>BSBK01009233.1:260000-333639 GCA_027943335.1 Chamaecyparis obtusa | reverse complement strand
CAAGCAATTGAGGATTAAAATAAGAATTAATTAAAATCAAAGCTAGGAGGATTAAGTAAATAAAAATGATCAAATAATTGTGAAATTGATTTTAATCAATTAATTGCATAGTTAAATCTAATTTCAATCCAACCTATTCAAAAGGGGAGACATGGCTAAATTAAATAAATTAAAGTAAGTAATAAATTCTATTATTCTCACCAACCACATACAAACAAAACAAATTCAACCAATGAGGTGAGAGTATTTGCATGACATGGATTACTTAAGAGGTTTTGCTATCTCCACTGTCCAAATTGGCTTTGCTATCTTGACCATCCATTCTTGTCTCTTTGTCCCAACATTTGAAACCATCAACTCAACTCACCTCTAACCATGGGTCAACCTAACTCATATCTAACTCACCTTCCTAATTTTAGGAATCCATTAAATAGAGGGAATTAATAGAGCAATTACATCCATTATCTTAGTGCCTTCTTACTCTAGTGAAATTGTTTTAGGCATTGCATAGTATTTTGAATTCATTTGAGTAGTGATCTTAATGGAGCATTGCAGTTTGATTTTGAGCATAATTAGGGTAATTTCCATCATAATTCATCTTAGATTTTTACTTCTCATTCTAGGACCATCTCTAATGGATGCTAAGCTAAGAGCATTTAGTTAGCTTTTATAGTTAGAGAGAGATGAGATGGTTTCAATTGTTCAATTTGAATTGTTTAGCATGTTAGATCTTTAAATTCATTCAAATTGATAGAATTGAGTTAATATTTCATGAATATACTTTTTCTAGTATATAGTATGTATATGTATGTATGTGTCTATGTGTCTCTCTCTCTATGTGTGTGTATGTAAAGAGAGAAAGGTGGGTTGGATGCCAATCTTATAGAGAGAAGAAAAACCATTAGAGAAATGTAATGCATTCATTCTTCTAGTAGTATTTTTTTGCCATTTTATATTATTTGGTATCCCTAAAACCCACTAGCTCTAGAGTAGGAGAGCTTTTGAAAAGAAGTTTATTACTTGAACATTAACATTATCCTTTGGATGACACGTTGTTATGTACAAATTCTTTGTTTCCCATCCCACTCTCTTCAATTCTGTTGGAGGTGATGTCATATGCTTTCCACATAGAACTCTAGCCATAAACCTCCATCTCCATGTTGTCTTGTGAAATTCATCCACCTTCACGTCACATACTTCCCATGTAGAAATCCCATTCATAAACCTCCATCTCCATGGTATTTTTATTATTTTTTGTAGAGATCATTTTGGTTTTTCAACGTCCTAATGTTGGTGGATTTTATGACTACAAAATATATAGTTACCAATTTTTGAATACCTATTCTTACAAATGCATGGTTGAGCATTCTCATGGACAAAGAAAGACAATCTAAACAAAAAAAAAAGTACCCTTCTAAGACTTGAAAATTGATAATTTTATCTTCATAGAAGTTCACACGATTTTCTATTGCTAATATCCAACTACTTTGCATGTATCCTGTTGACTCAAAATCTGTAATGCCGCTCTGACCCTAACATGTTTTTGATATGATCACTAGAAGTTAGGAAGTGATATATGTGATTGCATGGTTATTTTTATTAGAGAATGATCCTTCTTGAGGTGTTTTCTTAACCCAACTCTCTTCCAAACCACTATAACTTCACATTCTAATTTGGGAAATGATAAATATTGCATAGGTATGTTCCTTTATATCTTCTTATGTGTTTGTGATATTCTAGGACCTTGATGTGATGGGATCACCTGATAGATCTATATGTTTCTATGTGAGATGCTCATTATCAATGTTTATGATTATCATAGGTTAATTTGGTTATAACCACTTAAGGGTTAAATGTGTTACCAACTCTAATGATGCTATTTGTTATACTCGAGACTGGACATGATTACTACATTGAGTATTAAGGATTATATGATTTGTTCATTTTGATTAGATAATCATACATTACGAGTACATGTTTGATGATAAAACCGGTTTATGAAAGTTAGTAAATGATTTAAATTTACATGATTATATCATGATATATATATATACACACACACATATATATATATATATATATATATATATATATATATATATATATATATATATATATATATATACATATATATATATACATATATATATATATATACATATATATATATATATACATATACATATATATACATATACATATATATATATATGTATACATATATATATATATATGTATACATATATACATATATATATACATATAGATACATATATATATACATATACATATATATATATATACATATATATATACATATACATATATATATATATACATATATATATATATATGTATGTATATATGTATATATATATATGTATGTATATATGTATATATATATGTATGTATATATGTATATATATATGTATGTGTATATGTATATGTATATATATATACACACACACACACACACACACACACACACATATATACATACATACATATACATATACATACATACATACATACATATATATATTGGTGTACTCGGTTGGTGTTGCAGGATGCAAATACCAGACATCGACTCCACCTAGCTATACAGATCTGAGAGTGCCTTTAAAATCCTCAAACTGTTGTTGTGTGGATATTTTACCAAGTTACTCTCAAGGATTCCCTGTTGGCTTAGGTTACTGTTTAGGGAGTCACCATAGTTGGGAGATTGACCATTGTTATGATTTTGTTGATTTATATTTTAGAGGGTTTATATATATATATATTGTATTTCTATATGTATTTTAACTGGTGGTGCATTATATATGTGTATGTATATATGGGTGCACACATATAGACCTATGCATATATAAATATTATATACTATGTGTTTTTACTTGCAAGTATAATTGTATCTTTAATGTGTAAATAATGATTATTAAATAAAGATAATAATTAAGTAAAATAAGTCTCTTTTAAGTAAATATGGCTACCTAGGAGATTTGAACCTAAGACCTCCTAGGAGTTAGGATAGTTTGTTTCCAATTGGGCTAGGTGAGTTATTTGAGAACTCTTGTGTTTCATTGTTTAGTTATGGTCTTATTTAGGAGAATAAGTTAATTAAAAATAAAATCTTTTAAAGTTTCTTACGAGATTGATTAATTAAATGTAACCAACTATAGTAGTTGGATTAGTTTCTTCCCGTAAAGCAACTCCTCCAACCACATATAGTTTTGATGAATTATTGGTGTGGGAGGAGTTTGAAAGGCGGTAAGATTGGAAGAAATTTGGGGAGAATTCTGGAAGTAAATAAATTTTGGGTTTTTACCATAATTGCATTTTTTGATAGCTCTGGCTATGAAGGGTTGGTGGAATTGTTCTCAGAAGGATTAAGGAATATTTTTCTTTGAGAGAAGATCATCTGAGATGGCTTTCATCACTCAAGCTTGGAAGGTTGTTGTGATCGAACTTTGGAAGGGATTCTCCGCAGGACTCCAGGTAGGATATGGAACCAAGAAAAATCACCTTCTTTCCTGTGTGTATCTGTGGGTGTGTGTGCATTCTAGAAATTTATAGTGTTCTTTTTCTTTTCCAACATTCTCTGGTTAAATATGTTTATGAATTAAATATTGTTGATAGCACATACTGTGTGCAGGAAGTTTCATGGCATAGTTTATTAGTTTTCTTTGTCAAATCTCTTCCTGGTGGTCTATGATTGATTATATGATTGTAAATTGACATATTTATATGTGTATATGTGGTTTAGGGAAGTTTAGGGAATTTTAGGGAAGGTTAGGAATGATTAGGAAGGGTTTCAGTAAGCTTTCCTTTCATGTGACTTGTGCAGATTTTGAATTTCACTTCCTGATTTATGATCACTTGTTGTTGTTTTGAGTTTAATGATGTGTTGGAGAGATGTTTTGGATGTGGTACTGAGGTACCTAAACTAGGTATACCTCAAGGAACCTTTCCCAGACATTCTCCACACTTCAAATTTCCATTTTTAGGCAATTCTGAGCCATTTTGGGACAATTCTCGTACGAGAAAACACTCCTAAACATGTTTACTCGTATGGGTCTAGGCATATACTCATATGGGCCTATGGGAATACTCATATGGATGTATGAGAATACTCTTATGGGCCTTATGGGGCCCTAGGGGTCCAGTTTGGTCAGTTTTGGCTTGGAGTTTGGCTTGTGACTTCTGCATTTGTGCTCATGAGTTTGGTCTGCAACTTTTCACACCTATGAATGTCATTTTATTATTTAGTAAGTGTTATAATGTTACATGTATAAGGTTTTTTTTACTTAACATTCCTTCCATGAAGCCATTTGTACATGTGTTAAGGCTAGGACTCATCCTAAGGACCTGAGAGCACATGCGAGTTCCCTAGACCTATAATACCGACCATTGAATGTTATATTAATGCATGGGGTGAGTTACTATGTTTTATTTTTAGGTGTCTTATGTTTGAAATCCTTCCTATGATTCTTATTATGCATATGGATAAGGTTGGGACTCTTCTTAAGGGCCTGAGTGTGCAGGAGAGTTTCCTAAACCTATGAATCAGGACTTTGAAGTGTTATCTTGTATCTTTGGCTTGTGATGGGATAGGGGACTAGGAACCCTAGGTGAGTGGCTCACCATAGGTTTTGGAACCCAAAGTGGTTTCGAGATGATCCTATGGGTAAGTTTGTAATCAAGTGATAACCTTAAAAATTAACTTGGGAAAGGGGATTCAAAAGATAATGAAAGAAAATATAATAATGCCACATAGATCTGTTAGAGTACCGGGACTATGGGTAACTGCCAGGGTAGGATCCCTATTCATAAAGGGGGGACCAGAGTTACATGGTTTCCAAGGAGGATCTCAATACACAGGTTGTGTGACGACACTCACTTAGGTGGTATCCTAGAACATTGACCTCGATGTTGTAGCATGATCACATTTCATATGCTTTACTCTTTCTCTTTTGAGTTTTGGTTTCTTGATGTATTTGGCCTTAGATTTCCTTAAGGTCTTGAGAGTACCTTGGTTCTATCTCCTAGCATAGGGGGTGGAACTTTACTAGTTTCACATGGTTAGGTGGTAAATCTCTTTTGGGGTATTGTTCATGGTTCGTGTCATGGCTTGGGTTTTGATTTGTTCAGTGGTGAAGGTTTCCTTTATTGTATCATGTATCACTATCTTTTGTAATCAAGATGTAAAGATGTATTGTAAGCCCTTGGGCAACTTGATGTAATTATCTCTCTGTGTGCCTTCAGGTTAATTGTAATTGGAAGTTGTAATAAAGAAGTTATGCATTTGGGAAGGGTAGTTTCAGGAATGTCAAAAGGGGATTGTATATTGGTAAATGAATAAAGGATTATAGTTAGGCCTATTTCCTATCCTATCTCTCTTGTGAGTCTTGAAATGTAATTGAAAGTAAATATTACCAAAATGCATGTTTACTTATGTCTTGCACAAAGTAATGGTTCTATGCAAACCTTTGTAATACAAAGTACTGATGGATGTAAACTTCTAAAGGGAACTTGTTTTAATATGTGGTATGGTGTAAAGCTATGTTAAGGGTAGAAGGGTATCTCCAGGTGAAAATAATAAGGGAAAGGAACATGCAATATTACTGTAAATAGTATAAGGATGTAATTTCATTTCTAATGCTCTTAAATGTATATTCCTATGTGTATGATGAGAGGTTATTAAAACTGCATTTAAATCTCAATCATTAACTAGATGCATACAATATCATAGATGATAATTTTGTGGTAGTTAGACTTGTGACCGAAATGATTCAGTGGATGGTTTATGATTGTAAGCAATTAAAGGTTAAATACTTTACCCTATCTCTATTTGGATCATTAAATGGAAAATGGAAAGTAAGGGTTTTTCTAATAGGAAGCCTATTTATGTTTTGAAAATACAAATGAGTTATGTGTAGATAAGGTTAAGGGAAAAACAAATGAAAGAGGAAAGGATAAATGTATTTAGTGTATGAGATAAGTGATATGTTTCTATTTCATTTGTAAAAGTGAATGTTATGTAAATTTTGGTAAAGGAAATGAATTCAGTTAGTCAATGAATGAAATACAATTGATTTTAATATTGGTGAAAGAGTCAATAAGGGAACCTTTAAAGAATTGCTTATTTGTAGATGTAATCAATGACATGTTAGTGACGTTTTAAAAAAAAATTAGTTGCTAATATTTTAACAATTAGAAACAATTTGTCTCTTGCGTTAGTTAGGTGTTTGTTTATATTAAGACTAGCCAGCAGACTTGGTCACGGTTCCCTAACATAATCTATTCGATTAGAGGAAACCCATCCCTTATAATATGTTATTAACTTGGCGCCTTTCCTCAAAGAAGGCGATGACGTAGACATAGCGCATAAATTCCAATTTCACAAACGTGAACAGTGACTCGGAAGTCGGTGACAACAAGCAAGCTTCGCGACACAGATTAAAGGCCTCTGTACTTACATATGATAATGGGGTATAATTTATTAAATATTAATAAACTTCTCTGTTCACACTGTCACGTTCTGTACGAGTTCAGAATTGATAATGACGAGCATTCATTGAACATTTGCATTTTTAGGGATGCGACAGCTTTAAGGTCGGCAAAAATCAAGCAATGTAAACTTGGTTAAATGCATAGAAATATATGCTAATAAAATGATAAGTATCGTTCTCTCAAGTGTCTTTTCGGGAGCTTCGAGAGGCATCGGGTTTTACTCTAATTTTTTTCTGACTACTTTAGTTGGAGTCGGTGAAATGTATTTTTATCTTGTCCGGACTTCTTGCCTAGCGTCCGACCACTTTGCAGAAGTGACGAATTCCAGGGCTCAAGTCCACACGCAAGTCTTATCGGTCAATTATAGTATCAATTCACAAAAATATCAATGTACAACACTCGTTTAACCTTCGACAAATGTGGCATACCTTGCAATTATAGATATGGTTGTAATTGTAAAAATCTTGAACAGATTTAGGTTATTCTATTGTTGGGACTTTGTTCAACTTGCAATTTTATTCTTTTACACTGTTATTTTTTATGTATTTAACAAAAATTCTAAAGTCTCATTCCTAAATAAGTTATTGCATCTACTCCAATTTATAGCCAAATCTAGTCTTATTGCCTCCACAAGTAAGCTAAGAGCTTCTATTGAAAGAAATTGTGGTTTTATTTTTGTGTTCAAGGGATTTTAACGGTCTTGCTTGCATATGAATTTAATACCAATAGAAAATTATTCCCATGGGATCATGGATTTGGGAGGGATACTTTCAATGCTTTAAGACATAGTTATCATCTTTGTTATTCCTTCTCTTCTAGTCCTATTCGAGTGTAATTGACATACCTTTCATTATATTTATGGTGAGACTCAAGGCTACAACTTAATGAAGAATCCATTGACAAATTTTTAAATTCTTCTCTTCACATTGAGAGTTATGCTAACATATATTTGCACAAATTTACATAGAAATAGATTTCTCAAAAGGTTACTCAACATATGTTTGTCTAAGAAAATGGGCATTTATGGTCTCAAACTCTAGATTATGTTAATGTTTCATTCAAGTTTCATAGATTTTTGCAATATGGATAATTTTCTTCTTCTTGTCCAATAATGCACAAATTTGTATCTAAGGAACCCTTAAAAAATCTTTCCACTAATGCAACATGGTGGATAGGGGCCTTCCCCCCTCAACATGTCAATTTTTGGATGCGTAAGGCACAAATTTAAGCAACTTCCATTCTATCCAAGGATGTTTCTTCTAATCTCGATGTTGATATGCCTTTGATGCATCCTTATCTACCCAAGGCATCAATATTAATGGTGTTGGAAGATATTACATTCGAGGAGAGGATGTTAACTACCATTGTCCCACAAAAACTATAGAATACTTAGCTAAGAGTTTGGGTACATCTTTAATAAATAATTACATGGCATTAGATAATGGAACTTATCAAGTAACTAGCAAAGGTAAAATCTATTATCTATGAAAGTGTCATAGGTCACTTGTGATAAATGTAGAAATGGCCAATGAACCTTTAGTCTTCAAATTTGAATCAAGGGCTAACTTAACCCCTTCTAACTACTCGCTATGTGTCAAATTGAAGTATGAAACATTTCATTTGTGTCCTTTTAGTATTTAATAGTTGGAATTCATAGGGCCGCCCTACTACTATGATTATCTAAGCATTGATTATAACAATATTTACTAATCACCTATTTACATTAATAGCTTGACCAAAGAGAAACATATTCTTGGCCATTAGCAAACGGTGGACCACACAATCAACTTTTTCATGCAATAATAGTAATGTACACATTCAATATGAGTTAAATGCAAATAGTTGGGCATTTATAAGGATTGGATGCATCCATGTCAAAATTGCCCTTGTGCCCCACAAGTTAGATTAGTAAGTGCATCATTGATCCTACAAATGTGAAAATGACCCACTATAACTCAAATTCCAAGACATTAATCTAATCACTTGTATTTTTTTACACATTAGGAAGTCACTTATAGTCATTTATTACAACACATTAAAATTTTGATTCAATATATTTACAAATCCTCACAAGGGACTTGGCATATTGCTAAACACACATTCAAATGCAACTAAATAATAGTCACAACATTTACCGCCAATTAAAATGGTGAAGTTGAATCATTGATAAGCACTCAAGACAATATGCACAAGCACAAGCTATACATCTATTGATACATAGTAAAACAAAATGCCAAAACAACATCTCTAATAAATTAACACAAGGGAATTACATACATAACTAGGTATCCCTTGGGGTACTATGCAAATATTTGTGAACTCTAGAGGTACCACCCTTGAGAGCACAAAAATTAGCCACTTTTGCTTGTGTATTATCATATAGTAGTATGCTAGCCTATTTGACATCTCTTTGAAAATATGTAGGCTCCACCTAAAGTTAAGGGATACAAGACAAGTCATTCATCATTTAAAAGCCATATTTAACTAGATCTTTTAATATAGCTTTTTGTGTGTTTTTGGGGTATTCATTTTATTTGAACCATTCTTTTATTGATTGTGATAGATATACCATAATTCTTTGCATTGAGTCTTACAAAGCTATACATTTGAAACTTGATGATAAAGAAATGACTTTTATTTGAAAAAAACAAATTGGATCTTGTAACAACTATTGAGCATGTTTTTTGCAACTCCGTGTACGTAGTTAATGCATGTTCCATCTCAAATTTATTACTTTTAGAGTATAGAATACTAGAATTTTTTTTTTACTTAAAACTATACATCATTTAAAACAATATATTTTACAATAGTATATTTGATCATTTGCTTATTCAAAATCAAAATACTTAGTTAATATGAATCTAAACTTAACATCCATTAAGATTTCATCAAACACATAGTATATAATGTACTTACATCGTCAAAAACATTAATCTAAAGATTCATAAATTATCATAGCTTAAAATATTAAAAAACCTTTCACATTATGAAGATTTAGGAAAAGATTTATAGAGTTATAAAAACTCACTTATGAAAATTTAAAGAAAGGTTCATAAAATTTAAAAAACTTCCTCCATGTGAAGAATGAGAGAATGGTTTACAAAAATAAAATATTTTTAACATGTCAAAGTTTAAAATAAGGTTTATTCCATCTTATCCATCCACACTAAAATGCTTTAATAACAAAATATCTCATTAGAAAACAATAAACCTAATAAAAAATATATTCATTAATATTTTATACTACTGTACAAATATAAACTTAAAACAGTCTACTAAATTTAAAATGATCTTCCCCATAAGAAAACATAAAATACTCACAAAACTATTATTCTCTATTCGCCCGCCCATATTGCTATATTTAGACAAACAATTGGCATCCATAGTTTAGTATCAATGATCCAAGAAACGACAAAGTAAATACCTAAAAAGTGGGATCGTAAGCATGTGATACCTCGCTGTATAAATTTCTGCAGTTATCCTTTCAACGAATCTTCCCGCCATAAAAGCTGACCGTCCGATCATCGACTTTGTTTGACTGGCGAGTGCAAGAGTAAATATTTTGATTTGACGTTCACTTAAAGGACCTCAAATTCCCAGGAATGGAGGGTGTAGATTAATTCCAGAGACTATGGAGTGAAGTCCATAGATCTTGGAGTGAACGTACACCGTCCTATAAAAACGGATCTGGTGAGAAATTTGAGCCGTTTAGGCAATTCTATACTGAGTAGCTACGTCTGACTGGTAGGTGATGAACTACAATGTCCATCTGGGGCCTTGGTCGGAGGAAAGGCCGGGCTTAATATGACCGCTTCTGAGCTTTAATTCTCCATATAAACGGCCATCCCCTGCTCAACGCCCGACACAAGTAGTAGCAGAACAATCACTTTTTTGTTGCAGCTTTGACGATCCAGAGAGCAAATTTGAGCGAGAATGCCGATCAGGAGAATTGCAGTCGGAAGGCCGGAGGAGACCTATCATCCTACGGTTCTGAAAGCAGCTCTTGCTGAATTTATTTCCGCTCTGATTTTTGTCTTCGCCGGAGAAGGATCGATCCTTGCCTTTGGTAAATTTGCCCTTTTTTAAAGCTTGTGATGTTTTGTGTGTAAATTTGAGGGTTTTTTAAAGCTTTGTTTAATGGAGGGATTTGAAGATTAGCTGTAAAGATGACTGTTTTGTGTGTAATTTGCGTTTTTTAAAGCTTGTATAATGGAGTGATTTGTTAAGATGACTGTTTTATGTGAATTTGCATTTTTTTTAATGCTAAGTATAATGGATTGGTTTGAAGGATTAGCTGTAAAGATGACTGTTTTGTGTGTAAATTTGCGCTTTTTTAAAGCTTGTAATGGAGTGATTTGAAGGATTAGATGCAAAGATGACTGTTTTGTGTGTAAATTTGCGGTTTTTTTTAAGCTTTGTTTAATGGAGTGATTTGAAGATTAGCTGTAAAGATGTGTAAATTTGGGTTTTTTAAAGCTCAGTATAATGGAGTGATTTGAAGGATTAGCTGTAAAGATTTGACTGTTTTGTGTGTAAATTTGCATTTTTTTTTAATGCTAAGTATAATGGAGTGATTTGAAGGATTAGCTGTAAAGATGACTGTTTTGTGTGTAAATTTGCAGCGAAACTGACGAACAACGCCTCGACTACGCCGGCGGGACTGGTGCTCGAAGCACTCGCTCACGGCATTGGCCTCTTCGTTGCCGTTGCTGTGGGCGCTAACATTTCCGGCGGCCACGTCAACCCGGCCGTTACTTTTGGGCTCTTCCTTGGCGGCCACATCACGCTCCTAAGTGGCATTATCTACTGGATCGCTCAGCTGCTTGGCGCCACTGTTGCCGCCGGTCTGCTCAAGTACACCACTAACGGCATGGTATGAGAAACTTTATCTAGTCCACTGATCTTTGAATCCTTGTTCCAGTAATTTTACATTCATGCATAGATTTATCATATTTTTTAACAAAATTTAAATAAATGTTGGGGGAGGTTATAATTTGAAACAGTGTCCTTATCTTTTAAGGGTTTTAAAAGAGGGGAGATTATAATCAAGTATTTCTTGGAAATTTTAAGATTTTTTTTTTAAGAAGGTTTTTAAGTGGGAAAAGTTATAATTGGGGATTTTCTTTCTTTTAAATGACTTAAGTTCATAAATATAATTGAAGATCTTCATTTTTATTTTTAAAGAAATTGAGTGTTGTAGTTGTAAAATTTATAATCAAGGATCTACATTCTCATTTTTACATAGATTTAACAACTTAAACGTCTTAGTTATGTCAACTTCTTGTTATATTGCACTCCTACTTAACTTTTTTTTTTTTTTTTAAAGTATAATTGATTTGCTTAGATGAAGTATGGAGACTTAACCCATCTTAAATAGAACTTCACTTAACCAACTATAAAGACCAAGGGAGATTATAGTTTAGTATTTTTATTTTTGATTTGAAGTTCGGAAATTCTCATTATGTAAATTCTAAGATTTTTTATTTTAGAGGGATTTTGAATGGGAGAAGTTATAATTGAGGAATCACCTTCCCATTTTCAAATGACTTTAAGTTAAGAATATATAACTGGAGATCCTCATCTCCATTCTGTAAGGATTTGTATTCTCATAAGATTTGAACACATCTTAAATGTCTTAACCATTAGTGGGCTTTGATTTTGAGTTCAACTTTATAGGAGTTATTTGCATGAACATTTTAGATCACACTCCTTGATCCATCATCAAGAATAGAAGGCTAAATAACTCGTACACAGTTAAATTTGGAAACAAAGCACACTAAACATTGTAGATTAGAGAAATCTATTACCTCTATATATCTTAACTATGACAACTTCCTACTATATTGTACAATTGATCTACTTAAATGAAATATGAAGACTTGAGCAACCCATCTCAAATTCAACTAATTGTAAAATTCCATCACAATCAGATTCACCTAAACAACTCGCTCAAACTTTTTCTAATAATCAATTTTACAATATCCCATTATCTAAGTCCATTAATATCTCCACTTCATTTACAAATAAAACAGACTTAAATATATAAAAATCATAATTAAACACACTTAAATATAATCAAACAGATTAGTTCTAAGAAATTCCTCAAATATAATGAACCAATTACAAATTCTTAAACCCACTAACTGAGATGATATAATAAAATACAAAAGAATCTAAAGAACCAAAAACTAAACGTTAAAATTCTTAATTGTTGACTTCACTCTGGATGAACTAGAAAACAAAATTTCAATGCCCATCAAACTAAATATAATTTAAAGGACAGTTGAACTAACCATTTTATCTTATTTCCAACATTAATCTTTTATTATTTCTCTTAACGACAAATTCTCCTTTGTTCTTAACTTTTTCAACGCAGACCATACCAGTATTTTCCCTATCGAGCGGAGTAGGTGCAGGAAATGCGCTTGTGTTCGAGATAGTGATGACATTTGGATTAGTGTACACGGTGTACGCCACGGCAGCAGACCCGAAGAAGGGCAACATCGGAATCATTGCACCCATTGCAATCGGGTTTATTGTGACCGCAAACATTTTGGCCGGCGGTGCATTTGACGGCGCGTGCATGAATCCGGCGAGAGCTTTCGGGCCTGCCCTGGTGAGCTGGGATTGGACCTGCCATTGGATCTTCTGGGTGGGCCCACTTATCGGCGGTGCAATCGCTGGTCTCGTCTACGACGGTTGTTTCATCGAGGACGAGGCCACTCACGAGCCTTTGCCTTCTTCTGACTACTGATAAAGAAGGAAAATATGTTGTAGTTTTGGTTTGTGGTGTGCATTTATGGAGTCGTGGAGGCACAGCATGGGTATTTTTCTGAGGTGGGGAAAAATAAAATTTCGATCTGATTGTAATGTTTTATTGGTGTGCTTTTGTAATGAAATGTTCTCAGAGATTTTTGAATCAGTTCTGGTTGTCTGTGTTGGTTTTACTTGTGTGGCTGGAATGCGTATTTTAATTCCTTTATCTGTACACATCTTCTTTTTTTTTTATGCAATGGTGCAGATGCTTTCCAGCTTATACGGAATGAAACCTGCTCCTATTAATGTGGGCACTTTTGGACCACTTCGTTTAGTCGGAAGGAAATGTCGCTTTGTAGGGCCGTTAATCGATGTTCAAATGGGGCACTTTACGACAGATCATAATAATAATAATAATATATGTTTTATTTATTTGTTTTGAAGTGGCCATGGAATTTTAGATAAAGGGCTATTTATGCATTTGTTACATCTTTTAATGGTGAAATTCGTATCATTTTAAGTTCAGTTTTATTTTGAAAAGAAATAAAAGATAAAAATTAATAAATAAAGCAAATTTGTATAGACATAGATATATTATCTTATGGTATCTATTTAACTTATTTTTATATATGTACTATCAATCTTTGTTCACATATTCAACAACATTTATACAGTTGTCTTATTTATATATTCATCACACCTATGTTCACATTTATTTACACACTATCATCTACAATATGATTATCCTCCCTCCTGTTTTTTTCTAATCTAGGGACTAGTTCAAATTGCAAGGCCATCTTTCAATTGTGAACATGTCCCACCATTATTTAAAGTCAAATATGACTGACTTGATATATAGGTATACTTTTGACAAATAAGAATGTTGTAATATATAGGTATATATTGTCAAATATTATAGTTTTGTATATAGATATAGGCCTTTTATCCTATGATATCTACCTATCCTATTTATACATAATTTTATGAATGTGCCACTCATCTTTGTTTACACATTCACACACCCATATACATTTGTCTTGCCTATTTGTTTTTCACACTTATTTTCATATTCATTTCCATGCACATACACTATTCACTACAATCTATTTCCCCTCACTCCCCCACCTCACCACCTCCTCCCCCCAACCATTTTTTAGTCTCAGGGCTAGGTCATAATTGTGAGGACATCATTGTAATTGTGAACATGTCCCATCATAATTTAAATTCAAATACAAATACAATTGACCGTTCACCTTTTATCCTCTACACCTAAAGATTGACTTAACATAAAATTGTGTGAGATGCTATTATCCCTTTGTATTTAAAGGCATTCAATTAATTCATTCTAATCATTTGACCATAAGAAGAAAACATTCACTTTCCACACTTCAATAAGTACTCTAAAATGAATTAGCTCCTCACGAACATTGATAAGAGCATGTGCTTTTAAACAACTTGATCTTTAAATCAATTTTGGTTGTGAATGGACACGAGTGTTGGTTTTACTTGTTAGATGTGAATGCATATCTTAATTCATTTCCTTGTAAATTCCATTTTTTGTTTATCCAAAGGTGCAAATGCATTCCGACTTTTATGAAATGAATTTGTGTCTATTATTGTGAGCACATTAGGATTACTTCATTTAGTGAGAAGAAAATGTTGTTTTGTATGAAACGTCAATTGATGTTCAAATAATGCACTTTGCAATACACCAAAATAATTATAAACATTTTTTTAAATTTTTTTTGGGTGGATACAAACTTTTAGATAAGGGGATACCTAGGCATTTACCTCACCAATTGTAATGGTGATGTTTGCATATAATTTCTAAGTAATAATATTTTAATATATATTAGAAATTTAATGTAATTATTTATAAATATAGGTCATTTATATTATTCATTTATTTTATTACTTATTCACATATTGTAATGCACCATTAAGGAACCCTCAGAACAAAGAATAATACGCGTATTGATAATTTTTTTAACTTAAGTAATAACTACAAAAGTGCATAAAATAAAATACAATGCATAAGTGATAATTAAGGGGAATTAAGGACTATAATCATTACACAATCATGCACAAGTGGAAGTCTTTAATACTTCAAAGGGGTCCATGGCAACCCCAAAACACCACAAACTGGATATACACATTCCACATGATGCATCACAAGAGCTCAGATGATGACTAATGATCTACACAAGACCAAGCCAAACATTAGCTCACATCTAATAATTGAGGAGACTAGGTCTATCTTCAGAATTGATAGGATCACACTAGACTTCTCCACCCTCTATTAGGACCAAACTAGGTTCCCAACCCACTAGGATCCTCAATCTCTCTACTATGGTCTCTCAAGGCTTTACCTTGTCTCCTAGGACCATATCCAAGGTCCACAATCTATGAAGAACTTCTCTTTCCTCTAGGTGACCTATCAGGGTTCAAAACTTCCTTACTTCCTGCAAGCTATTCTCACTAATCTAAGTGTGCTCAACCTGCTATGCACGTATAGAATCCGACAGGGGTGTGTAGGTATTCAATTCCAACTTTTTATGACATTCTTGACACATTGTTTCCACATCTTCCAAGCTCTTCTTTACAGATTTCATCAAACTAGGCAAATTTAGACCTAGTAGCCTAGAACCCTAATTAGGCCTCCTACTCTGAGAATTTAGGCTTTCTTGTCAATTTTTTCTGAAAGACTCTCTAAACTGATCTTGGGTTCTTCAATCAATATTGAAACCCTAAGATATTTTATGGGTCTTGGGTCTATATTCCCTCGTACAGTACCCTATCCAAACAATGAAGGTTTAATGAGGGTTTTACGGGCTTTTAGAAGCTCTCTGTTCAATGAATGGAAATGGTTTTCAAATGGATTGGCCAAGCATCTATCTCTTCACTAGAGCTCTATCTAGTCCCAATACACTTTTCCAACTTTTTGGATTCAATATTTCAATCCACCCTTGCAAGTAAATTTAACAAAAAGACTCCTTGTTCCTAATCAGGCATTGATTGAGTCTGCCTAGGGAAAAGGTCTTAATAATGTTAAAACTTATCATCTTGCCTCCTAATTGAATATGTAAATAGTACAATGACTCCACTCCAATTTTCCAAAAGGTCATGATGAACCCACAATGGGATTTTATGGGGGAGCCATTTTTGCTCAATTACCTATGTACATGCCAGTGAATTAGCTGGAACAAAATAATTTTAAAAAAACTAACAAAACTATCTACAAACTCACACTCTTGTACATAAATGAAATAAATCCACTAAAAATACCAAGGTATTTTAACAAAATACTAATCTAATCCATTAGATACTACTGGTGCAATGAAACAATAAAACAATAGCTTAACTATCTGAAACAGTGATTGATTACTATGCCAAAAAAGTTGCAAAACTTTCCCAACCTCAGGATTCAAGCTTCAAGAGGTTTAGATCATCTTCTCCCACGTGTGTAGGTGGTTAGGACCTAATTTAGACCCGATTCCATTATTTAGTCTCCTTAAGACAAAAGTTACCATGCAACTCTGTAAAGTTGCAATAGTTGTCATGACAACTTTTTAGTAACTTTTGCCTTAGTACTTTTCTTCACTCCTAAAACACTTCAAACCACCTAGAGTGTTCTAAAAACATTCCCAAGACTAACTTAGTCTTATTTTGGCCACCTCCTAACATTTTGGAGTCCTTTTGAACCTTAGACTCTATTCCACTCACTAAGACTATACTAGCTCTCATGTACAACATGACTCACACACCAAGCCTAACTCAACCTAACAAAAAAAACCTAACCAACCAACTACACCATGCATTCCGACTTTTATGGAATGAATTTGTGTTTATTATTGTGAGCACATTAGGTTTACTTCATTTAGTGAGAAGAAAATGTTGTTTTGTAGGAAATGTCAATTGATGTTCAAATAATACACTTTGTAGTACAACAAAATAATTTTATAAACATTTTTTTTAATTTTTTTTGGTGGCTACAACCTTTTAGATAAGGGGATACCTAGACATTTACCTCACCAATTGTAATGGTGATGTTTGCATATAATTTTTAAGTTTGATTATTTATTTTTTATAATATTTTAATATATATTAGAAATTTAATGTAATTATTATAATACCCTAAAATTGGCACCTATTAAATTCAATCAATTTTGGTGCATTTTTGTCAATTTTACATCTCCAAAGTCCTAGTTTCCTAGGCAATTTTCTCTCTCCTACTTGACTTAATTCGACTTGATGTCAATTGCAAAAACCCTAATTGCATTAATCAAATATTAAAATTAATTCCTAAAGTCTTCAACTTTTATTAGCTAAATTACCCCTATGATAAATTAATTTAATCCTAAAGTCCTAAGTACTTGGAATTAAATTAAAATCTACCCCCTTTAGCTAATTACCCATAAAAAAGGAATTAATAATTACTTGTTATTTGAATGGACACTCATTTTTGAATTAATAATTCAAGATATTCGAAAAGTCCCCTATGTGGCAAATTCTATTCTTTTAATTAAGTAATTCAATGCATTTTTGTCTCAAATGGAAATGAAGGGTTAGGAGTTTCAAATCAAGAACCCCTTCATTCTCTTCTCGGGCTTTTCTATTTAATGAACCCGATTTCTTCATTCGAGGGGGGAAATTGTTGAGAGTAACTAAACTATAGTATTTTTGTGTCTCAATTTTATCAATTCAAAGCTTTTATTGCATTAGTATAATTTTCTCATTTTAGCTTAATATTGCACCTCATTTTAGAATTAATTTGCTTAATTGTTCATAGCTTAATATCATTTCTATTTTCAAGTGCTTTAGAGTAATTTGCATTTCATGTTTCTTTCAAAGCTATTTTAAATTAATATCATATCTCTTTTAAAGCTCTTAGATTAAATTGCATTCATTTAGTTCAATTTCAGTTTGTTTATCTTCATAGTTCTTGAAAATCCTCCATTGTAGAATCGGTCTTATGGTTGTTGGCTCTCCAATCTGAGAGCAATTAAACACCACATCTACATAGGAGGCAATAGGTCGCATCACCATGAATTTCAGATTGAGTAATTCATACTCTCTCTTGTAATTCGATCATGTGAGTAATGACCATGTTACGTGTGTACTTGGATTTGAGATCCCCATTCCATCACATACATTTTGGCGCCCATCGTGGGGTAGAAAATATGATTTCTGGCCTCATTCTCATTTTTTTTTTGACAGGAATTTAAGCTTTGCCGTGCATCTGTACTGTCTGTGTACGGATTCTCGCTTGAGAATTTAGAGCATGTTGCGTGAAGATTCGCTCCTTGTAGCACTCTCTCGCATGAGCTAATGCATCATTGCACGATGCCCTGTACTTTCTCACGCACTGTGGAGTACTTCCTCGCGCGAGATTTGGATATAGTGGTTTAAAATTTTCAGTTTCTGTCTTTCCTGTTTCAAATTTTTGACAGTTTCCTATTTGCTATTGTTTATTATTTCTCTGTTATTTTCACAGCGTAATAGTTTTATGTAGGACATTTGACCAAGAACATAAAACATGCTAATGGTTTGATTGCAGGACGATAGTTGAAGACTTGCTAAAATGTTGTGTTTGTTTCTTGCTTTCATTCATATAGTCTAAATAGGGCTATGTTAAAATTTCTTGAGGATTTTGATAGTGAGTAGGGAATTTGGCTCTTCATTACATGGAGGTGATGACCATGAATGAACCTGAAATCCTAATGATCTTACTAATATGACAAATTCTTGGGGAAGCAAAGAAAGGTAGTGAATCTTTACACTTCTATTAGCCAGGGGATTATGCTCTTCTCTCTTCGAGAGAAACAGAAACCCAAAAGCTTGTAGTTGTGGTGGAGTGAAGCTAACTCGATGATGAATCTTCTTGATGTGTTTGGGTGAGGAAACGAGATAGAGAAGTATGCTCTTCTCCCTTTGGGAGAACTAGAAAATCTGACCCCTGAATCTAAACCAAGTCCACTGTCACCTTTAGAGGGCTTGCCGAAAGTTGAACCTCCGGGAATGACCCAAGTGAGTACGCACCTATCGCCAGTGATTTTGCCTCACTCTAATAAAGAATGTTTTGTTGAGTCTAAAAAATCCAAACCATGTTAGCTTCCTTCTCAAGACTTTGACTATCATCTTGAGAAGGCTCCGTCTGTTATACTGAGCGACGCCGCTTCTAGCCCTGCTTGCGGGGGTGTATGACTTTTGGGTGTTGGTGTGGCTCCGAGGCCTCAATCGTGTATTGGGGGCACTAAAGGTTAGTGTGAACGAAAGCCTATTAAAAACTTTCCTTAGCCAGTGGCCTACCCGGTTCACCTTTGAAAGGAGTCATAATCTTTGCATAGGGAGGAGGAAGAATCTCTCCTATAGATTCCCATCATAGGCATACACCTGGACGCTTGAAGGTGATTGCGACACTGGCCCCTGCTACAAGGGTAACCTTTGAACGTACACCATTGAGTCCTTGGAAACACCAAAAACACGGGCACCCTCTAGGGGGTGACATGGCTGTGTGAGGTGCACATATGTACATAAGAAATGGTGCAAAGGTTTTGGCTTCTCACCACTTTTTTGTAGGACTAAGCTATGTGTTTGTTATCGAGTCTTAAAAATTGTCCAATCATTATCAAACAAAGACTCCCCTGATGCTATCAAGTTGCTTTGTCCTTGATAGGTCTGTTAATGACTGCTTCTTGTATCACAACTGCTTGATTTGAACCTTTGTGTATTTAAACAAATGCTTGAAATCCTAAAACAAGATTGTTGATTAAACTGCTCTTCAAACCTATCAAGAAACTGGATTTTTTGTCAGACATCCACTAGTAAATTTCACCTCAAATTTCGACGCGAATTGGTCAAATTTTCGACAGTAATTGGTCGAATCCACGACCAAAACTTTCGTCGTTCTTTTTTCGTCGAATTTTCTACATATTTATTATTGGTCAAAATTTCAACCAAAATATAGGTCGAAATTTTGACTCTAGCTCATGCTTGAAACTAGGAGGATCACCGTCATTTTTTTTTCCAATGGTCAAAATTTCCACCATCACATGGTCGAAATTTCTACCAATGCATGGTCAAAATTTCGACCATTGGAAAAAAATGACGACAATGCCATACCTTCCACCAATGCATTGGTGGAAATTTCTACCATTGCATGGTTGAAATTTCTACCAATGCATTGGTGGAAATTTCGACCATTGGAAAAAAATGACGATAATGCCATACCTTCCACCAATGCATGGTCGAAATTTCCACCAATGCATGGTTGAAATTTATACCTACTAGTTCCCAGGTAGTATCTGCATCTTTTATGCTCTTGTTGCTTGACATTGTTGATCTCAACAACCATTAGAGCCGATATTACACTTACTGCTCCTCTTGAAAAGGATGCTACTATGGGATCGACCTAACTGAACAACCAGTGTGCAACAGTTGAGAGATTGTATTCCAATAAGACACAACACTCTGCAAATGATAATTTATAAATACATATAGCAGTGCAAATGCAATAAATACATAAGGCACAAGAATTATGTAGAATTATAAAAGAAAGGTAAAGATCATCATTTCACATGTCAGGATTGAACTATAAATTGTTGGTGGAGGTGTGGACTCAGTGATATGCATGTGTATAAAAAGAACTTCCCAAGATAATAGATTATATTAAACACTAATAGTTTTCATCTGATGTGTCATTAAATGGATTATGGCTAAAAATATTAACTGGACATAAACCTGGATACATCCATAAAATCTTGAGCTTCACATATCAAAATAAGATTGAAAATTGAAACAAAAAACCAATGGCATCTAATGTTAGTTTTCAATAAGAAAGCATCTTTATATTAATAAGAAAGCATCTTTATAAGAAAGCTCAAGTGTTTTAACAAACTATTGAGCCTGGCAACATTCAAACATTTCCAGAACAACACAAAAGTACTATATTGTCTAGGCTTTCAAATAAAATGATTGAGACAACTACTGATGGGCCACCCTGAAGAAAAGTGGTATTGGTATAATACTATCTGTAGAAGATATACTGATGGGCCACCCAACAAAGAAGTTCCAGAGTCTACAATAGCAGCACAGCCTCCAGCACAAAAGCCTGTAAGGAAAATTGTCCATTATGTAGAATATCATTAAATTAGTTTTAACACTTCATCAAACAAAACTGAAAGTCTTGGGAAGGTAAGTCACCTGTTGATTCATTGCCAATAAGAAAATCTCCCATATCAAACTGAAAGAAATGGTAAGAATAAGTTAGAGAAGTAAGAGAGTTTTGTAACCATCCTACCCAGCTTTAGTCACGGTACATAAAAAGAACATGCATATAAAAATAGCTCTTAAAATAGAGCATGGAAACTCAAGTTCATTCCACAATCTACCTGCCAGTAACCCTATTTTGTAACAGGCACAAATTTATGTTTACCCTTGAAGTGTTTACTGTTGACACCTCCAAATACTATCTCGCCTCCTTCTTCATCATCTTCATTCCTGTTCATCCAAAAAGAGAAGACCAGTTCTTGGACAAGGTTTTGGTTCATCCTGTAGAACAAAATACATAAACATGGCGGGCAAGATGTCAAAGGAAATGGGAACAATAAATTTGAAACCCAATGAAGTGACATACACCACAGTAAAATTGATGGTCTGTATATGATAGATCTTTGTAGAGCACATTCACTCATTAATAAGATGCTAGATAGAAGTTTGACTCCTAATATAGTCTTTTTAAGCTATATGATTGAACACATGACTATCCATCCAACTAAACCTCAAAGTATATTAGCACAATTAAATTGAGTGTGATTTTGTTCAAAACCTATTACTTTAGATAGGTTAAATTTTGAGACATGCATCCTTTTGTTTATTTTGAGGCATATACACAAAACATATATTCACCATAAGTGGTCCAACCACTTGATGAACATGGTGATAGAAAAATGTCTAGCCACTTCATGAACATGAAACTAAGCTTTACATATTATCATACACCATTTTATCAAAACCCCAAAATATCTACATGGGCATTTGCATTCCATATGAACATCAAAATACTAGCTTTAGTGATCAAATGAAACTCAAGAACTACCCAAGTTTCACTTATAAAATATAGTTGCATTCTATTCCATAAACATTTGGATAAACAAAGATTGTAACAACAACCATCTATCTTTAGAAACCAACCACATTGACTAGAGATCAAGTATGTACCAACGATCATACCTTCTACCTGTTAGATCCTTCGGATTACCCCATCAAAAGCTTTACTTCTTCAAAAGTTTTTACTGCGTTCTAAAACATCAGTGCAAACAAATGAGGAGGAAGCCTTTTTTCTAACATAGGGACAAAATTTGTTAGGTATTTTATCAAACCAGACTTATGTGAACCATTTCTTTAATGATTAGATTACAATAGTTTGCTTAAAAAGACGTATTAGTGCACAATCGTAACCTAGTAATAGACATGCTGTTTGTTTGTTTTTAACCAAAAATTGGATTTGCTTCAGAGTGTATCATCATATTAGCTCCCAAAACCACTTTTCAAACAGATAATAATTAAAGGAAATAAAGGACAAAACTAATAGAGATGGCACTATAAAATATAAAAGATGATCTAATCTCAAATTGATGCCCCAATCTACTAAGATGGGGAATATAGAAGTGGGAAACTCAAACTTTGGCATCTGTGAAAGATTAAGTTTTAGCTTGCATATGGACGTCACCATGTTTAACTAAGGTCTAAACTTGGCGTATCTTAAGCCACTGCGTGCAGCTCTTTCATTAATCAATATACCAATCTTATGGGACAAAACAAGTTATCATCCAGCTGTAGACTAAAATCTTTATTTAGCTTATTTTGTGAACCAAATGTGTCAAGAAGCTTAATGTTCTAAATGTCCCATCACACTCCCCTGAAACAGATACCTTTCAAAAACATTTTTAGGAATAGGGGATTTGATATTAGCAGATAACTCAAAATTTCTTTTACAGCAATTGCATAACCCCAAACTTTTGATGTAGTTGTTAGCCTTAGTCACATAGGTCAGAAACCTTTTTCCTGAAAATAGATAAGCTTCAAGACATCCCAGAGTTGTAGTATCATGTTTTGATCTGATTGATTTCACAATGCAAAACATGATTGAGTGCTTTCAGGAAATTGTATGGAAAGTTTTCAAAACTTAATATGAAGTGGATAACCTCAGGCTTCAGCCTTGATTGCTTCAGTTCTAATCTCTTGCTGGCCAGCATACATTTTATTCTTTCTATTTTTTATGTTAATGACAAATAATTCAGGCACAACACTAGTTAAGAGTTTTATGTAGCAGACATCCAGCTCTGATCATCACAAGTCATTTTACTCTAAAGCTTGTCAACTTATATATTGTAACACCGTCACAACAACTGTTTTGATAAATTTATAGTTGGGCAAACCACCAAAGAGTTGCTAGGAGTCACTGCTCTGGAAAAGGTTTAAAGTATGCCCTACCTGAAAGAACCTTAAACAACTTCCTGTAATCCTTTCTCTGATCATAAAAATGTAATGTATACAAGTTTTAGGCGGCAAGTAGTTCATAAAAATGTGTTGAGAAAATTAGTCTCAAAGAAGTAAAAGTCAAATTGAGGATATGATTAGACAAGAAGTCTTCGAAAAGAAAGAAAGCTATCTTAAAATGTTAGATATGCATGTCTAGATGACATTTCATTCTAGGAATTAAACATATTACCTGGTTCCAATGCTTGAGCTATAACTGGTAGATGATCCTAGTAGCAGCTCTAATTCTATCACCAATGGTGCTTACTCTATTACATATACACAATAAAAAGATATGCAAGAGCTTAAATTTTTTAATGTCTAAATCACCCTCATCTAAAATTCGCTCATCATAGAGGACTAAAGCTTTCCCATCCTTCAAGATGAGTACTTTAGCTGCAAACCAAACTCCATGAAGACCCTCCTCATCAGAGACAACCTGGATTATTGCAGAAACCCATAGTTAAACTTTTGTAAGTGACATACAACAGCACAACACTAAAACCTACTACACTTCAAACATTATCTTTAGGTCACTATAAACATAGAAACTGGGCAAACCAATACAACAGACAAAATTTAAAACTACATAAACCAATACAAATAACATAAATATGCCAAAAAAAGGTATCCATGAGATGATTCTTTCTAGATCACCTCCACAAATGAACTGTCATTTATTTTGCTAGCTTTTAGGGGTAGTGCTTTTTTATAGGTTTCAGTAATATGCTTAGCTTCAAAAGCTGATGTTGTCTCTTTTGAAACACCCTCTACATCTGAAATGAGTATAGAAGATTGAGCTGTACCCTTTAACTGATTCTCCTTTTGACTGATAAAATGTGTCTTATTTACAATAATTATTAATTAATTAAAAATTAGAAAACTAAAGAGGATGAAATTCCAATTCCAATTTTTTGGATGGACACAAACATGGAATTGACATTATCCAGAATTAGATAATGCCAATTCCAGTCTAATTCCAGCCCCCAAATGGGCCCTTAGTATTTTTTCAAACTTTCTTTATATATTTTATGTTTTAGTTTGCTGGATAGCCACTACCCACAAATTATGGGACCATTAACCTTGGCAACGTCTAAATCATAAACTAAAACACATATATGCCCCCAAAATCAAGTTTGATTGTCATCTAGTCTTAGATAGTAATGTGACTGATTATAACTCAAGCACAAAACAATCCTTCAAAGCCAATGGTTTTCCCAACACTCCTTAAGGTCTTCATGAACATACTTAGAACTTGAAGTGGACTCTCTACAACAGAGCATCAAACAATGGACTAGAACATCAGTTTAAAGGCCTAATTAGGCCTCCATAGAATACCCTCCTTTATTGGACTTAGAATACCATTTTTAAAAGCCTTCTTGATTCCAAAACACAACACTGATAATACTCAATACATACTTTAGATGATATTGAGCAGTTATCATAAATTTTATTGAAAGAAATGTCAATTTTGAAAAGAGTCACAATCTGATCTGAAACTGTCTACACACAGTTTACTGATCACAAGGATTTTAGTCTTCAATGACTTGATGTTGCCTAAGACCGTGACTCACAAAGGATTCCCTGACACCTTAACAATTATACAGTTGGTCAAATCAGTATTTTCCATTAATAGTGGCCCTTCAAATACTAAGGCATACCATATCAAATAGAAAATATCATAAACCAGATACATATACAACTACAACCCTTCAGTATTTTAATGGTCTACCAAATACCTCCCCTTCCATGTTTGTCTTCCTACAATTTTGATTGCATTTTACAGCAAGACCAAATCTATGTCGGACATGTATTTTGATGGGAAATAGTTTGATAATGTGATATGACGTTCTATTACACTAGGAGCATAACTAACTTGACTACTTTTACAAATATGCATGGTAAACTGATTTTGAGAGCTACGATGATGAGAAGCCTTCCAACATAGATTGACTAAATACTGTTTCATATCTCAATGCATACTTATCCGAGACATAATATGGATGATGTAATAATAAGCAGATTCATATCCCAAATCAGAATTCAAATCCATCACACAACTATATTGATGGATCAAATTGATATGATTTCAGGTTGGTTGTTTGCTGTCCCAACCATACGAACCTTAAAGTTCCACCCATATCAGGCAAGTTTTAAGGGCAAGAGTAGAAAAGGACTTATGGAACTTGATCAGACACTACTACTATGAATTGTGATGCAGAGGATAGGGTGATGGACCCAAGTAACAACCCAAAATGAGCAAGATTGTAAAAGTGTTCCAAGTGACCCTTCTAGGTCCTGATGGGAAAAATCTACAAACAGTCAACTCTAGGATGTTTTTAGGCTTTAATAGGTTTGTTGTGGTCTATCTCACATGTTCTAAGCATCACCTTTTAGTTTCGACACCTCTGAAGCAAAAATGCATAGCAAGCCAAAATGTTGTCAATGACAATTTTTAATTTCTGTAACAACAGCCAGGTATAATGGCCAATAACTTTTGTTTTTCCCAAGTGATTCTCTGAAAAAATGACCTTTTCAAATACCCTTTATCCTTTTCTAAAACATATGTGAAACTTGGATAGGATTATTTTGGCAAACATCAAAGATTCTTCACAATGACCCTGTCTTTAACAATGGAACAACTAGTGCATTTACAAAGCAACATATAGCAATACTTAATGTATGGACTTCAAACTTTGCATGGGCTGCTCAAATGCCTTCAATTAGACAAATACACAATCAATTTCAGTCTATGGCTTCATTAACCCCAAAATCCCCAAATCATGCATTCAAAACCCTTGTTTCAAGGGTATCTGCAATCTCCTACGTGCACTGCTCTATTCGATCAATTCAAGATGAAAACATCTATGTTTTAACACCATAAACAAGATTCAACTCTCAAACCCTTCCCTCATTAAGGCAGATCTCTCTCATTATGACTGTCCCGTCTAATTAGCCTCTTGTTTTCAACTTGTTAATGCTTGGTTTTACCCTTTTAGTGTTGGTGGCCACCAATTAGTGAAGTTAGAAGATCATTTCATGGTTAGATATCTCTGTACAAGTTAGATAAATGGAATTCCATGAAGAAACAATGGGCATTTCATGGAATGACCATGATAAAAATGCAAAAAACTATCAAAACACTTAGAAATAAGACTGCTACAGCCAGTAATCTGTGAATTTAAACAATAAACTTACAAAATTGGATTCACCACTCAGTCTAAGGGATCAAAACATGTCTGAAAACATTCCACCATTCATTCCAAATCGAAAGATGTGCAGAAAACTCAAGAAAACCTCTTATTTACTGTTAAAACCAAGTGTTTTTATTGCAATGTTAGAGACAGTCCGTACAATGCCCAAGTACAGGCCATACATTGACATATTTATAGTTTCAAGAGGTAGTTAACATCCCCCCCAACCGACTCCAACAGGTCTCATGGATTAACTCTTCATAAAATTTGAATTATGGAGTTTCCCTCCAAAATGACCAAGTAGCCATTAGTTTTCAAATTTGAATTGTTTAAAGCAATAAACTATGTTTTAAGGGACTTATTGAATGTTTCAACTTATGAAATGACTTGAGATTGTTATGACATCACACTAGACCCTATCTAATGACCAATCTATCACCTAGAATGCTAAAATCAATCCTCAAGCCCCTTTTTACAACTTTTCAACATTGGACTCTATTAAGACATCATATAACATTATAACTTTTTGTGCTTTCAAATGCCATGATTGGTTGCAAAATGGACCAATTGATGCCATGAGATCCTCCATGACCTCTTTGATGACCTAGATCTCCAATGTACCTATGATGAGCATATGATGCCCCTGCATCAAATTGTGACCAAATTTGTCTAAATCAGATTGATATACAAGCACAGCCACAAGAAAGGAATGACTGTCATGCCATTGTTCTATGGAAAATAAGGATCTTCTCATGTGTATATATTCTATTACTCATGACAGGATGACAAATTCACTTTAACTTCAGTCCATTGCTGACAAGAAAAGAAAATACATGAGTTATCCCTGCTCAAAGAACAGAGTGAGATTGTACATTATTGAACCAAGTCATTAAACTCTTCTCTGCTATTTCAATGCATTGCACGGCAAGCTATATTTCTATTTTCACATGCTCAAAGATTGAGCACAAAAGAATCATGAAAATGTGATAGAAGAAAAATGATTCAATTTGATGGATTAAGAATCTAGGCTTTCAAATAAAATTATTGAGACAACTTAATGCATGTGATGAATACCAAAATAGATAAAAGTATTAAATCCAACAATACTTAATGCATAAGATCGAATGATCCTTTCTTTCTAATAGCAATAATAAGAATGCATCTGATCATGAAAATGACAAACAAAAGAGCAAGGTTCCATGCCTGCAATCAAAGATAGTTTGCCAAGTTAGTAGACAATGAAGACTTCAGAATGATACACACTTCCTAATCAGATATTGCAGACCAATTCTCAATGCAAGCTCAAGTATGTCAAGTCCTAGTTGAACACCCACCAAAAGAAAAACATATGTAGCACTTTACACCAAGCCCCAAAAGAATGATAAAAAAGAAATGAACTTCCAAGAAAAAGAGTGGCACAGATGTGAGAGGAGTAACTATTTGGAAGGTGATGATCTTATTTGGAAGGTGAAAGAGTAGATGAAGCTTGAGAATTTAATAAAATGCTGCAAGATGGCCATTTTCTTGACATCTACACATATACTTAGCCTAACAGATGGCTTTTGCAACTCTGGAAAAGAAAAAAATGCCTACAACCTGCTTGTACAAATGATAAGTTTGGTTGTTTGCCCATTTAAGTGACATTAATGTTGTTATTAATGGACCATGTAAAGATGGTAGGATGGGAAAAGCTCAGGATTCATTTCATAACATGTCCAAAAAGGGTTTTCAAGCGGTTTTGATTACTTACAATTCTTTGATATGTAGCCTATGTGAATTGCATGAGATGGAAAATAGTCAAAGGTTGTCTTAAAATATGCTAAGGAAAGTGTGCCCCCAAATGTTGTTACCTACAACATTCTAATTGGTGGTTTATATTAGATTAACAAGGAAAAGGAAACATTTACATTTATTTCAAAGATGGAAAACATATGACATCTCCTTGATGTCACTACATATATTACTTTGGTATGTTCATCTATAGAACAAAACACATAAACATGGTAGGCAAGATAGGAGATCATTCTAGAGAAGATTCACTCATGAATAAGATGCTAGATGGAGGCTTGACTCTTAATGTTGTCACTTAAAGCTATCTGATTGATGCTCATTGCAAAATTGATGAAATAGTCAAGGCCATGAAGTATGTTTTTTAATACACACACATACATACATGTACGTACACATATACATACACAAAAACACACATATACATACCCAAAAACATACACACATATATGTGCTTGTATGTGTACATCTAAATGTATATCAATCACCACATCATTTGGTGCAATATCTAGCTTAAGGTTTATGTAAATTTACATACATGCATATATATATACATATGCATAGAGATGTACACATATGTGTGTATATGATATATAGACACACACACATATTATTATATATAATATATATATATATATATATATATATATATATATATATATATATATATATATATATATATATATATATATATATATATATATATATATATATATATATATATATATATATATATATATATATATATATATATATATATATATATATATATATATATATATATATATATATATATATGATACCAATGGTAAAATGTCACAACTGTGACACTTGGACTTGGAATGGTGTGACAACAAATTATTAAATAACCTCCCTAATGGCTAATACCATTGACAAATCTGTCACACAGCTGATTTGTCACAGTTGATTTAACACAAAAGAAGCACTTGAAATGGTGTCTAAACTTAAATAACCTTCCCAATACCATTGGAAACTTAAATAATCTTCCTAATACCATTGCAAATTGTCACAGCAGCAACATTTGAACCTGAAAGAGTGTATAAGTTTAAATAACTTTTCTAATACCATTGGCAACCTATCACAGCTATAGCAGTTGAAGTACAAGCATGTAAAATCTTAAATAATGTGTGCGTTGTAAAGTCAGCTATAGTGGTAATGTTAATTACTCAAAACTTGCACAAAAAAAAGAAAATTAAACAAATGTATGCATACATATATACATGTGTACTATAACTTCATACTATCTACAACTAATGTATGGCACAACTACAAAAAAATGTATGTCATAACTACAAACTATCCAATAGGCAATACATATACCTGTATGTATATATATATATATGAATCTCTATCTGTCTGTCTAGGGTTTTTTTTTGCTAGTTTTGAACATTTATGATGAACATTTAATACATAAATCTGAAAAAAAATGAAAGGGTTTACAGTTTTCACTATGAAATATTACAATATTGCTGAGAAAATACCTTGATTTGTTTCAAATGTATGCGGTTCAACCCCTTAAGCAAATAATTATTTTGCTACGCATCAAAAACCCCAGAGATCCTGGAATGATGACAAACATCATGCCTTTATTAATCCAGACATAGAATGAAGAAAACCTAAGCATGCCGCAAATAATATCTAAATTATTTTGTTTAGTACGCTGGGTCTCAAAGAGGAAGCCCTTACACTGGAGTTCATGTTTCAAATTGCTGAAGATATCGCCTGAGGCTTGGCCTATCCGCTCAGGCATCCATATTAATTCATGGCTCGATGACTCTTTTCTCTATCTCGATGAAGGCGGGTAAAATGAACTGATTGAGTTTTCAAATGAAGTTTCATTTTGTTTTTTTTAACTTTTAATCCCGTGTTGGTCGAAATTTTGACCAACACACGTTGGTGGAAATTTCGACCAACAGGTAAAATGAACTGATTGAGTTCTCAAATGAAGTTTCATTTTGTTTTTTTTAACTTTTACTCCTGTGTTGGTCAAAATTTTGACCAACACACATTGGTGGAAATTTTGACCAAAACCAACACGTTGGTGGAAATTTTGACCAACACCAAAACACGTTGGTGGAAATTTTGACCAACACGGGATTAAAAGTTAAAAAAAACAAAATTTTTCCTTTGTAATGCGACCAAGCTAAACATTTTTATGATATGGTCAAATTTTTTGGTCGAAATTTAAGGTGAAATGTACTAGTGATCAATTCAGGCTGTACCTCAAAATTCAACTTTAACCTCGAAAACTATGTTAGATTGTTAGATTTTGCACTTTTCCTGTGCAAAGTTTCACACTTCAGAGCACTTTCTCGCACGAGACTTTGTTCTCTCACGTGAAATTTGGTGTTCTCTTGCGTGGCCTGGTACTCTCTCGCGCGAGATTGTAGCCCAGTTTGCAAAAATAGAGACCTGTTTGCCATTGACTATTTGACTTTTTATCTAATCTACTTTTTTTTTTAGGTCTATTTTTCTGCTTTCCTATCGTTCACTCTCAGAAGCTGGTTGTTTTGAGTTAGGAATTGATCAATCTTTGCTTTGACTCATGTCGTCTCTCGTTGGTTTACCTTATCTCTTTATGCCTTTTGTATCTCATGTTGTGATAGTCTTATCTCGACTGTTCTAGCCACCTCTTTTGATGATTCGTACCAGGGCCATCTCACATCTTGGCTATTCTAGCCTTTATCTCCTTTGCATTGTTCTTAGAGACCAAGTCTAGCTTTATCCCAAGTCCTCTCTCGTTTCATCTTCGTCTATGACTGTCACAACTAGAAGTGGCAAGACTTATCCCATTCAGAATCCTGATCAAGGTAGAAGTGAACCTCCTAATCAAGAAATAGATCCTCCTGAATCTGTTGCAAAATCTAAACTTTGTGAGATATCCTTGATTTCCTCATTGAATACTTCAAAAGATAGTCCGTCTCAACCATCACCTTCGGTGTTTCAAGAGTGTTTTAATCCATTGTTTGAAGCGCAACCTGGTTTCTCATTTCAAGACCAAGACAACTCGTTCTTCCAAGAGAACTCATTGTTTCACAACTTTGGAAGACCTCTTCCTCGAACTAATCCTATTATCATACCTATTGATCCTACTGAGAATAGTTCTATCATTGAACCTAGTGATACTGTTGACGATATCTTCTCCCCTGAATTTGTTAAATATTTTGATCTTGTTCATTCATCGAAGGTTACCGTGGCTGCACCCTTTCGACATTGGACATATCATTTCATTGAGAATTCATGCACTGCACAAGCTTACAACAAGATGGGAGATTCGTTTGATTTCCAACCGGGCAAGTATAGTCAAACCTTTGATCAATCTCACAATAATCAATATCATGGTCAATCCTCTAATGACCCACGTCATTCTCAACCTCGAAATGAACAACCTCATGGTCAATCTCAACATGACCAAAATTAGTCCTATAATGATGATCAATCTCAAAGCAAACCTCAAGGCGATCGACAACCCGCCTATTTCTATTGTCCTCCTCCATTCGATCAAAACCAAGATGATCAGCAACAAGATCAGATTCAAAGTATTTATGAGATCCTTGGGAATGAAGATGAAGTGATAACTCAACATGATATAGACGCTGCCAAAGCTAATAAGGATCTTATTAAAATGATGGAGATCCTTCTCCTAGAGGAGAAAGAAAAATACTTCCTTGAGCTAGCTAAACAAGGGGCCAAGTTACCCTGAGACTATCAAGTTGAAACACTCGTAGCTAAGGAAGAAGAAACTGAGACCGCAAAGTTGCAAAAAATGGTCTGCAAAATGCAAGATTAGATTAGTCAACTTGCGAGGAATAAAGACAAACCCGCTCAACAATTTACAATGGAAAGTATTTGTCCTTTCCCTTTTGACAGAAGTCTTCATATGCCACCTTTTCCTAGAGGTGTGGAACTCCCTAAATATGACAAATACCTAGGTACAACCGATCCCCAAGGTCACTTAAGGGAGTTTGGTGCATTGTCTATGGAATTCATGCATGATCAGACATATCTAATGTGCTTGTTTCCTCGTAGTTTGGGTGGACCAGCTATAGAATGGTTCTCTAGATTGCCTACTGGTATTAAAACTTTTGACGAAATGGCTAATCTTTTTCTCCAACACTACTCACATAATATTCAGCATCTGGTCAACATCTTGGATCTTTACAACTTAAAACAGTGACAAGGAGAATCTTTCCTAACATTCCTCCAAAGGTGGAGCAATTATGTATGAAGTGTCCTCATAAGCTACCAGAGTTTGAGAGACTCAACATTTTCTTGGACAATCTTGTCCCAAACTTCGGATACCAAGTACAATTGCAAGGTCCTCTGACTTTTGATAGCATGATCAGACAACCAGTGCGAATAGAGGCCTTTATGATCAAGAAGGGAGAATTAACTTTGAATAAGGGCAATAAACAAGGATTCTCCACAAACAAGGATAAAGGAAAGACTACCAATAAGAACATAGATGTAGTAAATGATGGAGTAGTGGATAATGTTACTGCGAAGCCTTCAAAGTCTACTTTTAATGTTACTTCTAGTATACAAGCAGCTAAGGCTGTCAAAAAGACCACAACAGACAATCAACAAACTTCAAGATTTGATAGGAACAAACCTTGGGCCTCTCGACCCAAGCGTGATTTCACCCCTTTGGGAGAGCCTCTTGATGTGGTCTATAAAACTCTTATAGAGAATCAAGTTCTTAGTCCATTAGAAAAGCATACTTATGACCCGTAACCAAGACCTCATTGGTGGAATGATAATGCTTACTATGACTATCACCAAAACATTGGTCATAAGACTTCAACTTGTCTTCAGCTAAAACACAAGGTCCAAGATTTGATCGATAGTGGTGATATTGTTGTGGATGGTCATAACAAGAATTTGGACCACCAAGCTTTTAAGGATCCCTTCCCTCCTCATGAGAAGGGTGAGTCTTCAAACACTAAGAATACCAATGCTAAAGTCAATTACACGTACACTAATAATGACAATGTTATTGGTATGATTGAACCTGTTGAGATAGAGTATTGTGATGTGATCACTTCTAGAGGGAGCAACAATACTCCCAAATCTAAGACTCCTTTTATCTGGCATAGCTCTACACCTCATTCATCTAAATTTGAACAATCTCAAGACGTAAGTTCTAGTTTCTAGATTCAATTGTGTATTCCTTTTTTCCATCAATGTTTTGGATCATACTACATGATCCATCATCAGGATGCTAGAGAGAAAAGAGACATGAAATGATATGTTGCAGATCTGGCATGTAATAAAAAGAGGAGGGAGAGAGGAAGAGGGGAGAGAGAAGAAAGGTGCACAAAAATCCATAATGACAAGACCTATAACCAATGACATTCATATACAATTATATATAAGTCTGAAGATGCAGAGTTTGGATAAGGCCCTTGCTGAGGCAAGCGTTCCCAAGGATCTCGATCTCAATCGGTTCCAATCTATGGTGGGTCATTTGACTTCACCTCACTATCTATCCTTCTTTGAAGAAGATGACCACTCTTTGAGTCACCCACATAACGCTCCCTTGCATATAGAGGTCATGATAGGTCCTAAGTGCGTCCACCGAGTGCTCATAGATAACAGTGCTGGTCTTAATATTTGTTCCACTAAACTATTCACTCAAATAGGATATGATGATAATTGCATAGATCCTCGCAAAAAGATTACCATCAAAGCTTACAATGAGGAAGAACACAAGTCCCAAGGCTTAGTCGTGCTACCTATCCGTGTAGGTCCTATTGAGAGAGATGTTATTTTCCAAGTGCTCGATATTCCTGTTGCCTACAATATCTTGTTGGGTAGGCCTTGGATTCATGAGATGTAGGCTGTTCCATCCACGTATCATCAATGCATTAATTTTCCATTCCATGGAGCGGAAGTCATTGTACCTACAAATACCAATTTCTCCCGCAACACTCTTGTGCAAACCGTAGGTAGCTTTGTTCTAGCAAATAGAGAATCTACTGAGTTTTATGATGCTAAGCTGAAAGAAATGGAACAAACTTTGAGACTTAAGGATACAGGCATGGGAGAATACTGAATGGAACCTGTGCTATCACTGGCTGCTCTACCTCTATCTCCACGCTCTTATGGGAGACCTTCTGGAAGACAACAAACTTTCTAATGCTCCCCCTCAAATAGTTTATGATGGCGCCTTTGTAAGGGCCTCTACACCTTTAGAAGATGAAGATGAAGAGAGGGCTATCAGAGCATGGATCTATAAAGGAAAAGAAACAGCTGAAACAACCACTCCATCTCTAGATTTAGAGCAAGAACCATACAGTGAGGCCTTCAAGATCATGAAGCGCTTCGGTTATAAGGGGAGTGGTCCTATAGGAAAAAATGATAATGGCTTACTAAAACCCATTGAAGCTATAGGCCGCCGCATGAAAGATACTAGTGGCTTAGGCTTTAAAAAGACTCCCTTTCATTTGGGGACCAAGAAATTTGTGTCAACTCCTGAGCCTGAGCTTGAACCTGAACAAGAGATTGAAGATGCCACTCCAGAAGTGAATCCAGAGAATAGCTTTGATGAAGAAACATTTCCATATCCTATTCCTCTGGATTTTGCGGCACTCTTTGCCGACCCTGATGAACCTATCATACCTATTCATATGGTAGAGATAGATACTGATACTGATAAAACTTCTTCAGTATACCAATTCACATATGAGGAATGGAAAGCAACACTAAATGATGATCCTAATTTTCAAGGTGAACGATACAGGCCACCTCATTTTCAAAAGTACTTTGAACAAGAACAACTTCAACAAGCTATTAATGCTACAAGGGATAATAATGAGTTTGATGATGCTGCTAATGAAATTCCTACATCAAGTATTGACTCACATGAATATGATTTTGACTCTTTGTCTAATGCTACTTATGATGTAGACATAGATACTATTCACGTGTATGAAAGACTCCTCGAAGTAGGTGAAGGGTCTAGAGTTAGGCCGCATGAATTAGACACCACTAATGTTAACGTGTCCTCTACTTCCAATGCAAGGTCTTTTAGGGATTCAAATGCTCCTTTGGATGAGATCGCTCTAGGTCTTGAATTGCTCGTCAACGCTTTTGAGGGTTATATCATGAACGCAATTGAACCAGTCACTACTTCCCTTTCACTCTGCTGTCCCGATCTGCTAAACTGGAACTCCCCTTCCGAATCCAATGAAGTCCTAACATTCCAAAATGATTATGATCTAGCCTATTACCTCCATGCTATTGAACATGTGATGTCCTCCACCAGCAAAAGCAGTGTCAACATGATAGAGGCGGATATCAAGTATCTCAGTCAAAAAATTAAAAGAAGAAAAAATAGATGCTCTAATGGTGAAAACCACTTTGTGGCAGTATCAGAGCCAAAAATAGTAAAAATAAAAGATGTATCTGAGGGTGAAAACCTCTCTGAGGCACCCAAGGATGAGATACTTGATACACTTCTGAGCCACTTTCAAGAGAGGTCATTAGTATTGATTGAGCTGACACAGACGGTTAATTTGGGTATAGAGGTTGCTCCACAAATTATTCACCTAGCACAATCATTGTCTGCTGAAGAAAAATAAGAGTTCACAAGATTCTTTCAGAGCAAGAAAATAAACTTTGCATGGACCTACTATGACATGCCTAGATTAGACCCCAATCTAATCATGCATCATTTGTCCATCGCACCAGGTATCAAACCTATTAAACAAAAGCTGCAAAAAATGCATCCACATGTAGCACTTTTGGTTAAAGCAGAGTTGGAAAAGCTTCTTAAGGCTGGCTTCATAAGAACTATTGATTATGCAGAATGGATTTCAAACATTTTTCTAGTCACTAAACATGATAAATCCATTAATGTGTGTATAGATTTTAGAGATCTAAATAAAGCATGTCCAAAAGATGACTTCCCACGACCTAATATTGATATGATAGTTGACATGATAGCAGGATATGAGATGTATTCCTTGATGGATGGCTTTTTTGGCTATAATCAAATCAAAATTATGCCAAAAGATCAAGAAAAGATTGCTTTTACATGTGCTTGGGGCACCTTTTGCTAGAATGTCATGCCTTTTGGGCTTAAGAATGCTGGAGCAACATACCAGAGAGATGTTACTACTATCTTCCATCATATGATGCATAAAATGATGGAGGATTATGTGGATGATACTTTAGCCAAAAGGTTGTAGTGAAGAACTCACCTCATAGACTTAGGTCCCATCCTTGACTGTATGGAACAATTTAGTCTCAGGCTTAACCCAAAGAAATGTGCTTTTGGTGTTACTTCTGGGAAACTCTTGAGTTATATCATTTCAACTAAAGGCATAGAAGTTGATCCTGAAAAGGTGCAAGCTATTATGGACATGCCTCCACCCAAGAATATGATGCAGGAGCATCCTGGGTGTAAGAGCAATCTTGCATCACCCAAAAATATTTATGTTTTTATTCAATAAGGGCTATTTTGTGCAGAGCTACTATTTATGGAAAGTTACTATTTTTGATAATTTTTGTATGTGCTCAGAATGATCTGATTTCTTTCTTGGAGGTTCATTTTGGTCATATAAGTCTGCCAGTAAAGTTTCATTGCCAGATCAAGTGTATATTGGAAGATATTGAAGATTTTCGGTATTGGCAGCAGGGTACAGAAACTTTGAACTTAGTTTTGAAGGCTTTAGAGGCCCTGGATGAGGTCGAAAATTTGGGTGACGGGCGCTTGTGCTGGTCAAGCTTGTAGAGCGCTTCGTGGTGTTTCCGAAATGGGGTTATAGTAGCCGAGCGGGTCAACTGGTGATGACTTATGGTCTTCAGAAGTTGGGCCACCTGAAATGGCGAAAAAATAATTTTCTTCAAAATTTCTGTTCGGGTTTCAAAAGTTATTTTGAGCCGACTATGATGTAATAAAATGTAAAATAAAATAATTCTAAGTTTGGTCGGCCTTATTGGCTAAAATTCTGGAACCTTCCCAGGCGGTGGATAATTGCCTATATAAGGAAGGCTGTATTATTGTCTTAGGCAGTTCAGAATAGTTCTGGGTAGTAGATCTGGGTATTGATTCGAGGCTTTGTCCTACAGAATATTGTAAGGGAATGCCCATGTGGCTTTGCATATTGTAATTCTGAAAGTTTGTAATTCCACATTTGTGGAGATAATAAGAAGCCAATTTTCTGTTCTTGCATATTGTTGTTGTTTCTCTATTTCTGTTATGTGTTTGTGGTATTAAGGGGAGCACCCTTCATCAAGTGGTATCAGAGCAGGAGTTCTTGAGTGTGTAAACAGATCGCCGACTGTGAGGCAGTTTGCACCAGGACCGTGGCTAGGGTTTCAGCGCGCATCGCAAAAATGCCTCGACGAAGAGAACGTGGCGGAAGAGCTGGTGTTGTAACACCCGAGGTTAGAGAGCTGCAGAGACAAGTGCGAGCATTGCAAGAAGAGATTCGCAGAGGAATGAATCTTAATATCAGAGATGAAAGCGAGGATGAAGCCGAAGAAGAATATCAAGAAGGAGAAGCTGAAATTGTGAACCAGGAGGAAGAAAGACTTTTTCGGGCGATTTCCAAGATTGGGAAAAGACCTAAGATTGAGGTTCCTACATTTTTTGGAAATCTTAACCCAGAGGAATTGATCGACTGGATCAATGAATGTGAGGAGTATTTTGAGTATGAAGATGTTGAGGATCCTGATAGGGTCAAATTTGCGAAGGCCAGACTAAAAGGTCATGCGAAGATCTGGTGGCAAGAAATTCAATTGGAGCGAAATAGAAGAGGGAAAGATAAAATCACAAGATGGGATCGGATGGTGGATAAATTGAAGCGGCAGTTCATTCCTGTTGATTATGAGCTTGACCTACTGAAGAAAATGCAGAGTTTGAAGCAAGCAGGAAGATCTGTCCAGAGTATACAGAGGAGTTCTATCGACTTCTCATCAGAACAGGCCATGCAGAAGCTGATAAGGAGAAAGTTGCCCGATACCTTAATGGGTTAAGGCCAAGCATTCAGGAGGAGCTGAATCTGGTTCGAATGAGTAGTATTGAAGAGGCATACCAGTTTGCCCTAAAAGTAGAGGAAAAGCTGAACAAGAAGTTTGAGAGCAGACAAAACGGAAGAGGTCGCGGTGGACGATCTGGTGGACGATCATATGGTGGCCGAAATGAAGATCCGAAAAAGAAGGATGAGGCCAGTAGTAGTCAAAATCAGCGAGGAAATAATTCCAATCGCTTCCAGGATCAGAATAATAGAGATCAGAGAGGAAGAGGAAGAGGACAAGGATCTGGAAGAGGTGGCTTCCGTGGAACATGTTTTCACTGTGGAGAAGAAGGTCATAGGGCATTTGAATGTCCTCAGCGCCAAGGCAGAACAGACAGGAGAAATGAAGGGCAGGCCAGAGTTGCACATGTAGATGAAGATGCCAGATCATCAAATTCTGAAGATGCTGAAAGAGGAGAAACATTGATTAACAGAAGAGTCCTGTTGAGTGGTGAGAATGAACCTGAGCAAAGGAGAAGCCTGTTTCGCACCAGGTGCAAGTGTGAAGGTAAATGTTGTGATGTGATTATTGATAGTGGAAGCACTGACAATTTGGTGTTAGAAGAGATGGTGACAAAGTTGAAACTCAAGAGACAGAAACACCCACATCCATATCGGATTGCCTGGGTACAGGATGACCACAAGGTCATGGTCAATGAACAATGCTTAGTGAAGTTCAAGATCGGCGGGTACCAAGATGAGGTACTATGTGATATCATCTCTATGGATGCATGTCATATGTTATTGGGTAGACCGTGGCAGTTTGACAGATGTGCTGTACATGATGGTCGTGCGAATACCTATTCTCTGACAAAGGATGGAGTGCGACATAAGCTAAAGCCATTGAAGGAGACCGAAGAAAAGGTATGTGGTAATGCAAGAATAACATTTGTTGATGGAAGGAAATTCCTAGATGGTATGAGGCATGAGCATGTATGTTTTGCTTTAATTCCAAAAGCTGGTAAAGAGGAAGTAGAAGATGTTCTTGTACAAGTTGCAGATTTGTTGAATGAGTTTCAAGATATTGTATCCGATAACGTGCCTGATGGATTACCACCAATCAGGAAGATCAGTCATCAGATGGACTTGATCCTAGGAGCGAGTTTGCCGAATAAGGCAGCACACAGAATGACACCTGCAGAAAGTGAGGAGTTGAACAGACAAGTGCATGAACTGTTACAGAAAGGATTGATTCGAGAGAGTCTGAGTCCCTGTGCTGTACCAGCGGTATTAGCACCAAAGAAGAATGGAGAGTGGAGGATGTGTACAGATTCCAGAGCAATAAACAAGATAACAATCAAGTACAGGTTTCCATTGCCACGAATGGATGATATTATGGACTGTTTGAGTGGAGCTGTGTATTTCTCAAAGATAGATCTGAAAAGTGGATATCATCAGATTCGGATCAGAGAAGGAGATGAATGGAAGACTGCCTTCAAGACAAAGGAAGGACTGTATGAGTGGTTAGTCATGCCTTTTGGGCTAACCAATGCACCGAGCACTTTCATGCGGCTCATGAATGAGGTTCTGAAAGAATTTCTGGGTAAGTTTGTCATTGTTTACCTAGATGATATTTTGATCTTTAGTAAGACATTGGATGAGCATATGATGCATATTCGTATGGTATTTGAGAAGTTGAGAGAAGAGAAATTGTTGATTAATTTGAAGAAGTGCAGTTTTGTGAAGAAAGAGTTAGTGTATTTGGGATTTGTAGTTTCAGCAGAAGGTCTAAAAATGGACCCAGAGAAGGTACAGGCTATCCTCGAATGGCCTACTCCAAGGAGTGCTACTGAGGTAAGATCTTTTCATGGTTTGGCTAGCTTTTACAGAAAGTTTATCAGAAATTTTAGCAGTATTTGTGGACCCTTGACTGAAACAATGAGAGGGGATAGAAAAGAGTTTAAGTGGACTAATGGGGCAGAAAAGAGTTTTCAATTATTGAAACAAAAAGTTACAGAACAACCTGTTTTAGCACTTCCAGATTTTAATAAGGTGTTTCAAGTAGATTGTGATGCTAGTGGTACTGCAATAGGAGCTGTTATGAGCCAAGAAGGTAAACCTGTTGCTTATTTCAGTGAGAAGTTAAATGATGCCAAGAGGAAGTATTCTGTTTATGATCAAGAATTTTATGCTATAGTTCAGGCATTAAAGAAGTGGAGACATTATCTGCTTCCTAAGGAGTTTGTTTTGTATACTGATCATCAAGCTTTGCAATATTTGAATAGTCAAGGAAAGTTGAATCAGAGGCATTTGAAATGGGTTGAGTTTTTGCAGAGTTATACATTTGTTTTGAAACACAGAAGTGGAAAGTCTAATAGGGTTGCAGATGCTCTTAGCAGAAGGCAACTATTGCTGACAGAAATGCAGATTGAAGTGGTTGGGTTCAAGGAACTCAATAATTTGTATCCAGAGGATCCTGATTTTGGTGAAGCTTGGAAAGCTTGTACAGAACCTGTTACTCTAGACAGGACGAAATGGCTGGATTTCATCATCCAGGACGATATGCTATTCAAAGGGAGTCAATTGTGCATTCCACGAAGTTCTATGAGGGAGAATCTCATCAAGGAGAAGCATAGCGGAGGATTGGCTGGACATTTTGGTCGTGACAAAACCCTTGGTTTGGTTAGTGAGAATTATTATTGGCCACAGTTGCAGCAAGATGTGAAGAAGTTTGTACAGAGTTGCAGAGTATGTCAGATGGCAAAAGGAGTGAAGCAGAATACAGGGTTGTATCAGCCATTACCTGTACCAGAGAAGCCTTGGGAGGATATCAGCATGGACTTTGTTCTTGGTTTACCGAGGACTCAGCGGGGACATGATTCAATTTTTGTAGTGGTTGACAGATTTTCGAAGATGGCACATTTCATTCCCTGCAAGAAGACTAATGATGCTGTTCATGTAGCAGAATTTTTTTTCAGAGAAGTAGTGAGACTTCATGGTTTGCCAAAGACCATAGTTTCAGATCGGGACACTAAGTTTGTTGGATATTTCTGGCGTACATTATGGAAGAAGTTGAAGACATATTTGAAGTTTAGTTCATCACATCATCCCCAAACTGATGGACAGACAGAGGTGGTGAATAGAAGTTTGGGAAATTTGCTGAGATGTTTGGTTGGAGATAAGCCAACAGGATGGGATTTGATTTTACCACAGGCAGAATTTGCATATAATAATTCTGTCAACAGGAGCACTGGTAAATCACCATTCCAGATTATATATGGAAGTAGTCCAAGAAATGCATCTGAATTGAGAAAGATAGATAAAGGAGAAATAAGTAGTGCTGAAGTTGAGGATTTTGCAGAACACTTGAAGAACATCCATGAGGAGGTGAGGAAACATATTAACAAGATGAACGCACAGTATAAGGCTAAGGCAGATGAGAAAAGGAGGCATAAGGAATTTCAGGTTGGAGATGAAGTCATGGTTCATTTGCAGAAGGAGCGGTTTCCAGTTGGTACATATAACAAGCTGAAAATGAAAAAGTTTGGACCATGCAGGATACTGAAGAAACATGATTCAGGAAACGCATATGAGGTAGAATTGCCTAGTGAGCTGAATATTTCACCAGTGTTTAACATTTCAGATCTGACAGAGTATCATGAAGGAGGTGTTGAAGACGAGGTTGCAGCAGCACAGTGGAGTATTCCAGCAACTAGTTCAGACACTAAGGAGATCGAAGATATACTGGACAGTCGTGTTGGCAGAAGCACAAGGAACAGGACATATGAAGAATATCTGGTCAAGTGGAAAGGACGGCCTGTTGAAGATTCATCATGGCTAACAAAGGAGGAGGTTAGCCATCTTGGTTTTCCTCTGCACCCCTGAGTCGTGACAGGGTCACTTCTCAAATTACCCCGGGTGTCTGATGCAGGAGCATCCTGGGTGTAAGAGCAATCTTGCATCACCCAAAAATATTTATGTTTTTATTCAATAAGGGCTATTTTGTGCAGAGCTACTATTTATGGAAAGTTACTATTTTTGGTAATTTTCGTATGTGCTCAGAATGATCTGATTTCTTTCTTGGAGGTTCATTTTGGTCATATAAGTCTGCCAGTAAAGTTTCATGGCTAGATCAAGTGTATATTGGAAGATATTGAAGATTTTCGGTATTGGCAGCAGGGTACAGAAACTTTGAACTCAGTTTTGAAGGCTTTAGAGGCCCCGGATGAGGTCGAAAATTTGGGTGACAGGCGCTTGCGCTGGTCAAGCTTGTAGAGCGCTTCGTGGCATTTCCGAAATGGGGTTATAGTAGCCGAGCGGGTCAACTGGTGATGACTTATGGTCTTCGGAAGTTGGGCCACCTGAAATGGCGAAAAAATAATTTTCTTCAAAATTTCTGTTCGGGTTTCAAAAGTTATTTTGAGCCGACTATGATGTAATAAAATGTAAAATAAAATAATTCTAAGTTTGGTCGGCCTTATTGGCTAAAATTCTGGAACGTTCCCAGGCGGTGGATAATTGCCTATATAAGGAAGGCTGTATTATTGTCTTAGGCAGTTCAGAATAGTTCTGGGTAGTAGATCTGGGTATTGATTCGAGGCTTTGTCCTACAGAATATTGTAAGGGAATGCCCATGTGGCTTTGCATATTGTAATTCTGAAAGTTTGTAATTCCACATTTGTGGAGATAATAAGAAGCCAATTTTCTGTTCTTGCATATTGTTGTTGTTTCTCTATTTCTGTTATGTGTTTGTGGTATTAAGGGGAGCACCCTTCATCAGAATATCAATCAAATGAGAGGACTACAAGGAAGGCTACAATCTATCTGGCACTTCATTTCATAGTTGGCGGACAAGTCACAACCATTTACTAAAACTTTGCATAAGAATGTGACCTATGAATGGAATGAGGAATGTGACAAGGGACTTACTCAAATAAAACAATATCTTGCTAATCCACCTATACTGATGCCTCCTATTCATGGGAAGTCACTTATACTGTACATCTCCGTAACAAACACATCCTTGGGTGCTCTCTTAGCTCAAGAAGATCAGGACAATAAAGAGAGAGCCATATACTATATTAGTAGAACATTGGTTGCCTATGAAATGAATTACTCTATCATTGAGAAGGCTTGTTTAGCAATGGTATTTGCTTCTCAGAAATTGCGACATTATATGCTAGCTCATACCATGAGGCTTATTGCAAAAATTGATCCACTGAAGTACCTACTAAGCAAGGCTGCCCTCACGGGTAGATTAGCAAAATGGGTAATGATACTTAGTGAATTTGACATTGAGTATGTAGAAAGAAAAGCTATTAAGGGACAAGCAATTGCTGATCAGTTGGCGAAGGCTCCTTTAAAAGATCATCAACCTCTGAGTATTGAATTCCAAGATGAATCCATCATGCTTCTCACACACCAATCTTGGAGCATGTTCTTTGACGGATCATTCACTCGGCAAGGATCCGGTGTAGGCATTCTGTTTGTTACACCTCAAAGATACTCATTTCCAAAAGCATATAAAATGTTATTTCCCTGCATGAACAACATAGCTGAATATGAAGCCCTCATTAATGGCATGAAGATGGCCCTTGAATGGCGTGTGGATGAGCTCAAGGTCTTTGGAGACTCGCAGTTAATCATCAATTAAGTCAACGATGTCTACCAAACTAAAGATGACAAACTGATACCTTACAAAAGGATGGTGGATGATCTTAAACAGTACTTTGCACACATTTCTTTCTAGTAGATTCCAAGGGCGGACAATAAAGCAGTTGATGCAATGGCCACTCTTGCTTTAATGTTACAAATGCTGGAAAACAACTTTAGACATGAGTTCCTGGTGGAGGCATTACACTACCCTGCCTATGACATTCCTAAATCTAGGATGATCTGTTCAGTCATTGGACATGATTCATCCTGCTACCACCATATCTTTTCCTACCTTCATGACCAGATCATTCCAAACACCTATACCAGGAATGAAAAAGTGTCACCTCATTCATACTACTTCACGGTATGTCCTCATAGCAAATGACTTGTATAGACGAGGTCTAGACGGTACTCTCCTTATGTGCTTAGAACTCGATGAGTCCAAGCGTGCGCTAGCTGAGGTACACTAAGGTATTTGTGGGTCTCATTCTAGTGGTCTGATGTTAGCCCGGAAACTTATTAGAGCTAGCTATTATTGGCCGGACATGGAAAAAGAAGCTGTTCAATATGCTAAAACTTGCAAGCAATGCCAATTTCATGGGAACCTGATTCATGCTCCTGCTCATGAACTTAGTCCTCTCATCAGTTTTTGGCCATTTCAACAATGGGCCTTCAACTTGGTTGGTCAGATACATCATTCATCTTCAAGAGGGCACAAGTTTATCATCACAGCTACTGATTACTTTACCAAGTGGGTTGAGGCAGTGCCTCTCACTATAGCTAATGACAAGACCATTGCTATGTTCATACTGAACTATATCATTTGCAGATATGGCATACCCTCATCTATTATCACTGACAATGGGGGACAATTCAAAAATAAGGACCTGACAGACTTATGCACTAAATTCAAAATTATTCAGCATTGGTCATCCATCTATTATCCTCAGGGTAATGGATAAGCAGAGGCTTCTAATAAGATAATTCTAAAAATCTTGCACCGATCAGTTCATAAATCTAGTAGAGATTGGCATCTCTAGATTAATTTGGCCTTATGGGCCTACAGAACAAGTATCCAAACACCAATAGGGGCCACTCCTTTCACCTTGGTTTATGGAGCAGAGGCAGTATTACCTATTGAGGTCAAGATTCTGACATTGTGAATCTCTCTGAAGGGCCTCATCACTGATGAAGAAAATAGAATATCCCGGCTTCAAGAGCTTGAGTTACTTGATGAACGTCAGAAGGTGGCATTCGATCATCTAAGAGCATACCAAAAGAGGATGTCTAAAGCCTATAATAAGAAAGTTAGACAAAGAGAATTCCAAGTGGGTAATCTTGTCCTGAGGGAGAACCCCAAGAATCAGCAACAACAAGTCCAGAAAGGGAAATTTGAACCAAACTGGCTTGGTCCATATGTCATTACTACAACATTTGGGTCTGGCACTTATCGACTCTCCACCACTGAAGGAGAGCAACTCAAAGAGCCTATCAATGCTCTTCATCTGAAGAAGTTCTACAATTGAGACATTCTTGGCATGCTCATGTACATACTTATTGGTCTTGAAAAAATCCAAAAGAATGATATATTGCAAAAATCTTAAAAATTGCAAAATGTCCTGAAAAAATGATCATCTTAGTGAAAACTTGGTAAATAGGCGCTTTGATGTATCTATTATCTTGGTGAAAACCTGGTAAATAGGCGCCTTGATAATAATTTAAAAAAATACAAAAAAAATCAAAAGATAAAAAATACAAACAAAAGGAAATATTCAAAAAAATACAAAAAAATAAAAAAAGAGAAAAGTACAAAAAAAAAATGAAAAAGAAGAAAATGTGCCATTGATGAAAACTTGGTAAATAGGCGTCATGGTAGCAAAAATAGAATCTCTACCAAGATGGTGAAAACCTGGTAAATAGGCGCCTCTTGTTTCTTGAAGCTACATCTCATCTCAACATCGCTTGGCTTTTAGTTTCCTGCTTTAGTTTGCTTTCCCGCTTTCTTGCTTTAGTTTGTTTCCTGCTTTAATTTGCCAGCGCATGCTCTTGCCTTCAAGTTGTCTTCAAGATTTTCCTCGACTCTTCATGGATTGGAACTTGTTCACACTCTGGGGCACCTTCCTGGTCTAGAGGCCATTGTCCTATCGCTTTCAGAAGTTTTGTTCATGCATTAGTCACCAGCGATTCTCGCTGTGTCTGCCTACTGATGCCTAGCGACTTTTGAGATTTCTCTCCTTGAGGATCTCTCGTGTATCGGTTGCCAGTGGTTCTCACTGTGCCTGCCTACTGATACTTATCTCTCATTCGAACCTCTCTCTTTTGGGATCTCTTCCTTACATCAGTCACCAGTGGTCCTCACTGCATTTTCCTACTGATGTTTCACTCGCGTTTTATTCTCTCTTTCGAGAATCTTCCTTGTATCGGTCACCAATGGTTCTCACTGCATTCACCTGCTAATACTTGGTTCACACTCTGATATCTTCTTGAGACTTTTTTTCTCATGACGGTCACTAGTGGTTCTCACTACGTCTTCTTGCTGTCGTTATCTTGTCGAGACTTCGAACGTTGTACGCTTCTGATTTGACTTCAATCCGCTTGAACACAAACGTAAACTGAAACTGGAAACTGATTTTGTGTTCCTTTGAAGCATGCTGAGCTTTTCCTTTGCTTGTTTGTTTGTTTTCTTTATCATTTCCCTTAGAGCAAATCTAAGATGTCTTTCTTGACTGAGAAACGTGAAGACTGGGGGCATGATCTTTCCTTTGCTTTCTGTTTACTGGTTTAGTTCCAATGATCCAAAGAATCTATCTAAGAGGGGTGTCCTTCTGTAAGAGCTTTCATCTCGTATTGGATGGCCATGCGTACCTCGACTCCTTTTATATGGACGCTTTAGTGACGTTGGTTCTTCTCCTTGTTTGTTTTGAGTGACCTCTTTCTGCTACAAGTAAAATTGCTAACGCTCATCCTGCTAAGTGAACGTAAGGGTCACTGCGAGCACTCTTTGGCAAAAGAAAGAACTCTCATGTGTCTGGTGTGTTTGTTCACAAGCAACATTCAGGTCATTCTAGCAATTGTGCTTTGATGCTTATGTTAACTTGCTAAATCAAAAGGAATAGGTGTTCAGGTCATTCTGACTTCTTGTGCCTTAATGCTTACACCTCATTCTGACAAATCTAAGACTTATGTCATATTCATATTCTCATAATTGCAATGTTAGTAAGGATTGTATGACATCTTGTGATCATCCCATGCTTAAACGAACTCGATGATGATAAATATGGTGAGTCCAACAACCAAGTCCTAGGGCTTGCATTTTCATTGTAGGCTTGCATTTAGCGTAGGCTTGCATGTTCATGTTAAGCTTGCATTTGAGATGATATATTTTTTCTCTCTTGATTTCTTTCCGTTCATCGAAGGTTCTCATCTTTTGTCCCAATTCCATCTTGGCTGCACAAGTGTTCGGTCCTCGCTCTCGATCTTCGAAACATAATCTTTTTGATTAGTACTTGTCATATATTGTGACAATCCTACATGAGATGATTAGTACCATATGCATTACATATTCATTGCATTTTCATTTCATTTCCATATGCATCCATAAATTCATTTGCATCTACATATACATGTGCATCCACTATAAGCATAACTCAAATCATACATTACACATATGCATACATTCTATCCATCTATCACTGCATCATCATAAAATAAACCATGTGCATATTCATATTTATAAAATAAAGCATGTGCATTTCATACATTTCTATCCATACATCTAAGCATATAAAAACATCTCATAAACATCAACATCAAAGCAATATAACCACAAGTATAATGATATCAAATTGTTGATCTTATATATATCTCGAATAATGTCATGTACAAAAGAGGAGGTGCTACTCGAGCACAATATAAAAAATGGGCTCTAATGTACAAATGTATCAAAATGGACTAGCTAGGTCCTACACCACCTGGAGGAGGTGGTGGCAATGGTCTCTAAGGTGGTGGCATCGGTTGGTGTGGCAGTGCCTGCTGCTAAGGAGGTGCCTGAGGGGGTGCTTGTGGTGCCCGTGGTGGTGCCTATGGAGGTACTGGTGGAGGTGCCTATGGAGCTCCAACATAATCAGCGAATGGTGGTACCTGCTTCGACAGATCTGGAACAACCTCGCAATAAGCTGCATAGTAATATGCTACCTAAGCAGCCTCATATCTAGTCTCGATCCTTGACCATGCCAGCTCATCTCACAGCTGTCTGATCTCAGCATCCTGATCAGCTACACGAGTCTCCTCTCTAATGAGTCAGGTATGGTAATCATCCCACTCTTGCTGTACTTATCGTACCCTCTCCTGACTCTTCCTAAGAGCCTCTTGCAACTGTGGTGTCCCTGCTGTTGTCAGAATATCAGGCATATCCGTATCATCATCTGGAGGAGCCTGCTATGATGTATCTCCCATTTGCTGCTTGGTGGACCTCTCCTGGGCCTCACTAATCCCAACTCCTGCATCTGAGCCCATTGTCCTAGCAGGGATGCTAATTTGTCTTTCTCGGGGTCTCAATACTCTTTGTTGCTATTGTCCCTAGTGTGCAGCTTGCTAGGCTGGTGGCTACTAATTTGATGGCTGCTGCTATTGTGCAGGCTGCTACTGTGCCCCTATACCAACAGGATCTGTGAACCTTAGATGAGGACGTGCAATCAACTGATCCCTATATGCAGGTGTCACCCCTGCATTGGTGACACCCACCATGTAATCCCATCGCACGACTGGAATGCGTGCCTCAATAGCACACCACCCTGGATCCAATCTAGCATGCCACCCCTTCTTCTCCTCATTGAAGAAGCGGGCGTAGGGGTAGTACTCCTATGATATGTCTTGCTGCCTACTGAACTGGCGCAGGATGCGTGTAACCAGTAATCTCTCTATGATGGTAACACTCCGTGCAATCAGTGGACGAGATACAAACATATGTGATAGCTCTCTCCGAGCATCATCCCATGGCTCAGTAGCCACCCAAGGTCTCCATACTATAGCTGCCATGTCATCTAGCTATCCTCTCCACTACTCTATCTTACCCAGCAGAGGCTGGATCATCAGACCTACGTACCTATAAATATATGGCTCAAGCTACTGCCGTGTGTCATGGAAGATGGGTCTACAAAAGGGGAGATGCTCCCAGGCCCAGATCTGCAAGACAAAGACTCCTACTGCCATCGTCCTTGCACCTCGGTATGCGATCTCATGGAGCTCATGGTACATTTGTGCTAGCATTCACTTGCCCCATCCGAATCTAGCTGCTGGTCTGGCCAACATCCTCTGCAACATCGTGCCCCAGCCGCACTCTAGACCATGCTGACCTCGATCTGGAATAAGGTAACATCTCAAGAGCATCGTAAGTACAATGGCTAATGCATGAACACCACTATATCTGTGCGTCAAATCATCCCAAGAGATGGCCCGGCCCATCACTAGATCATCCCTGAAGATAGTCCTCAAGGCTACTATACTCTGCCGTGGTTGTGTGTTGTACTCTACTCAAGCACCATGGACAGGTATCCACAAAATCCTATATACATCCTTAGGAGTCACGGTCATCTCCCCCATCAAAAAATGAAAAGTGTTTGTCTCCGAATGGGAATGCTCTACCAGTGCACCAAGAAGATCATGATTTACCCGAATGTCTGGTAGATCACACAAGTATCCCAGGCCAAGTCCATCAATATGAGCACTCTTTGCATCTGTTAGTCTCTACACCAATGTGGTGATGATAGGATGGTATGTCCTAAAGGAAACATTGAGGAAGTCAACCTGCAAAGCAAGCAACGACATTGGATTAGTATCTGGACATGATGGTTTTCAACACAACAACAATAAATGCAGCAAGACATCTATCCTAGACATGGCTCTGTGATGCTATACTTGGCTGATTTTACGCAAATTCGACAAATTTTGGCAAAAGACTTCAAGCTCTACAACAGCTTTTTGTGTGAGAAATTTTTTTACTCATGCGAGACAGGACTCGACCTTGCGTGAACTGCTACAATCTCGCACGGGACTAGCTTTCAGCTCACGCGAGATTTTAGACAGAGCCCACATGAAGAAGACCCAACTCATGCGAGGAAACTACTTCCTCACATGAGGGGAGACCTAGGCTAATGCGAGGAAACTACTTCCTTGAGCGAGATTGGAAGAACATGGACTAAAAGTTGCTAAATCTACCCTAAATTGACCTAAAAAGCTATATGAATTGAAAGCAAGAAGGTTTATTAACTACTTACAGGTGCATCATACTCCACTGGTTGGGCATGTCATCGGGAGCACCCAAATCTATGCATATGCAGTGGAAGACCCTCCATTTTATCTCTCAGAGCTCCAAAATCATAAGAAGATGAACATGAATAATGAATTGAAAATGACCCCTCTAGGCCTTATATAGCTTTTGACCTAATTTTCAAAAGTGCTCCATTTTGCGCAAAAAATGCCCCCTTGGCTAAATCGACTGCTCTGAACCCATTTTCGAGATCAAAATTGAAATATGACATCTCTAGATAGCTCAAAATTGTGTTTTAAATTCTGGGACCCTTTGGGATCAGACACTTGTGCAGTCAGCCTTCTGGCGTCATCTTCCTGCCAGACCTTCATCTTTGCATCATGTTCTTGAGATCTTTGCTCTTTTCATCTAGTCAACTCTAGTCAACCATGGTCAACCATGGTCAAACTTGGTCAATAGGACCTCTGCTTTGCTCTGATTTGCCTCTGCAGCTTCTCAAATCTAGTTTAATTGTTTCTACTTTGCAACCTCTTGTTGTTAATCATCCCTCTTATGTCATCTTTCGATTTCGCTCCTGAGGGGGCAGGATGCTTGCATCGTTTGAATCTTGTTGAATCAATTATTGAATCAGTCTGATCTGAATCATCGGTTCTCATTGCTAGGGGCATCTTCGCGCCTCACATCTGGTTATCTGGTCATCTATCTTTTAGGTATCTGAGCAATCTAACTCGGATCCTCGAGGATCAAACTTTGTTCTAGAGATGGTTCTCAAAATCTTTTAGGTATTGGGGCAATCTAACCCTAATTCCTGGGAGTCAAGCTTTGTTTTAGAGATGGCTCTTGAAATCTCTTTTAGACCATTATCTAGGCAATCTAACCCAGATCTTGGAGGGCTAAGCTTCGTATTGGGGCAATCTAACCGTGATTCTGGAGACAGTCCTAAATTTGCTTCCATCATCAATTGGTATTGGGGCAATCTAACCTTGATTCCAGTTCTCTTTTTAGACCGTTGTCTTCGCAATCTAACTTAGACTTCAAAAAATCATGCTTTGATATGTTCGATGTCTCGGCAACCTAACCTGGACTTCCAAATTTCTTGTCGTTTGTCACTTCAGGCTATTCTTTGAATCAACGCGCTGCTCACACATCAATTCAAAGAGGGCAAATGTAATACCCTAAAATTGGCACCTATTAAATTCAATCATTTTTGGTGCATTTTTGTCAATTTTACATCTCCAAAGTCCTAGTTTTCTATGCAATTTTCTCTCTCCTACTTGACTTAATTTGACTTGATGTCAATTGCAAAAACCCTAATTGCATTAATCAAATATTAAAATTAATTCCTAAAGTCTTCAACTTTTATTAGCTAAATTACCCCTATGATAAATTAATTTAATCCTAAAGTCCTAAGTACTTGGAATGAAATTAAAATCTACCCCTTTAGCTAATTACCCATAAAAAAGGAATTAATAATTACTTGTTATTTGAATGGACACTCATTTTTGAATTAATAATTCAAGATATTCGAAAAGTCCCCTATGTGGAAAATTCCATTCTTTTAATTAAGTAATTCAATGCATTTTTGTCTCAAATGGAAACGAAGGGTCAGGAGTTTCAAATCGAGAACCCCTTCATTCTCTTCTTGGGCTTTTCTATTTAATGAACCTAATTTCTTCATTCGAGGGGGGCAATTGTTGAGAGTAACTAAACTATAGTATTTTTGTGTCTCAATTTTATCAATTCAAAGCTTTTATTGCATTAGTATAATTTTCTCATTTTAGCTTAATATTGCACCTCATTTTACAATTAATTTGCTTAATTGTTCATAGCTTAATATCATTTCTATTTTCAAGTGCTTTAGAGTAATTTGCATTTCATGTTTCTTTCAAAGCTATTTTAGATTAATATCATATCTCTTTTAAAGCTCTTAGATTAAATTGCATTCATTTAGTTCAATTTCAGTTTGTTTATCTTCATAGTTCTTGAAAATCCTCCATTGTAGAATTGGTCTTATGGTTGTTGGCTCTCCAACCTGAGAGCAATTAAACACCCCGTCTACATAGGAGGCAACAGGTCACATCACCATGAATTTCAGATTGAGTAATTCATACTCTCTCTTGTAATTCGATCATGTGAGTAATGACCATGTTGCGTGTGTAGTTGGATTTGAGATCCCCATTCCATCACATACAATTATGTATAAATATAGGTCATTTATACTATTCATTTATTTTATTACTTATTCACATATTGTAATGCACCGTTAAGGAACCCTCAAAACAAAGAATAATACTTATATTGTTATTTTTTAAAACTTAAGTAATAACTACAAAAGTGCATAAAATAAAATACAATGCATAAGTGATAATTAACAATAATTAAGGACTATAATCATTACACGATCATGCACAAGTGGAAGTCTTTAATGCTGCAAAGGTGTCCATGGCAACCCCAAAACACTCCACAAAACTAGATATACAAATTCTACATGATGCATCACAAGAGCTCAGATGATGACTAATGATCTACACAAGACCAAGCCGAACATTAGCTCGTGTATAATAATTGAGGAGACTAGGTCTATCTTCAGAATTGATAGGATCACACTAGACTTATCCATCCTTTGTTAGGACCAAACTAGGTTCCCAATCCACTAGGATCCCCAATCTCTCTACTATGGTCTCTCAAGGCTTTACCTTGTCTTCTAGGACCATTTCCAAGGTCCACAATTGGTGAAGAACTTCTCTTTCCTCTAGGTGACCTATCAAGGTTCAAAACTTCCGTACTTCCTTTAAGCTATTCTCACTACACCAAGTGTGCTCAACCTCCTATGCAAGTATATAATCTTGCAATGGTGTGGATGTATTCAATCCCATCTTTTTATGAGGTTATTGACACACTTTTTACACATCTTCCAAGCTCTTCTTTACCGATTTCATTAAACTAGGCAAACTTAGACTTAGTAGCCAAGAGCCCCAATTAGGTCTCCTACTCTGAGAATTTAGGATTTCTTGTCAATTCGTTCTGAAAGAGTCTCCAAAATGATCTTGGATTCTTTAATTAATATTGAAACCCTAAGATATTTTTTTGGTCTTGGGTCTCTATGCCCTCTTATAGTACCCTATAAAAACAATGAGGGTTTAATGAGGATTTTAAGGGCTTCTGGAGCTCTATGTTCAATGAATGGAAATGGTTTCCGAATGGATTGGCCAAGGGACTATCTCTTCACTATATCTCTTTCTAGTCCTAATACACCTTTCTAACTTGTTGGATTCAAGATTTCTATCCACCCCTGCAAGTAAATTCAACAAACAAACTCCCTATTCCTAGTTGGGCATTGACTAAGTCCTCCTAGGGCAAGGTCTTAATAATGTTAAAACTCATCTTCTTGCCTCCTAATTGAATATGTACATTGCAATGAATTAACTCCAATTTCCAAAAAGGCCTTGATGAACCCAAGGTTGGATTTTATGGGGGATCCATTTTTGCTTAGTTACCAATGTACATGCTAGTGAACTTGATGGAACAAAACAATTAAAAACAAACTAAAAAAACTATCTACAAACTCACATCTTGTACGGAAATGAAATAAATCCACTAAAACTACCAAGGTATTTCAACAAAACACTAATCTAATCCATTAGATGCTACTGGTGCAATGAAACAATAAAACAATGGCTTAACTATCTGAAACAATGATTGATTACTATGCCAAAAAAGTTACAAAACTTGTCCAACCTCAGGATTCGAGCTTCAAGAGGTTTATATAGTCTTCTCCCACATGTGTAGGTGGTTAGGAACTAATTTAGACCTAATTACATTATTCTTTCTCCTGAAGACAAAAGTTGTCATGCAACTTTGCAAAGTTGCAATAGTTGTCATGACAACTTTTTAGCAACTTTTGCCTTAGTGTTTTTCTTCACTCCTAAAACACTTCAAACCACCTAGAGTGTTCTAAAAAAATTCCCAAGACTAACTTAGGCTTATTTTGGTCACCTCCTAACATTTTGGAGTCCTTTTGAACCTTAGACTCTATTCCACTCACTAAGACTATACTAGCTCTCATGTACAACATGGCTCACACACCAAGCTTAACTTAACCAAACCAAAAAAAACCTAACCAGCCAACTGCACCACATCACCTAGACCCTCTTAGAGTCTTTATTAAATCTCTGACCTGGCTAGGATTAGTACAAGCCATAATTGGGTTAGGATGCTTAGCCTATGTCCTAGGTGCTCCTGCACCATTCTCCCCAAAACAAGATAAGTTAAGTCCCATTGGAAGGGATCAAGTTAGGCTATGCCCAAATTGTGAAACTTTTTTTAAGGTACCCATGTAGCCTCTGCTTCTTCCATTTCCTTCCACTTGATGAGATACTCCACATATACCTTATGTCTTGTCTTCTTAGCTACCCTAGAGTTTAAGATCTTCTCTCCCCGTGGTCTTGGCCTTATTGGTAACTTCAAAATTTCTACATCTTCTATAACTTTATAATGTCCATGAACTTCTACTAGGATTTTTCCTTTCTATGGTACTAAGTCTACAATGTCGAACACCATAGAGAGTCCTATATCTGTAGGCAAATTTACCTTATAAGCATTGTTCCTATATTTTGCTAGGATGGCACAAGGTCCTAATCTTCTCATTTGGAGCTTGTGAGGGATCCCTTTCTACAACCTTTCTTTATTCAATTGAACCATAACTAGATCCCCAACTTGGAATTGAACATCCTTCTTTCTTTCATCAACCTTTTGCTTCATCTTAGTAGTATTTTCCACAAGTTCTTGCTTGACTGACCCATGTACTTCTTTCATGGACTGAGAAAATTCCTCTGCATATCCACTTTTAAGTTCTTTATCCCCTATGTATCTAATTTCACAAATGCATCTTGAATGAATCCCATAAACTACTTCAAAGGCACTTTTACTTACAGTGGTCCTATTTATAGTGTCATTATAAGAAATTTTGTTTGGGGAATGACTTGGTCCCATGTTTGATCATACTCCTTGGTTTACGTAAACTCCTATTGACAACTTCGATCTATCCATTTGTTTGGGGATGGTATGCAGACCCAAAAGAGAGGTTGGTTCCAAGATTTTTCTACAAAGTCTTCCAAAAATTACTCATAAACTTTGAGTCCCTATCTGATACAATACTAATTGGATACCCATGTATCACTATAATTTCCCTGAAAAAAATTAGAAATTTGGCATGGATCATGAGTAGTCTTGCAAGGTACACAAAGTGTGCCATCTTACTAAACCTGTCTACAATGACATAGATGCTACCATAGCCTTGTTTTGTCTTAGGTAGACTAACCACAAAGTCCATATTGAGGCACTCCCAAGGTCTGTTTGGAATTGGAAGAGGCTAGTACAAGCCCACATTAGATGATGTCCTTAGCCTTTGGACAAACAATGGAAGATGACACATACTTCCTAATGTCCTTATTCATTTTGGGCCAATAATAGTATCTCTGAACCAGTTCTAAGGATTTATTAACACCAAAATGTCCACTAAGTGATCCATTGTGTTTTTCTTGGATTAGGTTCTCTCTCATTGAACCTCTAGGCACACAAAGTTGTCTTCCCCTAAACAATATGTCTTGTTGAAGAATAAACTCAGAGTACTCATTGTGAAATTATTTTGAGACTCTTTACATACCTTATATGCACCTGAGAAGTCCTCATCATCTGGATAAATTTCCTTGAAACTGTCTATGCCAATGCTCCTTAGTTGTACCTCTTGTACTATCATAAGCCTCTTACTCAAAGAATCTATGACCTTTTTAGACTATCATTTCTTATGCTTGATGTTGAATGTGTAAGATTGAATATACTCAACCCATTTCATGTGCTTGTGACTGAGTTTGTCTTAGGAATTGAGGAAACTTAAGGCTTGATTATCAGTATACACCATAAATTCTTTGGGGAGGAGGTAGTGTCTCTATTTCCTTAAAGCTTACACTAGAGCATATAGTTCCAAATCATAAGAAGAATACTTATTCTTTACATCACTGAGCTTCTCACTGTGAAATGCAATTGGTCTGTCTTCTTGACTGAGGACTGCACCTATGGCAATGTTGTTGGCATCACACTCAATAACAAACAACTTGTCAAAGCTAGGTAGTATAAGTATTGTTTGTGTGGATATATTGTCTTTCAAAGTCTTAAATCCTTTTTCTTCTTGTTCACTCCACTTGAACTTAGCCTTCATTCCTTCCTTTATAGTATCTAACACTAGTGCACATACCTCACTGAATTGTCTAATAAAATTCCTATAGAACCATGCTAAGCCATGGAAGCTCCTTACCTTAGTGGTAGATCTAGGAGTTTGACAGTTGACTATTGCCTCAACCTTGCTTGGACCCATTCTCAAATTTCCCTTGGATATAAAAAAACCCAAATAGATCAGCCCCTGCTTCATGTACAAACATTTATCTAGATTGATTGTTATCTTCTCATCATGTAGCTTCTATAAAATCGTTTACAAATGCTCAAGGTGTTCATCTTTTGTCTTGCTAAAAAGTAAAATGTCATCAAGGTAAACTACCACAAATTTACCTATTAAATATTGTAACACCTCATTCATAAGTCTCATGAAAGTAGAGGGGGAATTTTTCAAACCAAAGGGCATTACTAGCCACTCATACAAGCCTTCAATAGTTTTAAAAGTTGTCTTCCATTTGTCTCCCTCCTTGATCCTAATTTGGTGGTAACCACTTTTAAGATCAAATTTTGTAAAGTACCTTGCTCCACCTAAATAATCCATTAGGTCTTCTATTCTAGGTATGGGGAACCTATATCTTATAGTGATCTTGTTTATGGCTCTAGAGTTTGTACATATCCTCCATGTACCTCCTTTCTTTAGGGCTAAGATTGTGAGAACTGCACAATGAGTCACAATTTTCCTAATTGGACCATGATCAAAAAGTTATTGTATTTGCTTTGCAATCTCTTCATTTTGTTGTGGGGTCATCTTATAGGAAGCTTTGTTTGGGAGTGAGGCTCCTGGAATGAAGTATATTTGATGGCTAATGACTCTCTTATGAGGTAAATTAGTAGGTTTTTCATCACTAACTATCTCCTTGTATTATTCTAGGAGTTTGTGCACCTCTATGGGAGTTTCTAGCTTCTTGTTTACCTTCTCAACTTTAGGTTTCAACACCAAAGAGAATCCCACTCCTTCACCTTCCACTAGTGTATTCAGGAACTCTTTTTCTCCTACCAAGAGAACATTAGGTCCTACTGGTTTCACTTCCCCTTCTTCTAATATTGACTGAGTTATATAGGTGACTCCATCCTTCTTGAAAGAGTAAGAGTTTTTGGCCCCATCATGAATGACTTTCCTATCAAACTGCCAAGGCCTTCCCAACAAAAGATGACAAGCATCCATGGGTAAGACATCACACAACACCCTATCCTTATATCTCCCTATGGTGAAGTCTACCCAAGCTTTCTCATTAACTAACACTTGTTGACCTTTGTTCAACCAAGTAACCCTATAGGGGTTAGTATGTGGGATTCTTTGCAAATTTAGTTTGTTAACTACCTCATTAGAAACTATATTGTCATTGGATACTAAATCAACAATAATCTTGCAAACCTTACCTAAGATCTTGCACTTGATTCTAAACAGGGTCCTCCTTTGGATTGTCTCTTCTCTAATTGGTTCCTTGACGAGTTTCCTCCTAACCATGAGGTTTTCTCCTACCTTTTAATCTAATGCCACCTTAGTTGTCTTGCTACTTGAGGTCTCCTCCTGGACATAACTTACTCTTCTCAGGACATCTATATGCAGGATGCCCAAATTGATGGCAATTGTAACACTTCATTGAATAGAAGTAAGATCCCCTTCCTTGGCCACTAGATCTTCCTTTATAATTGTTTCTTGATCCTCTACCCCTATTATAACCACCTTTGTTACTGATTGCTTCCCCTCATTGCTCTATAATCTTGGTCTCACCTTGAGTTCTTTGCTCTGAATTTCTTCCTCCAAAGCCTCCTCTATGGCCTCTGTCATCTCTTCCTCTACCTCTACCTCGGCTTCTTGTATCATGATTATTTTTAAGATTCTTCTCCACCTTGGGAGAAAGTTGAAAATATTGATGAATTATCCTTGGGCTCAAGAGGCTTATCTCCTCTTGTATATTCCATTTTATGTCATTTAGCTACCTAGCCACCTTTAGGCTTTCTTCTTCAATGACATGTGACCTAAGACATAGCTTGTGAAACTATTCTATATAGGCACTTAATTCAAGATCCTTTTGCTTTAGGTTTCATCTTTTCTTATGTAATTATACTTCATAGTCATCTGGCAGGTAGGTTTCCCTAATTTTTTCCTCCATACCCTTCCAACTAGCAATAGGGTTCTTTCCTTCTTTTAACCTCTCATCTTGCACAAACTTCCACCATGTGAGGAAAGCTCCTCTCATTCTTGACTTAGCCACTCTAACTCTTTAGGCTTCACTGATACCTTCACACTCAAACTGGTTCTCCATTCCTTCTATCCACTTGATGACCAATTCTTCTTCCATCTTGCCACTAAACAGTGGTATTCCTTCCAAGGACTTGCCACTCATGGCCTTTAATGCCCTCAAGAAAGGTTCTTCCTCTAGCACATGGTTTGGTTCAAGAACTTGGTCTTCTTCTACCACCTCTTTTCCTTTATCTTCTACTTCTCTAACCTTCTCACTAACTATTTCTATCTTGGTCTATATTGCACCAAGTTTGCTTTCAATCTCTTCTAACCTTTCCCTAAGGAGTCTATTTTACTCCTCCCAATCTTCCACTTTCTTTGCCAGCTCTACATTTGTAACCATCTTGGATGAATCTATTGATTCGACTGAATACAACATCAACCTTCAATAGCCCCAATCTTTCAGGATCTGATACCAATATAGTATGATCACACTAGACTTCTCCACCCTTTGTTAAGACCAAACTAGGTTTCCAACCCACTAGGATCCCACATCTCTCTACTAGGGTCTCTCAAGGCTTTACCTTGTCTCTTAGGACCATATCCAAGGTCCACAATCTATGAAGAACTTCTCTTTCATCTAGATGACCTATCAAGGTTCAAAACTCCCTTGCTTTCTTCAAGCTATTCTCACTATACCAAATGTGCTCAACCTCCTATGAAAGTATATAATCTTGTATGGGTGTGGAGGTATTCAATTCCATCTTTTTATGAGGTTCTTGACACATTTTGTCCACATCTTCCAAGCTCTTCTTTATCGATTTCATCAAACTAGGAAAATTTAGACCTAGTAGCCTAGAGCCCCAATTAGGCCTCCTACTCTGAGAAATTAGTCTTTCTTGTCAATTTGTTTTGAAAGCATCTCCAAATTGATCTTGGATTCTTTAATCAATATTGAAAAGCTAATATATTTTGTGGGTCTTGGGTCTCTATGCCCCTATACAGTACCCTATCCAAACAATGAGGGTTTAATGAGGGTTTTAAGGGTTTTAAGGGCTTCTAGGAGCTCTCTATTCAATTAATGGAAATGGTTTTCAAATGGATTTTCCAAGGGTCTATCTCTTCACTAGACCTCTTCCTAGTCCCAATACACCTTTCCAACATGTTGGATTCAAGATTTCAGTCCACCCCTGCAAGTAAATTCAACAAATAGACTCCTTGTTCCTAGTCGACCATTGACTGAGTTTGCCTAGGGAAAGGTCTTAATAATGTTACAACTCATCTTCTTGCCTCCTAATTGAATATGTAAACTTTAAAAATGACTCCACTTCCATGTCCCAAAAGGCCCTGATGAACCCATAGTGGGATTTTATGGGGGAGTCATTTTTGCTTAGTTACCTATGTACAGGCCAGTGAATTGGCTAGAACAAATGTCATGTCCCTCTATTTGAAGACCTTTAAGGTGATATCCTCGTCTTGTTTTGTAGAACCTCTAAAGACAAAATAACAATAATGAAATTCAATTAAAACTTTAATAAAAATGATGAGAATAATATAATTAATATATTACATAATTTATAATAATATATTATTAAATATTAATTAATATAATATTGAATTAATACACATTATAATCCAATAATAATATTGATTATATAATAATCAAAATATAAAAATTGATATATCAAGTATTAATAATATTTTAATGTAACTATAATTAACAACATATAATAATAATATATGATTATTATTAATAGATAACAATAATATATTGTTAACATATTAATAAATCATATGTTAATATTATGATTAAATAATATTAAAATATTAATAAATAAATAAAATTATGATTATAATAATAAAAAAGAAATAAGATAATCTATTTTGAATATAATAATAATATAATATATAAATATAATAATGTATGGATTAAATGCTAGTCAAATGTTATTATAATATTACCCTAATATAATAATAAGTATTATAACATAACATAACATAAATATTAGAAGTTATTGGAATCCGCTAATGCTCGGCGGAAATCAATTAGACTACTTTTCAACCTCAATTAAGAGGACGTATAAGACTATACGGCTTGAATATGTGCTCAGCATAGGCCAGAGATCAAACGGTGATATTGTGCTTTCTATTACTAAACCGCATCATAGACTTTCCGTATGGATGCACTGGATATTACAAGGGTCAGCGTGTGGGAAGACACTAGGGAAATACATTCAGACGTGAGTATAGAAATATGAAAGGAAACAAGTAAGCTCATAGAAGAGTTCGATTAGAAATATCAAATGGTGGTTTAAGTTTTATGGTGACCACCAAGAGTCATGGGACATGACTTCTCATCCCAAGCGGATGATATAAGAAGATGTTCACTATTACCCACTGCGGGGGGGAAAGGGAGAATAAAAGGGGATAAGGAAGGAAAAATGGGATTCAGTTAGCAAGAACAGGAAAAGGTATCGACAACGATTCATAAATTAAGAATATATATATATATATATACCATTTCAGATTTAATATATGAATAATATAATTTGGATGTATATATATATAACTACAATTGCAGATTCTTTTAATGATGATATATATATATATATATATATATATATAGAGTCAGGTTAATCATTCAAGAATTTATAAGATATAAAAGAGCATAATTTCATTTAAGTTCATAAATAGTATTATGATTTCATTTTAGATTTATAAATGATAATTCATTAATTATGGACAAAGTAATTTTGTTATCAAAAAGTAATTATTAACAAAATAATGGAAAAGAACTCTCAAGGGGGATTAAGACCCCCACTAAGCTAGTGTACATTGATGATCCACATATGCATATGTACTAAGCCTTGGATAGAGAAAACCTCTTCCAAGAAGAGGAATGGACCAATGGTTAGCCTATAAGCCTTGAGTGATGCGCTCCTGTGGATGACAGCAAGATTGGGCCAAGGACTATAAAAGATCCTTATAAGGTCATGAGCCTGACCTGACAAACTTTTCTCAAGAAGTTCCTAAGGATGCGCTCTAGAGGATGACGACAAGATCTAATCAAAGGAACACAAGGGTCCTTATTAAGGTTATGGGACCAACCTGGTAGACTTCCTTTTGGAGGGGTTAGCGATTGGAGTAGATAGTTGATTGATTAGTCATTTATTTATATTTATTTGTCCATACTATTGTTGCTAACATCTTTCTTGCAGGCTAATTCTTAAGGAAATATTTCAAAATACTATAGACATTACAATAAAACAATTAAAAACAAACTAACAAAACTATCTACAAAATCACACTCTTGTACAGAAATGAAATAGTTTTCTCACTTAGCAAATGACTAATTTAATATGTTGTGGATGTTTTAAAAAAAATTGATTACCGAGGGAAAATAATCTCCTTACAATTGATGTACACCTTTATTCAAGTTAATAGGTGAAGAGCACTAGATGGGGGTTTAGTTAATAGAAAGTGTATCCCTTAACAAATAGCTAATATCATGCCAGGGTTTTTCAATGCCAAATTTTAAATCGCTCAGCTTCCCAATTTATACGAAGTGAATATATAAAGAATTACTCTGCCATATTTCTATAATCAAACCTAATATGATATTTTACTTTCTCTCGACTTAATTAAATTTTATATTTGAAAAGGTTAACTAGATAATCTCTTGATTCCATATAAGTTACATCTTTCAAAGTGTTTTTTAGCTTTACATTTAAGACTGCAATTCGGGGACCTCTCAAGTGCTTTGCCCACTATCTCTTAAGGCCATAAAATTGTGTTCTCTTTGTAATCTATGAATAATGTCCAAGTGTTTTAATGATCTGAAAGTGTAAGTTCGAAGGATGCGAACAAAAGTGCAGAGAGAAAAACATAACCAAATAACAACAATAATAAACTCCAACCTCATAAGTATGCGAACAACCAAGAGGCATGATCATTGGGCTTCACTATCACAAAAAAAAGAAACGAAGGGGAAAGGAAATAAATTTGATGGGATTGTAGAGTTGTGAGGCATGAGACGAGATGGATCCCCTGTTAAGTACCATTCATTAGCCGCTGAGCGTTCTCAATTATATTTCCCACTACCAGAGAAAAGGAATCATTTTTTGACACTGCTCAATAATACATGCCATAGTTGTTAAAATGTTTACACCTACTCTATTATTTACTCTTTACAATGAAAATTTGGCAGACGGTTTTGCTCAATCATTTTATTTTGGTTTTCAGAGCTGCAAGTGACTCACCCAGCAGTCATCCTATGCTGCACATAAAGGGGAAATTATTCTCGGTTAATGTGGTACGAAAGTAGGATATAAGGGTAGATTGACTCTCCGAAATAATTTCAAGAGGTGAAAGTTTGAATAAAATAATGATTGTAAGAAATAGATAAGCCCCATTGAAGTGTTTCTCACTGAAGAAATACATGAAATGGAGAAGCTCCTCAAAAACCCTACATCTACTTATATTCTGGAAATCAAGATTATGGTTTCTACTCCTCTTGATGTAAGAGGGAGGAAGAGAAGGATTTAAAATACATCCGAATGGAACATAGGGTTGATAAATCTATGAGGAAATTTCATCCATATTGCAGTTAATGGTTATTTCCTTACCTGTAACTACAAATGTAAATCTTTCTTTATAAAAATAATCATATTTAATAATCAATAAATTCCATTCTGCCATATATCTTTTTATTGCATGGGTTGTTGCACGAAGGCCCCTTGTCTCACTGAGTTTGTTGCATGAAGGCCCCTTTTCTCACTAAGTGCAGAGCTTACAATGTTACCATTGTGTTCTTAAATATTTTGACAGCTTCCTTGCAGCTTTCATTTTGTGCTCAGATGCACACGGTTCACAACCTTGTCTGTGCTTTCACATTTTGCAAACATATCTTCCATACCCTGCATTACGACCATGCCTGTTCGCTAGTACAATTTTCTTAAACAATTCACTCATGTGTCATTGTTTTTGCATATTCACCAAAGTATTTACAAAGAGAACATTCAACATAGGTCCATTTTTCAAATGATTTTATGGATGATAAACTCCATTCATGGAACATACAAAGAGGATGCTTGCAAGGACCTCTAAATTCCAGTTCTGCACTAGCCGACTATAAATTCCCTTCACATTTTGCATTGCTCTCATGTTAAACAACTATACATATTATTGTGCGCGCTTCCAAATTGTGCAACCATTGCACTATATCAGCCAAGATCTTTCACCCCATGAGGAATTCTATCACATGACTATCGTGTATACTTTAAAAATATTATTATACATCTTTTGTGTGAAGTATATGCCTCTCTATTTTAATGCTGAACAATCCGTGAGCCTTGTCAATGAATCCACATTCACATCAGTTGGGTATTTTATTAGATAATTCTTGTATTTCCAAATATTGGATTAATGTATGTTATGAATGTTGTAGTTTTTTTGTGAGCCTTCATGTTGTGATAGACCACCATGAAACAACCCAGTGTCTGACATCTTCTGCTACAATTTAGAGCACTCCTTTCTTTATCAAAGAAGCTAGGCCCTCGATGAGACACTTTGCATATTTCTTCGATCATCTTCTTTTTTATGAAACTCATTGTTGCGATGAAACATTAATTTTTTGGACTCACTTGATACTCGAGATTCTATCAACTAACATATTACGATAAGAGCTTCATAACATTTTATTGATATCCATATTTGACAAAACTCTAATACGGTTTTACCGATTATGGAGAATTTTGTTATTGTATATAGTGAAGAAAAAGGCAAATGCTCTTTTGATTGGTTTACCTTTTGGTCTTTTGTTGTCTTTTATCAAAATTTAGATTGTTATTAATTACAAGTTTTAATGTAATATGTATTTTAAAACATTCCAATGAATTCAATGAAGTGTTTATATCAAATGCAAAACCATTCCAAGTGCATAGGAATGTTGGGGCGGGTGTTACTAAGACAAATGAGGCTTTCAACCAGTTGACAACACAAGATAGCATCAACTAATGGAGTGGACAAGCTTAACTCTAAATTATAAAAGAAGTTAGGGTAAGTTTACAATCAACCATATGGAATCATGTTAGAAGATTGAGAAACTGTGATCCTATAAGAGCACTATGTGATCTCAATCTTGAGAAAGTAATGCAATAATCCCGATTTTATCATCGAAAATCCATCTTGCTAAACAAGTGTCAACTTTAGTGACAATGGATGAGATGCTCCTTGTAACCATCAAATCATCAAATTAGAGAACCAAAAAAGTTGCAATAAATTGTAGGCATTTGCATTTGGGTGGCATCATGAGAACCTCAATGAGAGAAGAAAGGAGTTTGTCTTGACATACCAAGTTGCAAGGACCTCTTTGAGCCTATAGAGAGACTCTTGCAACCATAAAACTAATGAGGAATCCTTATGTTTGCCACAAACAAATCTCCTTTCAAAGATCATCAAGAAGAAATGCACTCTTCATGTCCATTTGATGTATAATCCAACCATAAGCTGCAACAATGACAAGAGTTAGTTGAATGGGGCCGATTTTAACAATGACAAATATTTTCATGTAATAAACACTATGACCTTGTGAGGAACCTTTGACCACTATTTGTTCCTGATCTATACATCCACTTGCACTAAATTAGTTTCTTCTCTGAGGAAGTGGAACAATTTCTATGTATTGTTTTGAACGAAAGGGTTGTATTCTTCTTTCAAAGTGCTACCCCATCCAAGAATACTTGATGCCTTATGAAATGATTGTGGATTTGAAGTTGTGGCAATATAGGCATGTGGAAGATCCCTATGTTGTGACCAAAGACCAAGGCACCAATAAGGAAAATTATTCTTTGGCGGATTGTATATAGTAAGAAGCACCCAAGTTAATAATCCACTACTTAGTAGAATCTTTTGAGGTAAAAAGTGGCATTACTTTTTTTTTAGATTTAGGAGAGCATTAAATTTGTGAATCAATGGTTTGACACTTTTGTCCCTATGATTGACTAGCCACCAAACTTGAGACTCAGATGCCTTTATGGTCCTTGAAGAGTAGCTTTTGTTGTCCGTACGTCAATATTTCAAAAATGACTCAAATGGGAGCATGGTATATGCTTATTTCATAGTCAACCTACGAGTGTGAAGCTATAAACAAAGACAACATATTTTGGACCAAGTTAATTTAATGAACTATTCTCTCCATTCTCTTCTCTTGTTTTTTTGCCTTGATGATGGTTCATAGCAATTGATCTGAATCATTGGAATACAAAAATCAGTCTTAATCTAGAAGCAATGTAATTTGATTATTAACTAAATGTCACTTTTTCAATACCACAATCTTTGAGTTGTGCTCTAGGTCATTTACCATTATTGTATTGTCATAAACTCTTGAGATCTCAACTTATAATATCATTGCCAATCTAATAGCCTCAAACCTCATCTATTTCACCATATAATATTTTAAGTTTTTCCCAAGCCTCTTTAGTATTGTGCATGAATCTAGACAAAACAATAGATCAAGGGAAACAAAGGTATGCAAACCATCAAGAACATTAGTGGTTTCCAGTAACCAACTCGTCTTACCCTTCTTCTTTTCAAGGTCTTTAACTTGTTTTAATGTGTAAGAAAAATATTTTGAAGTAGTTAAAGAATTTCATGTATTTTGTTTTCATGATGTATAATTTTATGAAGTTTATTAATGAAAACTTAGGATTATCCATGTTGAGAAAAGGTAGTCCACTTATTGAAACTCTAGGGAGGAAATATAGTCACCCAAACACACCAAGAAGCCCCTATAAATTACTAAATATTTGTATCCCCCATACTAAAATATAATAGTCTTTGGTTGGATTCTATTTTCAATATGCAATAAGGAATAGCCTCATACATTCACCTAACTTCTATTGAATGCATTGAGGGTATCTTGTTCCCTATCCCATGTGTTAATACTTGTTTAACAATGACTGTGATTGTAAAAAGAGAATTGTGTCCTTTTTACTTTGAAGTTTTTATAATGTTTCTCATGTGATCTTTGGTGGAAACAAGTCTATAAGTCAATCAATCAAACTTGGAAAGTAATATCAAACACTTCCAATGTTTTGAAAGTTGTTTCCATGACTAGTTATCCTCTTGTTTACACAATAAAACACTATTCCTGTACATTATGTTAGACAGTTTTGAGTTTTTTTTATCACCATTGATCATTAACTTTCTCTTTTACAAGAGTTCTAGAAATGATTTAGATAATCATGTAGTTGGATACAAAAGAGAACTATCAAGGCATTACAGATATCATGTTGTCACTTTCCAATCAAACCATTTGGAACACTCAGGCTTGTCTCTCTTATTTTTGTTTATCTAGTTAGATCGTAAAAGTGAGTAGATTCTTCTTCTTTCGTTATCATTAAGTCCTTCAGAGTCCATACTTGGCAACTATCTATTCACCCCATAGCCATCAAATTTTAATTGATCTCACTATTTTAGGGCCATCGTTTACTGCTTATGGAAATAATAATTATTGTAATTCGCTATTTTAGTATAAATTGGACATTTCTATTGTAGTTTCCATGTCCATTGATTCCGTGATATATATAAACCACATATAGAAAGATATTTGTTCCAGTGTTCCTTTGCCATGACAACAAGTTTAATTAAAAGTAATATAAACACAATCCATTTGTAAGATTATTAAAGGTAATATAAACACAATCTATTTGTAAGGGGAGGATATATATGTAAATCAGAACCTAAGCACCAAGGAAATGCATTGCCACAACACTTGTAAAGAAACCTACAAGTGCTCCTATTAATGAGCTCATGCCACATAAACTCTGTATATCTGATGCCAATTGTGGAAAGTGAATACTATTTTTTTCTATGCATGCATCCATAATAACATCTGCAATGGTAACACCCCCCGTTGTAGCCATAAGTAGCATCACTGTAATGAAAATAGGCATCATACTGTGTAGGGAGATGACCAGTATTGAGATCAACCCCATAAAGCCTACTTAGCAAATAAAGGACAATATGAGATCAAAAAATGTGGCATGTTATATTAATCTCAATGTTAAAGAGAAAGGGTGAGTAGCCCTCAACATAGCTTCCAACAAAAGACATGAAAAATTTGGTATTTATTTGAAACTACTGCAATGTGAAGGCAAAAACATATGTTTTGTATTATAGTTGGGTGTTTTATTATGTATTGGCTAACTAGTTCTTTCATTATAGTTGGGTGTTTTCTTATGTTGTTTGGTGATTGTTTTGTTGGTATGTTTGGGTAATTGATGGATCTCATTTCTGATATTGAACTTGAAGGAGAGATTATTAGGAGGAGAAGAGTCATTCTTGTTATTGTAGTTGTTCTTGCCGCCCTTGCTGCAACCACAGTAGTGTTTGCAAAAGAAGGTAGTCAAAATATGTGTAAGCACAAAAGAGATGTAATTCCTTTTTATAAGTGTATTATCAACTCCAATGAGATAGACTGCTTTGACCAAATACACATGAGTAGACGATCCTTCTTTCAACTAGCCAATATTTTAAGGCAAAAAGGAAGCATCAGAGATATAGAAATCCTCGCGTTAGAAGAACAATTAGTCATGCTCCTCCATACCCTTGGCCACAATCTGAGGAATCGTAAGATTGCCCATAACTTTGGGCACTCCGGAGAGATGGTAAGTCAATACTTCCATAAGGTCTTGAGGGCTATCTTAGCACTCTATGCAGATTATTTTATACCCCCTGGTCTAAACACTTCTCGGGAAATTAGTGGGAAGAACCATTTTGATCCATACTTCAAGGTATATCTCCTAGTGGTTCAATTTTATTTGATTGAGTTGTAATCCTATTATCGCGAATTCATTAGATTATGATTTTTCTAATTATAGGTCTATGTGGGAGCAATTGATGGATCCCATATACCAATCACTATCGATGTCAACATACAAGATAAATATTGCGATAGAAAAGGCAACTTATCGCAGAATGTTATGGGAGTGTGTTCATTTGATTATAAGTTTCAATACATCCTTTCTGGTTGTGAAGGGTCTATTGTAGATAGTCGTGCTCTAGATTTGGCTCTATTTAGAGTGGATCCATTGGTAGTTCCCCCAAGTATGTAAAATATGATTATATAGTGAAGCATACGAAAAATAACACAACGTATAATAACAATGACATTTTTTTTTTTTTAAGGTAAATATTATTTGGTCGATGCTGGATATCCAAACGTGCCAGGATTTCTCGCGCCTTATCAGTTCACACTCTACCACCTAAAGGAGTTTTCAAGAGAAAACCCAATAAACACCCCACAAGAGCTATTTTATCATCAACACTCCTTGCTTAGGAATGTAATAAAGTGTACATTTGGGATTTTGAAGCAGCATTTTCCTATCTTGAAGCATGCGATGTCTTATCAAATCATGACACAAACAAAGATTGTTTTGGCATGTTGCATACTTCACAACTTCATTACGATAGAGGATGACCTTCCATCTGAGGTAGAAATTGAAGAGGAAGATAGTCATGATCGGATAGATGTACCAGTGCTTGAGACATATGGGTTGAGCCATCTTGAAAGAGATGATTGGGGGAAATTTCAAAATGAAATAGCAAGAAGGATTTGGGAAGACTATAGATCTTGATCTTGGTCAGTTGAATAACTACTATGACAGTGTTTAAACTTTAATGTTAGATTTCATAAATTTCACGAATTGATATTATATTGAAAGCCGTTATGATATATTTAGTGTTGTCATGTTATATTCAATGTTGTTATATTTAATGTTGTCATGTTATATTTAATATTATCATGTTATGTTTAATGTTGTTATATTTAATGTTTACATCTACATATATGCCTCTTTGCATCTGTTTACATTGCAATTGATCTGTCATCCCTAACTTAGATTTAGATCTGACCATCAACATTGCGTTATGACATATTTTAGTTTTTTCGTGTTATATTCAATGTTGTTATATTTAATGTTGTCATGTTATATTTAATATTGTCATGTTGTGTTTAATGTTGTTATATTTAATGTTTACATCTACATATATGCCTCTTTGCAGCTGTTTACATTGCAATTGACCTGTCATCCCTAACTTAGATTTAGATCCGATCATCAACATTGCGTTATGACATATTTTAGTGTTGTCATGTTATATTCAATGTTGTTATATTTATGTTGTCATGTTATATTTAATATTGTCATGTTATGTTTAATGTTGTTTTATTTAATGTTTACATCTACGGATATGCCTCTTTGCATCTGTTTACATTGCAATTGATCTTTCATCCCTAACTTAGATTTAGATATGATCATCAACATTGCGTTATGACATATTTAGTGTTGTCAAAAGAAGTGGGAAATCTCATGTTGTTATGTGTGCCTTAGGTATGTCTTACACGAATCTATTGATGACCATGGATGTTGACATTCAAGTGAGCCATCCAACTTCTTGCAAGAAGGTTTTCTGGACCAAAGAAATGGAACACAAGTTTCTAGACTTGCTACACGAGCAAGTGCAACTTGGAAAAAAAATTGAAGGGGATTTCAAAAAAGAATCTTGGACCACCATTGAAAGGAGGTTCAATGCAGAGTTGAAAATGAACCTATCGAAGGATAACTTCAAGAACAAGCTCAAAACTTGGAAGCAAGGGTACATAATAATGAAAGATTTGAAGAATACAAGTGGTTTAGCATGGAATGAGAGTATTCAAACTATGGATGCCGATGATAGTGTTTGGGATGAGTTATTGAAGGTAACATAGTCTTAAAATATCTTTTACAGTTGAATATATCTTTTTTACTAATGAAAGAAAAATAACAAATTCAATTGTTATGCCATCATACAGAGAAAGGAATTTAAAAATGCTAGAATGTATAAGAGGCAGGCATTTTAATACTACAATGAATTATCCTTTATTGTTAGGAATGACATAGCTGAGGGTACTGTAGCTACAATAGCTCAAGAGACAGAAGAAGGGTATTTTATGAATGAGGTCATCGATCTCAATGATGAGAAAGATGTCACTTATCATGGTATGGATACTGCATCTTTTGAGACTATTGCTGATTTGGCTAATGATGGTGTTGATACACCTACATCCAACCAATCTAGTGCAAGCGGTATAGACAACCCTTCAACATTGTCAAGGAGGCCAAAGAGGAAGAAGGGAAGCATGGTAGGTTCGTTGGATTCAATTTGTGAAATGATCAGAGATTTGACTACAGGCCTTACAAAGCCTCTGAAAGTGGATAAATCATCTGCTTTGAAAAATGATGCAGGGGATGTGTATAAAGCACTAAAAGCAATCGTTGGCCTTAGTGAGGGTACTATGCTTGATGCATATGATAATTTTTGCATGAACCTACAATAGCCAGAGGGTTCTTGACAATGAATGAAGGGGAGAGAGTCACATACATTATATGGAAGTTTGGAGGACTCTAGTTAGGATGCAAAATCTTTTGATACAATTGTGTGTTTATTTGATCCATGTTTCAAATTATAACTACTAATTCATATTAAAATAATGTTCATATGAATTTTGTGAATTTTTAATGCTTTGTGGTTGTATGACTTGTACAACTTGATGTATCTCTCTGCAGTAGAATTGAAGAAATCTTGTGATGGATTTAATGAGAATGATTGATTAATATTTTTTTGACAAATCCTTTAAAAACTACCTACCTTGAAATAGCATTATGGATGGTTCACTGACCTCCCCAAGCATCAATGAGAACCCAAATTTCAATTCAATAAGTGTCTCCATCATGTATGTAGTGTTATGTTATTATGATGCATATTGGTTGATAGAGATGTCAAGATGTGGCACACATCCCTTAAGCTTATTGATAACATGGGAAACTCGTGTAATTAATTATACTAGGCAATGAGTAGGCTAACCTAGGACAAAAGTATTTATTATTTATCCCATGTGTGTGAAGTGGTAGTTGTAAGTATGAAGTAGTAGTGGTTGCTAGTATTTGTAGGGTTGATGCAATATGGAAAATACAAAGAGTATTGAATGTGTTTGGGATCTTAAATTGGAGATGTGACATGGAATGGCTTCTTCCAATGAACACCATTGAATGGTGTTTCATCTGTTAGTATATTTCATGTAGGAGAAAATTGTAGGTTCAATTTAAAATCATCATGTCTACCACAATATTGCTTCAAATTTTGAATATGATCATGTTTCAGAAAGCATGGAAAATCCGCTTTCCAAGAATTCCAAGATTATCTTTTGATTTTTCCGACGAGGCAAACAAATATATTCAAGAATTTTGCCCTAATTTTGTGTCCAAAAAGACATAAAAAATCAGGATCACAAGGCCAACTTTAGATGACCATTACTTTGTTGGTGTTGTTTCAAATCTTTACAGTTACTAGTTTTCAAGAAGCTTGTGAAATTATCTTCCAAATGAAACTAAGATATCTGACTAGAGGTTTGTTTTAGGTGCATAGCCTTCTCCAATATGAGTTGTTTGTTTGGGAAAAAATCAACAGAAAAAAGTCTTCCAATTTGTCCAAATCAAAACTTTGAAACTAGATGTTACAAAAATAGTTAAGAATGATAGAAATACTCCAAATTATAATGGAAATGTAATCATTAATATGATTAACTCTTGAGGTAGGGAAACACCATATGATGCTCCTTATTGGAAGAGGGCATTCCACTTATATCTGCAATATGAGATTTCAAATGCATACAATAGTTTTCCTATATTTTTTCTTACTTGACCTCCACAATATGTAAACATCCAACTAGTACCCATGAGATAAGTGCTTTTATTTCAAACCATTAATTTCTAAGCTGGCATACTCATTGCCCCAAATAATTAGGTACAAGTTGTACACATGATCTCCATAAACCAAATATGCATTATGATATCATTATCCCCACATACATCTCAAATTGCTTGTACAATGGCACAAGAGATTGATGGTGATGATAAAATGAGTTTCAAATTTTAACTAGCAAATTCAAATGTTAACAACAAAAATAAGTTTCAATGTTTATGGATCAGAAGTTGAGCATATTTCAACATCTCAGAAGGCAACTAAAGCATTAACCCAATGTATTTGATTGCTCACCTTACTTTCAAGTTGGACACCAGGATATCCATTTCTTATTTCAATTGCACATTTGTTCTTGATGCATTGGATATTATCATATTTGGATTGTTGTTCATCAATGAAGTGGATCTTGATGAAATGGTTTTCCTTAGTTACTTAATTTGCAAGGACACTATCAAAGCTTGTATAGTCAACTAGATAGTTATTGCTTGCATTGAAGGTTAGATGCAACCTTTGTGCTTGTAGCAAACCCCTCCCAGCTAAGGCATTCCCTTTGCATACATAAGCTCTTTGTGTTTGGTAAGTTCAAGGGGGAAAGGATAGAGAATTCTATTTTTACTGTATTAGGTTGGTACTGAAATGTTTTCCAAAACCCCCTAGTTTTTGGATTTTATGGAGTCATTTAAAACAAAAACTGAAATTTATACTTACTTCCATTGAATATCTATGA
>BSBK01009233.1:0-252500 GCA_027943335.1 Chamaecyparis obtusa | reverse complement strand
AATCATATTGATTTAATTACTAAGTCTCTTATTATCTCTTTTTGCTTAAGCTAAACTTTAGGCATATAATAATTAATTACTTTATTAATTATTATCATGCGATTTAGGTTTGTTCACCCTTTTAGGGTTTTGATCTCCTTTGTATTCATAACACATTATTCATTATTGAATTGAACTTTTTTCTGCACATCAATGATTTCTCCGCTCTCGTGGACCAATGCATTAAGGCCTCTCTAGCTTCTTACTTCTCTCTCTCTTTTTGTGATAGGTGTTTGTGTGTAGGTGTTCTTGGGAGCTGTAGGTTTTTTACTCATCAAATCCAATATGGTATCAAAGCTTCATCTGTTTTCCCCTATCTTCTTCTTGATAGATTCAATCATGTTTGTTAGATCTACATTTCTGAGGGTTTTCTGTTGAATCTGGGGGACCTATATTTTTGGTCATCTTGGGCTCAAAATGACCTCACAGTTACATTCAAAGCATCCAAGAACCCTAGATCAATGTAAAATTTGTCCAATTTGGAAAAAATTGGTATTTGTGGCAAAAAAAATTTACAACCGGCCATGACATCGATCCTGAGGTGGTCACTAGTTTTTTGGAGCATTTTTTGCTCAAACAAACCTCACCGTTGAGCTCGCAGTGTCCAAGAACTCTCATTTAAATACAAGGAACGTCTATGATGCAAAGGAGGAGGATTAAGGGGCAAGATATGGCACACCCTAACCAGATCCAACTTGCTCAACAACACACGAAAGCAACAACAACAACAACAGTGAGAGAGAATGCAGGATCTTTCATCAATTAACATCAATTTGAATCATACATGCCAGGCTGTAAGGCCTTCTCGGTTATGACCAGATATTACAATGAATTATAGAAGTCCTCAAACATGTGAGGATCTGCCAACAATCTTCCAATTTTCTATCTGCTATCTTCTATCGATACTAACTCTCTAAAACTCTAACCAAACATCTATACTTATAGAAGAGGCTACCGAACTGAGTCGGCCTTCAGATCCACAATCAACAGAAGGAACAGTTAGATCTGGGACCACATGCTTCCCAATGATGGATACCAACATTAAATATGTGACTCAAATTAAATGCACAAGTCGGCCTGATCAAGAACTCAAAAGAAACCCATTGGTAAACAAGGGTTACCGAGCGCCAAACAAGCATCACTGAGTGCTAGGGAAATTCATCGAGCACCAAAGAGATAATTGACCAACACCGATGAACAAAGGAAACTGAGGAACACTGAACCAACTTGGTCAAAGAAGGAACCAAGCAACATAGAAAAACTTACAAATGTTTTTGGTGATAGGATTTCCAAGGACCCAAGATGCTCCTGCATCACACACTTGGGGCTATTTGGAAATGATTCTCCAAATCATTTAGTAGGTATGATTCGAGCTGCATCCAACTCAAATTGTGAAATCCATGAACTATCCTCAATCGGTCTATTCTTCCACTTTACCAGATATTCCATATAATGTTTTCCTCTTGTACTTGTGCCAATTCTTTGCTCCAAAATCTACTCAACTTCTTCATTCTGTTTCTTAGGATACTCAATCTGCATTTCCATTTCTTCATCTGATTCATGATACTCATACAAATCAACAATGTTGAAGATCGATGATATGTCCATGTCATCAGGTAACTCAATTTCATATGCATTTCCACTGTCAAATTTCTTCAGAATCTTGCAAGGGCCAAACTTCTTCATTTTCAGCTTCCCATATGTTCCAATAGGAAATCATCCTTTTTTCAAATGAACCATCACTTCATCACCAACATCAAAAGTCTTATGTCTTCTTGATCTATCAGCTCTATCTTTGTATTTTTTATTACTCTCTTCCAACTTGATTTTCACATCTTCATGCAATGTCTTCATGTACTCAGCAAATTTTACTCCTTCAACACTTCTCTTTCTCTCATCATCAATATCTCTCAAATCAGATATACCTCTCGGTTGTAAGTGATTTACAATCTCAAAAGGTGACTTTCCAGTATTCCTATTCACTAAATTATTGTATGCAAACTCTGCTTGTGCCAACACAGAATCCCAATTACTCAGTGTGTCTCCAACTAAACATGTCAATAGATTTCCCAAACTTCTATTCACAACTTCAGTCTATCCATCGGTTTGTGGGTGAAATGTAGAACTATATTTCAATTCGGTACCAAACTTTCTCCAAAGAGTGTTCCAAAAGTATCCAACAAATTTACTGTCTCGGTCAGAGATAATACTCCTCGGTAATCCATGCAGTCTGACAATTTCCTTAAAGAAAAGATCTTCTACATGTACTGCATCTAATGTCTTTCTACAAGGTATAAAATGTGCTATCTTAGAAAATCTATCCACAACAACAAATATAGAATCATTACCTCTTACTGTCTTTGGTAAGCCAAGAACAAAAGCCATACTGATGTCACTCCAAGGTTTATCAGGAACAACAATCGGTGTATACAATCCAGTATTTTGACTTACTCCTTTTGCAACTTGACAAATTCCACAACTTTTCACAAATTTCTAAACATCTTTGTACAACTGTGGCCAAAAGTATTTCTCCTTAAGCAAATTCAATGTTTTATCAATCCCAAAATGTCCAGCCAAACCACTACTATGTTTCTCCTTTATCAAATTAGTTCTCATTTGTCCTCTCGGTATACACAACTGAATACCTTTAAACAACATACCTTCTTGAATGAAATATTCTTCCCATTTTGTACTCGGTTAATCTTGAATAGGTGCTCTACACTTTCTCCATGACTTAAAAAAATCAAGATCAGTCTCATACAAATCTCTCATCTCATCAAAACCAAGAACTTCAATTCTCATCTCGGTCATCAAAGATCTTCCACTCAATGCATCAATAACTCGGTTAGTGACTCCACTCTTATGCTTTATCACAAATGTATAACTCCACAAATACTCAACCCATTTCATATGTCTCTGATTCAACTTATTCTGACTACCCAAATACTATAAAGCCTTATGATTGGTATACAACACAAATTCACTCGGTATCAAATAATGTCTCCATTTCTTCAATGCTTGAACAATAGCATATAATTATTGATCATATATAGAATATTTCCTTCTAGCATTATTCAACTTTTCACTAAAGAAAGCAGTAGGTTTACCTTCTTGACTCAACACATCTCCAATTGCACTTCCACTTGCATCACATTCCATTTGAAATACCTTATTGAAATCAGGCAATGCCAAAACAGGCAATTCAGAAATCTTCTGCTTCAGAGTCTCAAAACTTTTATCAGCTCCATGTGTCCACTTGAATTCTCTTTTATCTCCTCTCATTGTCTCAGTCATAGCATTACAGGTTGAACTGAAATTCCTTATGAACTTTCGATAAAAACTTGCCAAACCATGAAATTATCTTACCTCACTAGCATTAACAGGTGTAAGCCAATTTAGAATAACTTCAACCTTTTTAGGATCCATCTTCAGACCATCAGCTAAAATCACAAATCCCAAATACACAATCTCCTCTTTCACGAATGAACACCTTTTCAGATTTATCAGCAACTTTTCCTCTTTCAATCTCTACAAAACTTGTCTAACATGCAATAAATGTTCTTCTTTGGTCTTACTAAATATCAGAATATCATCAAGATATAAAATCACAAACTTGCCCAAAAATTTCTTCAAAACTTCATTCATCAATCTCATAAAAGTACTTGGTGCATTAGTTAAACCAAAAGGCATAACCAACCACTCATACAAACCTTCTTTTGTCTTGAAAGAAGTCTTCTAGTCATCACCTTCTCTGATTTTGATATGATGATACCCACTTTTCAAATCAATTTTGGTAAAATATTTTTCTCTAGTCAAACTATCCATTATATCATCTATTCTTGGTATAGGAAACCTACACTTCACTATTATCTTGTTGATTGCTCTGGAATCAATAGACATTCTCCATTCTCCATTCTTCTTAGGTGCCAATACAATAGGTACTACACAAGGACTCAAACTTTCTCTGATCAAACCTTTATCCAACAACTCTTGAATCTGTTGGTTCAATTCTTGATTCTCAGTAGGTGTTAACCGATGAGGTGCCTTATTTAGTAAACTAGCTCTAGGGATCAAATCCATACAATGATCAATGCTTCTCTTCGGTGGAAAACCATCAAGTACATTATTAGAAATGATATCATTGTACCCGGTGAGTAACTTATCAATCTCCTCAGGAACACTATCCTCTATTTTCTTACTTGGTTTGTTAGGAATCACAACAAAACATACATCATTCCTTTTCAAATCCTTAACAAACTGTCTTCCTTCCATCAAGCAAAATTTCACAGATGTGCAAACATTACTAACAGGTTCTTCAATCAAAGGTAACAAGATTTTTCTTCTTCCATAAGCCCAAATAGTATATTTATGCAATCTCCCATCATATATAGCATGTTTATCATATTGCCAAGGTCTACCCAACAAAATATGACAAAAATCCATAGGCATGATATCACACAACACTTTATCATAGTACTTTCCAATTTTCAAATTCACATAACATTGTTCACTTACCAAGATTTTATGCTCATCTTTGATCCATGAAATTTGATAGGGCTTCGAATGTTCCAACCTTTTCAACTGAAACTTTGTGACCATTTCTTCAGATGCCATATTCTTTGAGCTACCACTGTCAATGATAACCTTCTAAACTTTGTTAGAAACTCTACATCTGGTCTTGAACAAACTTATCCTCACCAGATCTTCCTTTTTACCTTCATTCCATAGTGCTCTTCTTACCATCAAGTTATTTTCATTCTCAGGTTCATTTGGTAACTCTTCTCGCACCAAAGCATTTCTACTAGTACCAGCCTTCTTACTAGCATGTGTACATTCAAAAGATATATGTTATTCTCCACAATTGTAACAAGTTCCTCAGAAATTACCTCTTCTATAACCACCTCAGTAGTTACTGCCTCTGCCTCTAGATGAACTTTCACCTTTCCACTCGGTCTTGCCTTTATCCAAATTTGTCTTTTCAGGTTTAGGTCTACCATTTTCACTATTAGACCTACCTCTTTCTCTAGGGAATCTACCACTTCTACCTCTTTGTCTTTGTTCATGTGTCTCTTGTTCAATTTACCCTTTTCTTTCAATGCAAATTGATAAGCCTCTTCAATGTTCTCCAATTTGACCAAACTAATTTCTTCTTGGATGGAAACCCCCAAACCATTCAGGTTTCTAGCAATTATTTCCACATCATCTTCATCATGTCTAGATCTAATATCTAATCTATAGAATTCCTCAGTATAATCTTTTACCAAGCTATCTTTCTATCTTAGACTTTGCATTCACCTAACTAGGTTAATCTGATAATCACAGGGTAAGAACTTTCCTTTCAATTTATTCACCATTTTATTCCATACCTTGATTTTGTCTTTGCCTTTCCTTTTTCTATCCAGATGTAGATGTTCCCACCACAAGGATGCATGAATCTTCAAATTTGTGCTTGAATTTTTTACCTTCTTGTCCTCAGGTACATTTTCATACTCAAAATACTTCTCCATCTCAGTGATCCAATCCACCAATTCATCAGAATCTAGCTTTCCACCATACTCAGGAGGATTAAAATGTGGTGTAGACTTCAAACTTGTCAAAGCCTTCAAGAATCTTTCTTCACCCTGATCCATCACAGGTGCAGGTTCTCCATCACCTTGTTCCACCTCAATTTCATCATCACTAACATCTTCAAGATGTTTGCCTCTTCTCTGGGTTGTTTCAACAACTTCAAGTCTAGCAGCAAGTTGTCTCAACATGTCTGCCAATCCTAGATCTGCATCTCGCCTCCCATGAACCATCTTGAAAACCCTCTACAATTGCAGGTCAGATCACAATCTGCTACCCCACAAAAATTCAACTAGGGCTTCGTAAGAAGGAACCTACCAACCTAGATCTGTAGACCTAGATCCAGATCTCACCTCGCTCTAATACCACCTGACGCAAAGGGGATGAGGATTAAGGGCCAAGATATGGCACACCCTAACTAGATCCACCTTGCTCAACAACACATAGAAGCAACAAAAACAACAACAACAACAATAGTGAGAGAGAGAATGCAGGATATTTCATCAATTAACATCAATTTGAATCATACATGCCAAGCTGTAAGGCCTTGTCAGTTATGACAGATATTACAATGAATTACAAAAGTCCTCAAACATGAGAGGGTCTGCCAATAATCTTCCAATTTTCTATCTTCTATCTTCTATCAATACTGACTCTCTAAAACTCTAACCAAACATCTATACTTATACAAGAGGCTGACATGGATAATTTAATGTTTTTAAGGCTATTTGAGAGCCGACCATGTATTGCATTTAATATTTGTATACCTTGGGAGCCAACTAGGTTTTGGGATTTAATTATTTGTAAAACCAACTTGTGGCTGGGAATTAGTATTTAAGAGGATGTTTGGGTAGTTTTTTAGGGGCATTGTGATTCATGATCATCATAATCTAGAAGTTAGATTGGATCTGGGTAGAAGGTTGCAGAGTTAGTAGCTTGCAAGCTTAGGACAAGAAGATTGCTTGGTGGCCTGTGAGCACAAGTTCACATCTCTCTTGGAATACCTACCAGTGTCCTGTTGTGTTATAGACCTAGACTAGCTATAAGATGTGTTGGATCCCATGTGATCTTGTGGATAGTTTCTTGCTTTGTAATTGGCCATAATTGGGAAGGCCTTACAACATGACGCATTGCATGTAATCAGTGAATTTATGAATAAAGATTTCAGTTATCTTTCAGATTTGGTGTTATTGTTGTGTAATTTTGTTATGTTGTGGTTTGGCTACAAGTTTGGACAGTTCTTAATTGGCTCTTGCATCAGTCTAATTTGGATGACATTTCAGTTTGTGGCAAAAAAAATTGTGTACCAGGTTCGTATGGCCCTGGCATGCAAATTGATGCATGCAAGATTTAAAAAAAAAAACAATTTGGGCGAGGGCCACCCACGCGCCACCCAGTGGCCACAGTAGTCACCATTGGTGGTAACCACCATGGTGCCCAGCGGTCATCGTAACTGTCAAATCTAGGATCAGCCCCTCACACGAGCAGTAGGTGGTCACATGGGGACCAACCCCCAGAGCTTGATCCTCAGCCTTCTATCCCCTTGGTCATGTGGCAACCAAGGGCCCCAAATTTTTGGCCCCAGGGTCCTATCGGATTTTTACCATGACAACCATTTGGCTGTCAAATTTAATGTCATGAAGTGTTGATGTCAGCACTGCAAGGTGGTCTCACAATAGTGTGTCCCACTTTTTGGCCAACTTTGACACAAAGATCAACATTTTGAGAAAAAACTTCACTTTTGAACACCTGTTGCCGCAAAACTATTAGGAATTTGAACTTGATGTAAACTAGAGTCTTTTAGAATTTTATTTCTAGTTTCTAAATATATTTAAAAAAAAAACTAAAATTCATTTAAATTCATTTATCCTTCCCCTTTGAAAAGTGGTTTGTATGAAAAACTGTGTTTTTAAGGAGTTACTGTCACTTGGATCAACATAACTTTTTTAGAAATATGATAATGATGTAATTCTTTCGAGATTATATTTGTAACTTCAATATCTAAATTATGCAATTGGTTTCATTCATTTTGGGTCAATATTTCATAGTTTATTAAGTTCTAAAGTGACAGTAACTGCAATTTTTACATAAGATCACTTGGATCACTCTAACTTGATCTGTGTATATTGAGATTTTTTTATTTTTTTTTCATAGAAAGGTAACACAAATACTCTTTTCCTACATATTTTTCATAATTTTTTTTTTGTAATTTACTATTTTTCCTGAAGTGTTGAAGAGATAGGTTGTTGAATGACTAGACAAACTATGTTTAGTTAAAGTAATATTTAAAAGTGATAATGAACTCAATATATATTAAAATTATATTCATTAGAAAGATTTTTATCAAAAGTACCTTACTACATAGATAGGTTTGTCAAATGGATTCATTTGATTAGCCAAAAAAATAAGTCAAAGTGATTTTTTGTTAGCATTTTAATAGGTGCGAAGGAGACTCCATTGTAGGTATGAATGAGTATAATGTTATATCAATGTTTTTCTTATCTAAGAGGCTTGGAGCTAACCACTTCTAATTAATTCCTTCAAATGGAACCTTTCAATTCTTAAATCATCATATTTTAATAAAAATATGTTATTTCAACAAAAATTAGCATGTCTAAAAAAGTGTGACCCACTATTGTGGGGTCACCCTGCATCAACACTTCCAGACACCATTTTTGGGCCCATCAGCATACTTGTGGTTTTTTTCTTATAACTTGAGCATATGGTGTCAAAATTAGGAAAATGAGATACCGTTGGAAAACTTGTTCAAAGGCAGATCTTTTTGGCATTTTGGATTTTGAATTTTTTTCCTCCAATTTTTGCACCAGTAGTTCAAAGGCAGAACTTCATTTTTGCCTTCCCGGGGGCATAACTTGAGTATCCGGACTCCGTTTTTGGAAAATGAGATATCGTTGGAAGGATTGTTCCACAATCTTTCCATTTCTATGAGTCATTTTTCTAGATTCTTCTCCTGGTATATTTTATTCATTTTTTTGCATTTTTGCACTCTAGTGGATATCTTGGATGTTTCAGGTCCTGAGATCTCTTCCCTTTGAGGGATGGATCATCTTTGGCTATTATTTTGTTTTAGAAGCCTTCTCTATTCTTTGAACAATGTATACTTCACTTTTGTAGAATTCTTTTATACACATGCACTGAGATATAGTGTCATTCTATTGCATGTATGGGATCTTGCACATGTTCATGCTCTTTGTACTCGCACTCCATTATAAAGTACCAGAGGGGTTTGATGTTTGCCTTGTTCTTCCATCTACTTTTGTCATGTGAGCATTCCTCTAATGAAATTAGTCTTAGCTATCTCTATTTGTGTTTGTACTCTATTTGCACCTTTGATGTTCTTGGTTTTTCTTCATCAAGCAGCTCAAATTGGACATCCTTTTTAGTGTACCTATCATTACTCCCTTGCCAACATTATGGAGGGGTTTCTACTATTGGTTCCTCTGCTTCATTGGTTCAATAGTGTGAGCTATGTATTTAGTATATGTTCCTATGTACTAGGTGGATGCAGTGGTGGGTACCTATGCATTCCGGTGAGATGGATCATTTACCATATGGACACTCTATTCTTTCCTCTTTTTGGAAGCACACTTCTAGCTTTGATTGATCAGCTCTTTAAACTTTGGTGTTTTTTTTTTCCATCTGTATCTTTGAGTTTAGGTGTTTTCCTTTGTTTGCCTCCTGATTCGAGTAGTGTCATTTGAGGGAAGTTGTGCATATTACAGTATTCTATATGTTTGAATTCAGTTGTTTTCCTTTGTTTGCCTCCTAATTCAAGTAGTGTCATTTGAGGGCACTCATGCAGATTATAGTTTTCTCTACCTAGTCATATTTCAATGGAGGATCTTCAGATCAGTAGTTACATCTTGATAGAGTTTGTAGCTTCTTGCTTCACTGATGTTCTACATGTTCACCCTTGTTCCTATTTTCTAGAAAATTCCTAGTTTTGGAGGCTTCTTCAGTCCTTCAAAATAGTCTTCATCTCTTTTTGGAGTAGAGTTTTTCCCATGTGATTTTCTCTATTTCTCCTCTTTTCAAATACTCTCTTTTGTACTTGGGTACTTGATTGGGCCTTTTTTTGCCGAGACCCATTTGCTTTTAGTTATTTGTCTAGGATTTTAGCTTCTCCCAAAGTTCATCTTAAGGGGGGTGTTAGAGTAGTAAAGTGTTTACTTATTAATTAAATCATATTTATTTAATTACTAAGTCACTTATTATCTCTTTCTGCTTAAGCTAAATGTTACGAATATAATAATTAATTTTTTATTAATTATTATCATGCAACCTAGGTTTGTTCACCCTTTTAGGGTTTTGATCTCCTTTTTAAGGATTGATCTCCTTTGTATTTATAATAGATTATTCATTATTGAATTACAACTTTTATTTTTACACATCAATGATTTCTCCTCTCTTGTGGATCAATGTATTTAGGCCTCTCTAGCTTCTTGCTTCTCTCTCTCTTTCTGTGATAGGTGTTTGCATGCAGGTGTTCTTGGGAGCTGTGGGTTTCTTACTCATCAACTCCCATAAATTTGTGGGGATAGGGGGTGACTATTTGCATTGCGAGATAGTCATGGTTAGGGATGGCACATGTTGCATAGATGCAAGGGTAGGGAAATGTTAGAGATGGAAGTGTTACTCTAGCATATCCTCAATGGTGGGTGACACACACACACACAAGTGTGAATCACCATCCCAAGTCAAGTACAAGCTGAAGAGAAGTTGAGATGAGATCAAGATGGAGGCAGGGGTGATGGGAATGGGGGGTGAGGGTGGAGATGAGAAAAGATGTCGAGTGTGTTAGTGAGTGGCACTAGCATAGGGGGACATGAACAATAGGTATATGTATAGAAGGCATAGCCACCTCAGAAACCTCAACCACCATAATAGCCATAACCACCATAGGAGCCTCAGTCACCATATGGACCACAACAACCATAGGGACCACCTCCTATCGAACAAGAGGAGGATGATGTGGTACTATCTAAGAAGGCCATCTTGGAGACAAAGGTAACTCATCTACAAGGTGCATCATAGGTTGAGATAGCTTAGGCTTATAGCTTATAGGAGGAGGTTACACAATTACAGATAGCAATATAGGAAAAGTGAGCCCAGATGGACATTTATCAGTCCTCGCTTGACACTTTATAGGTCTAGGTAGATTCTGGTGAGTTTACTATTCTAGAGACTCATACAGGGGCCATAGAGAGTCAGACTCAACTAGACTCACTACAAAGATAAATTGATGCACTTAAAACTAAGAGTGATACATGGAAGTAGAGGGCAGAGAGGTATAGGCATGAGAAGGAGCTAGTTGTATGGTGGGTGATAGTTCCTAATATGACACAGGTTATTTAGGAATTATTTTTTTCTTAAATGTGAGAGATGAGAGCTGTCCAAGAGGCAACATAATAGAGGCGATAGTATTTTGAGGTGGTACCCCCAGAGCAAAGAGTAGTTAAATTTATAGGTTGAGAGAGATCCTTCTCCATAGGTTCCAGAGGGGGTTCAAAGGGTTTGTTGGGATTACCACCAAAACCCCCATGCAGGGATGGGGCTGGAGGAGTATGAGGAGAAGGGACATCTACCTAGGGGGGAACTTGAGAGCCTCACAACTATATTTGATACAAAATAAAATGTATTGATATGTATGTTGAGATTACATGTACAATGACACCTAGATGCATTTTGATGTATCTCTTATATGTAATTTGATGATAGTTTATGGTATTATGAGGGACTTTATTGATGGACTATGATGGACACTTTATGGACATTTTTATGTTATATATGTATGATGATTATAATGGTCCTATATGATGATTATTCGATGTGATATGTATGTATGATGTTGTGCATATGATATGATTATGTTATTGACATTTTATGATGTAGGATGTGTGTGATTATGTGAGATTATTCTATATGTTATTCTAACATATTGATGATGTAGGGACTACGTGTAGTGTGTGATGTGATATATGTACATGATAATTATGGATGAAGGATTTGGTAGATATATTTGACATGCAATGAATGATGGATAATGACTAGATAGTTTTGTATAATATTAAATAATGATAATATGTTAGATATATTTCGCATGCAATGTATAATTAATAAATAATGATTAATTTACGAATGATCTAGATATATTTGACATGAAATTTATAATAAATGAATAATGATTAATGAGAATGATTTAGATATATTTAATGTGCAATTTTTATAATTAAAGAGTAATGATTAATGTTAATGAGTGAGATATATGAAATTTATGACTAATGAATAATGATTAATGATGATGATTTAGATATATTTAGCATGCAATTAGAATAAGGATATTAATTGAACTTAACGATTAATCATTAATGAATTTGAAGTCAACACTTAAACTCATAAGTAAAAATTTATGTAATCTCAAAAATGAATTATAACAAATCTCAATAATATATCATGAATACATCTAAATGTAGTGTAATACAACGTAATTAATTAAATATAACTTCTAAATGAGACACTATTTTTATGTGTACAAAACATAGCTAATAGGATCAGGTAGCCAATTAGGAGGAGGGAAAATAAATAATACCCATGTCTCAAGAAAAATGCAAAAAGAACCCTAACTACATGCATCCTAACTACATGATTTTAGTGGGATTACTTGTGTTTATATCAAAGAGCACACCATAGTTTGTTTTTGCAAAAAGGATGTATGCATCATGTGTTAGAAAAGTACATATGATATTGTTTCTTTGTGTGGACTAGACTCCCATACACAATATGGATAACTTTAGGATGTACATAGATGTAGATTTCATAGTCACGAGGGAACCAATGACATATACTTATTGGAGAGTTTTGGGCACACCCAAGTCCTTTTGAAGGATGTGAGTGTGCTAACCCATTTTCCCCAGTGAGATGCACACATAAATGACTAGAAACCAATAAAAATTCTCTTAAAGTATCAACGAACATATTATATTGCATAAACATGAATCAATTTACGCCATTCATAAGAGACCAAGATATGAAAGATCAAGGTTTTCTTAAGTAGGTTTGGATTGACACATTAAAGATAAAATAAAATAAAAGGTTGCATAACCAAGTGGTTATTTGGCCCACATTTCTTTCCATGAATAGGATGAGGTGATATAGGAGTTGATGAGCTGATGCAGGAAGTTTACATCCTAATGGGCCAAGATTGATTGATTGATTGAAGAGACAAATATTCATGGGAAATAGATGTGGAAGAAATGAGAGCTTGTAAACTTGACCTCTGAATTGATTTTGAGAAGCACTCTTGCAACCCCTGTATCTTGAGGAAAGCGCAGTGTAATGAGGATAATCTTAGTGTTCTGGGATCAATGGGGGATCCTTATTATGAAAGTGAGATGGAGTGATTTCCTCAAAGAGTAGAGGTCTTATTGAAAAGGAAGTGACACAAAATTAGAAAGGACTCCTACACAAACATAGAATGTGTGGAGGAATCTAAAAGTGGACAAGTGGTCCTGATAGATAATGGATCTAAGCTTGCTACACATGGTGTCTGAGATAGGTTTTCATCATGGTACTTATCTAGTGGGCTTGATGGAAAAGTTTTCACCACTACACAATTTATTTATCTTTACTATTTTCTTTTTGATATTACTAAGGTGCCTATTTATCATGTTTTCACCAAAGTGATGATTTTTTCAAGACTTTTTCATCTTTTTATGCTTTTTAAAAGATCTTTTGCAATGTTTTTGGGAATTTTTTTTATTTTTAAAAATGTGGTAGAGTCACTTGATATATTAATATAATAAATTTTACATATTTTTACACTGGTTCAAAAGGAGCTCCCAAAGAAAAGAACCAGAAAGAAAAACTTTGTTCACAGCCCCATATCAAATAGAAATGAAGAAAGGGATACACCTAGTGGATCAACCAGCTCTGAGACTTTACGAGAAATGTACAAAACTGAGCTTTACAAAGGATCTAGAAGTCCTAGAAACTAAAACCCTATCCAGAGAAATTGACTAAAATAACATTGATGATTACAAAGAAGGCCCAAAGGCTGAAACTAGATAGAAAACTAAAGAATGCACAAATTTTCCTAATTAGTGGATAGTCCAAAAAAATTAAGGAGCCTCCAGAACTACATAATTTAAAAATTAATACCAGTTCTTAGGTCCCTATAGCCTTCACAAAAAACTCTAAGGATCTGCAAAATAAAAAATAAAAAAAGAACCTGCAAAAAATGTCAAAAGATCAGTCTTCCATAATAAAAGTTGAGGCTTCACGAGAGCCTAACTATAGATTAAGATCAGGAATAGCTCGATTAGAGGTCAAAGAAAATTGTGAAGGAGTTGTATAAGGAGTAGGTTGAGCAGTGGCAGGGGTAGAGTCTTGCTCCAGAAGATCTAATAATGCAAAAAAAATCTAGTGAATACCATTTACACATGCCTTTGATAAGAAACCACCAAATTGTGGTAATGAGGCTTTCATAGGTCAGAAGGATTAACGTTCTAGGGCCTTCTTGATACTTTTCAACACCATGTAAACCCCATGATTATTCAGGATTGGGTGATGATGAAACAAGCCACCAATAAGGGTAGCGCCACCCCAAAGATCATATTTGTGGATAGCTCTATGAACTTTATTACCATAGAGGAATTTGAGCCTTGCATAACAATTAACAATTAAATCCAACAGAAAAGGTGACTATAGAAGATCAATTGCATTTGAAAGAAAAACTAACAAAATTTGGGATGAAGATATAATGCACTTGCCAGAGGGAAAGAGAACATTAAAGCCAACAATCTATTTAATGCCCCGATGGATATGCAGATGATCACAAAATAAAATATAGATGCCAACATTTAATCCTTACTAAAACCCACAAATGACTTTTCCAAAATCTCAACTCCCAAACACATCCTATAGTTAAAAGGATAGTAATCCATATGCATTAATGAACATGTCAAACATACATTCACCTGAGTACTAATACCAACCAAAGTGCTCGGCCACCCCGACATATTGCACAAGAGAAAAGCCAAGTATGACGGAGATAACAGAGAAAAAACCATGAATGACGAAGATAACAAAAAGAGAAACACATCAAAGATCACATACAAAAAAAATGAATAGTAATGGAGATCTTAAATAGAATTTAATTCATGGGATGTGAAGAAAATGCAAGAAGTGACATTTGATAGCCATCGTACCAAACCAAAATGAAGTTAGCTAAGTGGCATTACTGAAACATGATGGCAACACACTTAATAAGAGGATAAATTATCACACAAAATTGAAAGGACATAAAAAGGAAGGAAGAGCCATAATGAAATTATAAAAAAAAAACAAGATACAATAGACAAATCATCTAAACACTTGGGTGAAAACGAAGGCTAAGTCAAATTAGAAATTAAAGAAAAAGAGGAAACATAATGAAGGTAAGGAGAGAAAATAATCACACACAAATGAGAATATCTTGTGACAAATATTTATACCAACCAACTTGACCATATTTTGATTTTTTTTTGGAGTTTTTGGATTTTTGGATTTTTAGGATTTTCTAATTGTTATATGACTTATGTACAAGAACTCAACTAGATGACTATACATAAAAGCTCTCGAGATGCTGAATATTTATAGGATCAAGGAGCGGTTCTCCCTCTAGTGTAGCAATCTGATAGGCTCCAAAATAAAACTTAGCAATGACCACATAAGATTCTAACCAATTAGGCTCAAACTTTCCCTTCTTTTTTGCAGTTATGAAGATTCTTCATGTTATGTTGCAGGACTAAATCACCTACATTAATCTCACAGGCCTGCACCTTCTTATGGAATTGTATGTGCTAGAAATTTTGATGCATGTAGAGGTGGTTAAGGACATTGAGGTGTCTTTCATTGAGGAGTGTCAAAATGTATGCAAGGAAATGTAGCCTATTGGGATCACGCTCAAACATGAAAAGTTGGTGAAACAAAAGCATATTCATATATATAAATGATTCACAAAACAAAGTATGTAAACTAAGCTAAATCTACAAAAAAGATCTCCTCACATCCTTAGATCTCAACAAGTGCACCCAATACTTGTTAGTTTTTGTCAAGTAGAGTGTTGTGGGTGTGCTCTCCCAACATAGGTATTTGGATCCTACAATGCAATGGATGTAAAACTAAATGCAAGATCTAGAATCAAGATTGAAGAACTCAAGAGGTATTTATGTAATAATTACTCTCAAGCACTCAATGCAAGAATGAAAATGGAAGTAGATGATGATATATTGCAAGTAATGAGTAGTAAATAAACTCAACAACTACACTAAATAATCATGAAACTAGTATTGAATGATAATTCCTACCAAGAAAGGGTTGGTAACAAAATACTAAATGCTCTAAATGCTCTAGAAACAAACTAGCATAATAACTTTAATACAAAAATAGGAGATGAATTTCTTGAGGTAAGGGCTCTATCTATATCAATTTTGGAGACCTTGAGGAGGTGGCATCTATGTGACATCTACATAGATGCCACATAAGGGACACATAATCCATGTAAATTCAAAGGTTTCTCACACATGTGAGAAACTTTGGATGTGATGTGGTTTTTTGGAAATTTTCTCACACATGCATGAGTAAATAATTACGACTAATGGTTGAAGGAATCATAAAATTAGTCTAATTAACCTTGGTTAATTAGTGGGTAGGTTGATTAGCTAGAAAGGGATGGGTGTAGGGTAGGATCTAGGTTAGGATTAAGATTTAATTAACCAAAATTTAACACAATCAATTTTAGAAGAATTTAGGCATGTGAGGGGAATAAATAAATAAAATTTATTTAAAAAGGAATAATGGGGGAGAAGTGTATTTTAAATTTAATACATTAGAGGAAGGTATTTAAAATAAATTTAAATACTTTGGAAGATGAATAAATTTAATAATATAAATGGAGGAACATAACATTAAAAATCAATTGTGTAATTATTTATAATGTTTTTTAAAGGATGTCAATTAAATAAAATTTAATTAATGTTAAGGGGTGATTTTAGGCGTCTACACTATCATAATTAAATATTGCACTTGAAAGGTGACAATTTGCAAAACTTATTTAGATTGGGATAAGTGCACAAAGACGGGGGACCAAAAAGATGTCAAATTTGTTTTTGGTCCCCAAAAAGCAATAAGGCGCATGCCATATGGTTCAGTGTGCCAAGCCTCAATTTTGGCACACCAAGCCTATTTGGTGTGTGTCAAATAGGGCGTATGCCTTATGTGAAACATTGCATTTGAAATGTTACATTCAAGTATAAGTTTTCATATACTTAAGTTACATTTTATGTATGTACTTTCAAGATGTTTGAGAGTGGTTTTAGCTTCATAGGAGTTAAGATAAAGATTTTGGATTTTGAAGGTGTTTACGAAATTTTAGAATTAGCCAAATTTTAGGAATCAACACATTGTCTTTAACATGATTTCTAGTAGACAATTGATTGTAACCTTAATCCCTTTACTTGTGAATGATTGTTTGAGGATCCTTTCTCATTGTATTATTTATGCTATGATTAGTTTGGTAATAAACATGTATGTTTAACCATATGTGTGTGTGTGAGAGAGAGAGAGAGAGAGAGAGAGAGAGAGAGAGAGAGAGAGAGAGCATTAATAACCATATGACCCATTAAGACCCATTAGGAAATGTTATGACCTATTGGGACCCCTTAGAACAAATTAATCATCGTAGGACACACTTATGTGTCTTAATGTGTCCTTAATGGTTGTAATGGGTCCTAAGTGGTCCTATGAAAAATTAGGACCCATCAGGAAACATTAGGTCCCATTAGGACACATTATAATCCATTGGGACCCCTTAGAACACATTAATCATCATAGGACACAATGTGTCCTAAGGGGCCCTAGTGTGCCTCGATGTGTCGTAAGGGATCCTAATGGGTCCTAGTGGGTTCTAAGTGGTCCTAAGACTACTTAGGGACAATTAAGACCACTTAGCACACATTAGGGCCCATTAGAACACATTATAAACCATTAGAATACATTATAACTCATTATGACCCCTTAGAAAACATTAACTATCATAGGACTCACTAAAGGGTTCTAAGTGGTCCTAATATATCATGAGGGATCATAATAGGTCCTAAGTGGTCCTAGAATTCCTAAGGACCCATTACGACCCCTTAGAATACATTAGGAATCATTAGGACACATTAGAACCCATTAATACCCCCTTAAAACACATTAAGGGGCGTAGGACACATTAATAGATTCTAATGTGTCCTAATGGGTCCTAATGTGTTCTAAGGGATTGTAATGGGTCATAAGTGGTCCTAGGAACCCTTAGGACCCATTACAACCCTTTAGGACCCATTATGACACATTAGGACCCATTGGGATCCCTTAGAACACATTACTCACTGTAGGACACACTTTAGGATTCTAAAGGGTCATAATGTGTTGTAATGGGATTTAATGGGTCATAAGTGGTTCTTGAAACCCTTAGGACCCATTAATACACTTTAGGACACAATAGCCCCCGTTTGGACCCCTTAGGACATATTAATTGTTGTAGGATGCACTTTAGGGTTCTAATGTGTCCTAACAAATCCTAATGTGTCCTAAGAGGTTGTAATGGATCCTAAGTAATTCTACAACCCCTTAGGACCCATTCCGACCCCTTAGGATGCATTAGGACCCATTAGGACACAATAGAACCTATTAATAGACCTTATAACACATTAAGGGTTGTAGGACACACTAGTGGGTTCTAATGTTCTTTGTCCTAAGGGGTTATAATGGATCCTAAGTGTCCCTAGGAACTCTTAGGTCCTATTTCAACATGTTAAGATCCATTAATACCCATTAGGAAACATTAGGACCCATTAGGACCCATTAGGACCCATTAGAACACATTAATCAATGTAGGACACACTTTAGGGTTCTAATGTGTTTTATGGGGTCCTAAGTGGTCCTGAAGGGTCCTAGGATACATAAATATATCTTAGGACTCATTATGACCACTTATGACCCCTTACAATCCACATTATCCATTAATGTATCCTATGAGTCCCTAGAATACATTAATGTATGGTAAGGGGTGATAATGGGAAATATAGGGTATTAATGGGTCATATAGGCTCATAAGAGATCCTAAGGGGTCATATGATACAATAATTTATCCTAGGACCCCCTTAGACCCCTTATGGCTCCTTACCATACAATAATGTATTCAAAGGGGTTATAATGTTATGTTGTGGTGATTGATTAGGAAAGTACTAAAAAATCTGTAGGAACCCTCACTAGGGTTGGGGGTCACACCAGGGACAACGCGGGGGTTTGGGGGCAGCCGCCCCCTGAGAAAAAAATTTTGGCGCTATTTTTCCACCTATTTTTCTGCTTACTTTTCTAGCTACTTTTTTGGCTAATATTTTTCAGCTATTTTTTCGGCCGACATGTTGTAACCAATTCTAACTCTAAAGTAGAAAAAAGATTGTATAAAACAACTTAGGGTTAGGGATTTCAATATGATGTATGGTTTTAGTACTTGGCAGTATTGAGCTGTAAGGGGATTATAGATTGTAATCAGGTTGTAATCATTGGATAATAACATATTGGACTCATTGTTTGTGGACGTAGCCCGGGGATTGGGTGAGCCACATTAAATCTTTGTGTCTTATGTTCTCTTATGTGTGGTTTATTATTTTTTGATATTGGTTATATTTGCATGTAATTGTTATTTCTGTCTTGTTAATCTTAACAAGTGGTATCAGAGCAAGGTTGTTTTTTCAGTTATCCTCTGCAGGAAGATCTCACAGTTTAGTGGGAGTCTCACAATTGAGTGGGAGTCTCATAGTTGAGTGGGAGAAATGGTAGATGAGGGTAGGTTCAAGTTTGAAAAGTTTAATGGGTAGAGCTTTCAGTTATGGAAAATGCAAATGGAGGACTATCTCTATTAGAAGGATCTATGGTGTCCATTGGAAGGAAAATCCAAGAAACTATCAGCAATGACTGAAAAGGACTGGGATATTCTTGATAGAAAGGATCTTGGTAGTATTCGAATATGCTTGGCACAATCGGTGGCATTCAATATTACAAAAGCAAAGACGACTAAAGATTTGATGAAAACCCTAGCAAAGTTGTATGAAAATCCCTCTGCTTCAAACAAGGTATTTCTTATGAAGCATTTGTTTAATATAAAAATGGTGGAAGGTGGGTCAGTTGCTGATTATTTAAATGAGTTTAATATAGTTACCAGTCAATTATCTTCTGTTAATGTTATTTTTGATGAATAAGTTGGGGCTCTCTTGATTTTGTGTTCTTTGCTTGAAAGCTGGAATGGCTTGGTAATGGCTGTTAGTAACTCTGTTTCTGGCTCTAATACCCTAAAATTTGATGATGTTGTTGGTGTTATTCTAAATGAGGAAATTCATAGGAAAAGCTTAGGTGGATCCACATCAGGTAGTGTCTTAAACACACAAAGTAGAGGTAGAACCAATGAGAGAGGAAATAATTCTGTAAATTGTAGGAAATCATGAGGAAAATCAAAGGGAAAGAGGTATGAATCCAAAGAGCCAAATGATTGCTGGTATTGTGGAAAATCAGGCCATAAGAAGAAAGATTGCTAGTCTCGGAAGAATAAAGGTAACAAGGAGGCAAATGTAGTAAGTAATAAATCTGAAGAGGATTCTTTGCTTCTTTCTTTAGAAAGAGTTGATGATTCATGGCTTTTAGATTCTGGGGCTTCATTTCATGCTACACCCCATAGAGGTTATTTTCTTGATTATGTCCAAGGGGATTTTGGGCTAGTTTATTTGGGAGATAATGAACCCTGTTAGATAGTTGGAAAGGGAAAAATTAAGATTAAGTTGCAGAATGGAAATCATTGGCTACTACAAGAGGTAAGACATGTTCCAAGGCTGAGTAGGAATTTAATTTTAGCATCACAACTAGGTGATGAGGGCTGCACAGTTACTTTTAATGATATAAATTGGAAGGTTTCAAAAGGTTCCTTAGTAGTAGGAAAAGGTGTGAAAGTAGGCACCTTATATCTTTGTATAGGTCACATTGTTCCTTCTACTTTAATTGTTTGAGAGGAAAATGATTGTTCAAGAACAGTTGTTGCAGTTGAGCAGGAAGAACATCAAACTATTGTTGTAGATTTTGACACAAAACTTTGGCACAACAGACTCGGGCACATGACTAAAAATGGTATGAAATTACTTCATTCAAAGAAAGCTTTACCTAGTCTGAAATGTGTCAATATGGATTTTTGTGAAAGTTGTGTGTATGGAAAATAAAAGAGAGTTAGTTCTGTAAAGAGTGGGAAGGAAAAGAAAAATGAGAAATTAGAGATTGTACATATAGATGTATGGGGACTAGCTCAGGTATCTTCCCTTGGCAGCTCTTTGTATTATGTTACATTTATAGATGATGCAAAAAGAAAAGTATGGATTTATTTCCTTAGACAAAAATATGATGTATTTCAAACTTTTAAGAAATGGAAATGCTTGGTTGAGAATGAAATTGGTAAAAAGATAAAATGTCTTAGATCTGATAATGGTGGAGAGTATTGTAACACAAAATTTGAAGATTATTATTCCTCCAATGGTATTCATAGGCATAAAACTATACCAAGGACTCCATAAGAAAATGGAGTGGTTGAACACATGAACAGGACAATAATGGAGCGTGCAAGGAGTATGAGGTTGCATGATAGGCTTCCCTTAAACATGTGGGCAGAGGGTGTAAACACTACTATTTATTTAATCAATAGAGGCCCCTCTACTCCTTTGGACTATGGTATTCCAGAGGAAGCATAGACTGGTAAGAAGGTGAGTTATTCTTTTCTCAAAACCTTCGGTTGTGTAGGTTTTGGACATATAGATTTTGAAAATAGAACCAAGATGGAAGCTAAGTGATGTAAAGTGGAATGGCAGAAGCACCAACAAGGACCAATAATAGTCCTCAAAGCCCTTAAAAGGTTCTAGGTAGGGCTAAAAGAAAGTTCCCCAATAGTAAGTGCCTCTCACACTTATCACAAGTGTAGGAAATGACTTGATCCTAGGTTATCACAACCTAATCTATAAGGGTACCCAATCACTGAGTCCTATTAAGTCTTCCAAGTCCAACTAATCACTAGCCGATAACCGGACACTTAGGTTATTTTGCACATATTTTCCCCAACTATTACAATAGGAACCATGGGTGACCATACACTTTTCCTTAGTCTATTTAGGTTCCTGACACAAGAGTGCAATAGATCATATGCAGCAGAGACATCAATTTAGGCATATTAGCCTTATCGTTCCTATTTTAGGCTTGTAGCCTTTTAGAAGCATAAATGCTGAATGCAAACACACTAATCCACACAACCTTACCAAATAATCATATATATGAGTACCCTTTTGGGTCTAACAAGACATGCTAAGAGCGCAAGACTTGATTGTGAATGCAAGACACAATAGAATGTTGATTCCACCTTGGAACTAGGCCTAATTAGGATATGGTTTGTACTACAGGTACCTCTTCCATACATCCAAATCCAAATCCAATTCTTGGATCATGTGAGGATACATATGAGACTACAAAATACCAAGTCACAGGGCTTGGTGATTCTTCAATGACAAATTGTGTGGACTGGTGTCAAAATTCAGAAGGTGCACACATGGGTATGTACACATAGGGCATCAATAGAAATCCACTTCCCCACAAGATGAGGACCTTCCCCTGAAAAGTCTTAAAGAACATATCAAAAACATGAATTCCACCAAGGGCCATCAAATTCCCATGGTGGAATTGGGAATTACACATAATTTTTGTGAAACCTTGGTTCAAGGCTCTTAATCTGGAACAACAGGAATCAAACTGGAATAACTTTCAACTTTGAGGGACATGTGATCAAGAAATAATGAAACAAAAACATAGGTGCAACCAAAAATGTCAATCTTTCATGCTCAGGCCTTCGTACATGTTTGTACGAATTTTTGGATGCTTGGAATTGCAGGAAAACAGTTATATTTTATTGATTTTGAATGCCAAATTACATCATCTTACCTTCCACCTGCCTGTCAGGGCTTATGAAGGTCTTTCGCAATGGCTACAAACCAATTTTTAATCTATCTAGTTGTTGGGAAGTTAATTACAATTTTTGGCAAAAGTTGCTAAAGTTGCTCGGCAACTTTACAACTTTTGTTGCAACATTTTGCAACTTTTTATCCTAGGTGACCAAACTTGGTCCAAACCTAAATCTAATGATCCAACATGGATCAAAACACTTTATTCATCAAATCCAAATGAAAATAACCTATACTAAGGTTTAGGACACCTATTGACCATAGTTGACCAAGGGCTTATGAATGCCAATCTTGGGACTAGGTCTTACAAATAGGGTCCAATATAAAACTTTTTATTTCAGACGAGTGTCAATTGTCTTAGTTTGTTGAGGGTGCTCCTACACCATACTCCCCTTGAGGTTTAGATCTCAAGTTCCTACTTGATATTAACTTATCAATGGTGGTGCCATGTTGCTTGATTTGTTCTTCCATCATCCAAGTAGCATCGATTCGAGGGAGTCCTTTCCATTTCACTAAGTATTGCATGTACTTATTCTTCCTTGTTTGCTACAACACTTTGGATTCCAAAATTGTGTCTAGCTCCATAGGTTTGCTTTGTGGGATCTATCACATAATCTCCATCATCCTCATCCTGTGAACCTTGCACATTAGTAACATCTGCAACACACTTGTAAGGGGTGAGGTCTGCAACATTAAATATAGGAGAAATTAGTAAAGTAGGAGGCAAAGAAATTTCATATGCATTTTCACCCATCTTGTCAAGAATGGTGCATGGTCCAACTTTCTTCATGTGAAGATTTGAATATCTTCCTTTAGGTAGTCTTTCCTTCCTTAGGTATTCCCATACCTTATCTCCCACCTTGAAATGAATCTCTCTCCTTCTCTTGTCTACTTGTGCTTTATATTTCATGGTGGACTGTTGTAGTGACTCTTTCACTTTTGTTTGTACTTTGGAGATTAGTTTGGCCAATTCCTCTCCTTGTGCACTAACTCTGAAATCAGAAGGTAACTCCACCAAGTCTAATGGACCTTTGGGATGAAGTTCATACACTGTTTGGAATGGTGTCTTTCCAATAGACCCTTTCATTGAATCATTAAATGCAAACTCTTCCTGAGGTAAGACCATATCCCAACTTTGGGTGTATTGTTTTGTAAGGCATCTTAGGAGATTTCAAAGAGATCTATTTACCACCTTCATTTTCCCATCTATTTGTGGGTGGTATGCTAAACTATAAGTCAGATTTGTGCTCAATTTCTTGAAGAGTGTCCTCCAAAAGTGACCTTGAAACTTCACATCTTTGTCAGAGACTATCATTTGTGGTAGACCATAGATTTTAACCACTTATTTAAATAATAGGTGTGCTATATGCACTAGTAGAATTTGGGCAAATAAATGACCAGGTGATTAAAAATTTTAATCATGTGACTAAAATTTTTAGTCACATGACTAAAACTGATCATGTTCTACAAATATAAATGACTAAATAAATGACCAATTTGGTCATTAGGTAAAATCACAACTAAAATGACTAAATAAATGACTAAATAATTAGTTACCCTAATAAAAATGACTAATGAATGATTAATACTCCTTTACACATTAACATTTGATAATATCATATACTTATAATCTTAAAAGTTGCATTTCACCAATAATGTGTGTTCGCCAATAGACTTATTGCACGAACATTATTCCAGCCACTATTTGCCAATATCTCTAAAGGGTAACTATATTTGCAATTAGGATCAAGTGTTTGAGAGAGGTTCTTAAATTTTAGGGCCCGTTCCTAAAATTTAATAGGGATTGGCAGACAACTTGCAAGGGTTTAGTCAGAAGCATGGGTCATCACACTTCAAACGACTTCTCAATCCAAGCTCCAGATCTTACATATTTAATAAATAAGGAAATAATTAAATATTTCCTAAATAGCTTTAAATAAATTATTATAAGTGAATATTATATTCACTTTAATAAATAATTTATAATAAATGACCATGGCCCATTTCCCTATGTGCATAACTTAGAAGTTATGTGATTATTAGAAAAGCTAAATTATTAATAAAAAAAAGGGCATGGAGGTCAATTTATGAAGAGGCCTATAGCTTAATTAAAATTTAATAATTGGAGGGAAAGAGTTTGGGCGACAATAGCAAAATTTGGAAGAAAAAAGAGAAAGAAAACCTCATTCGATTCATTATTCTAGGTTATGAAATTTTTGAGAAGAATTGAAGAGTATCTGCGGTATTATATTTGCAGTAGATGTAGAGGCCTGAGAATGTAACGTCTTGGGTTTGTGAGTGGTACATATTCCCCAACTCACCAGAAAGAGTTCGATTGCAGTATAAGGAAGAAGTCTCAACCATTTATTTGTTGTAGCAAAACCTTAATTCCACGCCCTTTACCTTGAGATAGCAAGTTCATCTCGGCACAAACAGATGAGGGAGACGTTCCTGGGAGTTATTAGCATATCGTGTATCCACTTGAAGGATTTGATGGCAAAAAACAAGAATGAAAATTAGCCGTTTCGGATTGTATATTCTGCCTACAGTTAGTTGGTAACAAATCGGGGGATTATTTAGAGTATAATCAGCTCTCAGGAGGTTTCCCAAATTACGAACAACAACTCACACCATTTGGAGTGATTAGATAGAGAAGATCGAGCCCAATTTATTGCCAGAATTCAACATTTCCAGTCTTTAGGCTCAAGTGCAGTGATATTTTGTTTTCCCAGCATACATACATTGCTCTCCTACCTGGTATGATTTCTAATGTACTTATTATATGGTTCAAAACTGAGAAATAAATTAAATCTTTTGTTCTATTCACTTTAGCGTTAAATTATTAAAGAGCACTTCCTTAGTTTATCAAAGAAATTTCCATCATCTCTTATTTTGCATAGTTACATTTAGTATTTGTTTACTTCAATATTGGAAAAAACACAAAAAAACAAGGGAAACATCTAAAAACATAAAAAATCAGATTACTGCAACCTTGCATGACAAGTGTTTGATGAAATTTCAACACTCTTAAACTAAGAAAATTTGGGCAAAATTAAGTTGGCATTTTTCAGATTGACATACCACTATTCTCCATTACATCTTTTGGCATTGACTTGACCATCTTTGCATGAAATCACAACTTTTACATCTTGCCTCATGACTACATTTCTAGTGGTTGTCTCTTTAAGCACATGAAAGTCATGTAATCTACCTTTTGCCTCTATATGATTGAAACATTGCATACCATCATGGCCTCACTATTCCATGATAGCATGACAGGAGTGACTGTCCCATTATCCTTGTCTTGAAGACTGATACTCATATCACTGCTTTTGTTGTCTTGTGTAGTGCCACTCAAACCTATATAATAAGAAGGTGATTATGGACCTTAGTGTGGATACAAAGTGAGGTATGTATAATCAATGCTAAATACTTATTAGTGTAGCCAGACACATATGCCCGTATTAAGTGGTTAATACAATGTTATTGATATTTTTACGATGATTAAAGATGATTAACAATGTTAACACTTTTCTATGTTAGTTAACAAGAAAGTTATTTATTATAAGGTACAACCTAGCAATGTGTATGTTCATGTGTACACTCTAGATATGTTTTATGACTCCATACATTCATTTGTATTCTTTGTGTTTTCGAGTGTATACTACTTGGGGTTATATATTACTAGTTATCTAGAATGTGAGAATGGTTAATATTATCAATTAGAAAAGAGTCTACCCTAATAGTATCCTTTTATGCAAGGTATTTGAAATAATGAGTAACATTATTCACCCACCATTATCTTTATGTGACTTGTATATAAACTAATTGTTTGTGCTATGGAGAGTGGCTCTGGATGAATATGTAATACAATTGTCATTAGAGGAAGAAAAGAACTCACCCCACACCATTCTTTTTCTTCCATAATATTTACCAATAAACTTCAAGTTCTCAATTACATATAGTATATTCACCCTCAATGACCAATGCAATTATTTTTGCATCATTGATAGTATTTATTAAGTGAATGATAAAAATCACTTATCAGATATATTTCCTTTTCGAGTTGAAATGCAAATAATAATAATAAAAATAGGAAAATTTACCTATGGGGTATTAGTGAGATTAAAAGAAAATCTCTCTTTGTGGTGGTGACTGGGGTAAGAAATCCCTAATTTGAAACATACATACTTTCTCCTTTCTCTCGGTTCGCTGCGGCCACTATGGGGGTTTTCCATATTGATGTAATGGAAATCTAGTGCAAACATGGGTTCAACTGGTAAAAGGGCCTCTCTTTCTTTTTTGTAGGCATAATCTTGATATTCTATGAATATTTTTACCCTACAGCTAGTTACTGCTACTGTGGATTGCATCTTCCGTGCAAATTAAAGACAATACTCTTTATTTTTCTCTATGTTTTATTAAGCATTTGAACTCTGAACTGTGAAGCTCTCTGTATTCTTTTCGCGAAGAATATGGAACCTATTGTGAGCTAATATCCGTCTCTCTGGTCACGACTCTAATTTTTTATATTCTCAATGATTTGTACCATTTGATGAACCTATGTATGCCCTTCATTAGAAGAACGAATAAAGGAAATTTTTATGGGTTTCTACATATTGTATAGACAATAACTTTTATTCTTTGTATTCTTTCTCTTTATTATTGTTTTGCTGCTCATTATCTCTGTAAAATCCTTTTGAAATCATACCATTGATAGTAAAGAACCCCATTTTGGAATCTCATGAAATTACATTCAGAGACCCTGTAATTCATCATCCTCTGTCAACAATGGCCTCTGGTATTATGATCTTGGTGCTCTTTTTGATGATTTTACCATGCAAGCATATGTATTGCTATTATGTGTAATTTTGAATGTATTTCACTATTTAGCCCTGCAACAACATACTATTTTGTTATCTTCATGGTATGACTATGATGATGTCACAAGCCTCTGTTTATTGATGTTCTTACCAAGCATAAATCTACACTATATCCATTAGATCTATTTTATGTGACCGCTGCATGTTGATGGCACCTTTATTACTCTTTTATTTAGACTGTGACAAGAAACCTTACTATATAGCATCCTTTCTCACTTGTTGTTGGATTGTGCATCTTGGTCAAGACCTAATGACTATTCCAGCTTTGTTCCACCATTAGATACCACTATTCTTATAACAGTAATCTGTAGTATGACATTTTGTACCCCTTTTCAACTTTATAATTGGACATCATGTTTTGGTCTTCATCCATATGCTTATACATGTATATCTCTTTATCTTTGTCATTATTTCCATGAAACTAGTATAGGCAGTGTATTGCATCTTTGAGATTTAATCATGGTGGCATGATAGGTAAGTTATCTTTTACTTTATCCTCATAAGTTGTATTCAATTATTATTTCCATGCCCTTTTTGTTGGAAACTATTTTCTAACTTTTGCGTCCATTTTGATGTTGGAAATTGAGAAATCACTATTTTTATCCTCTCAAGGCATCATAATAGTAGGACTTGTCATAAGAATCTCTTTTTCATAGCATGTCTGATTGAGATTGTGAGTTTTTTTTAGTGTCTTTAGAGGGTAATTTTCTGAGATTATTTAGCTGCAAGTCAGATTATTCATTTGGTGCATCACCTATTAGGTCTAAGTTTACATTTCACAAGCATATCCTTTTATCCATTTCCTTGTTCAAGTTAGTTTTAGGTGAGTACCATTAAGGAACCGATCTTGTAATCCTAGAGATTCACTCTCGCCATAGATCACCCACAGTCTGAGAGTATTTTTGTGTTTCAACGGGATAACTTAATTTCACATTTGCTAAGGGTTGAATCCTGATTGACAACAAAGATGTTCAAATGAGGAGGGGGAGGCCTCTTTTTATACTAAACCTCAAGGAAATGTGTGGAAATCCTAAAGCGGGCCAACATGGATACTATTTTCTTGTGCCATTAACATATTAAAAAATGGGCCCTTTTTGGTTGGGCATCGCTGCTTAGTTCCATAGTCTTTGGGGACTAGGGTGCTAGTCTTGTCCTAGAGTGTTCAATTAGAGGTTAGAGGAACCAAAAGAGCATTATGCAAATGATGTTAGGCCCTAGGATGAAAAATATTAGTCAAATAAGGAGAACTAATGTGAGGGCTAGGAGAGCATGTAAATGAATGAGGTTAATCTATAAGCTTGTATGCATGATTTTCTCTCATAGGTTATGTTAGAAATGGATTAAATGAACTAGGTCTAAAACATTATTTTCTGACAGAAAGTGTCTTAATAATTGAACAAGCTAGAATTGATAACTTGAGAATATATGGAATTAAAGGAAGATCGGTCACTCAACACTAGAGTAACAACCAAAAGAAAACAATAATAACCTACTTTCACCTAAAATCTTTAAAATTGATTGAAATGTCATGATGGATAGGTCAAAAAATGCTCCACTATGGAAAAGGTAGTCCTCTAGACACCCCTCATAAAGAAGGTGGTTCTTTAAATGCTCCTTCATTTAACTTGCTTTTGCCATCTGAAAATGGATGCTTTATCAATATGCGATCCATGTGTCACTATTAACATTTTAGAGCATAAAGACCCACCACTACCAACCTTGTTCCACCAAATGACAAATACTTTTAAATGAACCAATCAAAATGTGAGTAGTCAAACATCACATGAAAAATGTCGTATGTGTAAAATGTTTCAATATTGATTGAGACCTTCTCAACATATCTATAGATTAGAACTTGCTACCCAAGCCAACTTGAAGATCTATAGGATATTCGTTCCCGATTAACAAACATATCAAAACTAGTTCATAAACTTTTGACCAACACAATGTAGTTTGTTAGGAGCAGCAATGACTATGCAGTTAATCAAAAAAAAGGTTTGTTAATCTATTTGTTAATTTCAAACAATAGGCACTCACTACTACTTTATATTAATGGCCAAAAGATTTGAAAGAGAAATAGTCGAGACTAGGGGACAAACCAGATCACATAGAAACTGGAACTCAAACAGAGACACAATGATCAAATACAACAAAAGTCCCTGCAAAGGGAAATCTATCAAAATCAGTCCAATATAGAGTACATAATTGATATAGGACAGTGCTTTGCATATCTATCATTAACAATAGCAGGTTCAGCTATCAACTACTTTGTCTACATTAGCATCAAAAAACTTTGTCTATACTCTATCTCTATCAATGTTGAATTAGTTTCGAATTTGTTTGTTATGAAGAAAGTCAATTGCCTTCCCCATTTCTATAGTACATCCAAATGGCGCTTCTTAGCACTAGCCAACTTTTTCCTTATTAGATATACACCACTGAGCATCTTTTACTAGTAGAAAATGTTAAATTCTACAAATAATGGAATCACACCTCCCAAGATGGAACCACATTAACTGGACCAGACAACAATAGTCGTGTCCTCAGCATGAAATTATGTGGACAACCTAGTTTACATTTTGTCATTATGCTTCCAACACATACAATTTTGAACAATTTTGAGTTACAGTTAAAAAGTTCTTATCAAAATAGTGAATAACTTTGTATCAACCATGAAAATCAGTTAAGTCCTTGCCTTTAGATTCCAAGTTTCTAAGCTATCATATAATCTGTCATAGCTGCAGTACCTTATATAGGATCTTATCATATTTACTTTTATTTTATTCAATTATTAGCCCTAGTTATGCAAATTGGTGCACATGCTCAACAATTGCTTGAGCCAGACTGTCTGCAGCCTCTTTTGTTAGGGCCTTAGCATAGACTCACACTGCATCCTCTGTACCAGAGGGATGAACAAATGCCCACCCTTGAGAATGTTTTGCTGCAAAAGAGACAATTAATTTATAATTCAAAAAATCATGAAAATAGTCAACTAACAAACTACTTATCAACAATGTTAACATAAATGAAATATGTTAGTAGCAAGTATCACAAGAAATTTGTTAAAATAAAATCACATAGAAGCACTCCACTAAGAAGCTAAGAAGCAATGCATACCAACTTCAGAATCAATTGCTTCCTAAAGTCCCAAGGGCCTCAACACCCAAGTTTCTGTGTCAGTGGTGACTATAGATGTTTTATCTGCTACTTTTACCTGGTAGCAAAACAAAAAACTTAACCAGACTGATCACATGCATAGCTATAATTAAACAATAGTAAATGGAATTCAAATGTGCCAAAACCAATCTCATCAGATAATATTATATTGTTATTTCTTTACAATCTTATAAAAATATAAAATAAATGGTCCTATAGGCTATAATAATATTGCTCTTCATGATCCATGTACTTGCATCTCATTGGCTCATGTTCACCTACCTTGCCTACCACTTAGATGGTTAGGCATCTATGTTTAGAAGAATTATCAAAGTATATACACACATTTCTAAGGTAAGTCTTTGTTAAACTATCTGAAGTAGAATGTGATCACCTCAATATCTCCATCAAGTAGTTCCCTTGGCATTTGCTTCATGCAACCTTGATGCTGCATCAGCAGTGGATATTGATGATTCTTATGATGATGGAGCTGCAAAAGTATTTGGTGGTGTATCTTCCGATGAAGAAGCCCAAGATGATAGGAGATTCCACAACATCAGTTTTAGAATGGGAGTATTAGATCTCTGATTGCATATTCTCTGTCCCTCTTTCATTGGTTAATAGCAATCATTTTTCAAATAGTATTCTCTTTAGCTCACTCATGACACATATTTATACCTGCTTATTGTGCTTGTCTAGATGTCCAAAAGCCTTTTTTTATAGACTAAATTTTTAATGAGATTTCATTAGACAGTTTGTGTGCCATTTTGTGAAACTGCACTTCTTTGAGACATTTTGTCAAACAGTTCATATGCCTCTCTGTGCTTTCATTTTGTAATCATATTCACCAAAAAATTAGAAATAAAACTTCTATTGAGTGCATTTATATGAAAGTTCCCAAAGCCTTTTCAGCAATCCATAGCATGTGTTTTTAGAAATCATCCATATCATAAGGTCACATATCTCCTAAAGTATTCTGTCAAATGGTTACATATCTCATTTGGGCTTCAAATTTTTCATACAATTCTAACATGGCACTTTGATACGTTCCCCTATTTCCACTCTTTGCATTTGTGTTTATCAAAATATTTCAAACTTCTAACTGTGTTTTCTAGAGAGTTTTAAGTGCCTTCCAACAAATGGTTTAGTGCATATTTTACAATTACACACTCCACAAGACAACCATTCTTGAAAGGATTTCATTTGAACAACTTACATGCCTATAGACACTTCCACAGTCCTTAGAGATTCCAATATGTGTACTTGAAACTATAATATATGATGAAATATCAGTTTAGTGGATGGTTACATTTTGTTCCAAAGCTCCCAAATTTACACAAGCATGGTGAATGCATAGAATGGTTGTAGGATTTGGCTCTACAACTGTCGTTTATATCTGCTCCAAAGTCTTAAAACCTTTTTAACAAATCCATTTTCTCCACATTCCTGTAACTATTCCACAGGATGACACTCCTCTATGTGCATGGAACTTGCATTATTATATCTATAGCATCTTAAAAAAATCCCCATGCTTCGATGGATGACCAGCTTCTATTAACATCTCCTAAAAATTCATTCATTTCTGAGAGAGAAGGATACCTGGCAGAATTTGAATGGAGACTCTATTTTCTTAGATGTCAACGGACCATTGCTAAGTATATTCTACATACCAGACCATGTCATGTCTACCAGTGGACTTAGAACAGGAAATATTTTTTCTTGATTTCCTGTATATGGTTCTTTTATGATTGGTTGAGACATTGGTATTCTATTTTAACTCATCAAATAACTAGTATAGACGTTCTCAGCTGATAAAGCAAGTTTTAACTCATTTTTTTATCCTACATTTCAATTCTTAATATGTTGAAACAAAGATGTAAGCAACAAAGAACCAACAATCCAAAACAATTTTACCTTGTTTACTCCATTGTCCTTCATTAGCACGAGTTCCATTTTGTGGTAGATGTAGTAAAAATAGTGGAATGCCGCCATGAGAAGGAAAACAAAGAAAATACATGAAATCCCTAATTCTTTCTCACGCAGTTGCGCACTTAGTTTGTTTGTGCTAATGAATTTAATCGTACAAGAGTTCTTAAATCACCACTGATCACATTATTCAAGTTGTTCGTTGATTAACTGCTTCATATTTCTTTTAGAGGGGGACACATGGGTGAGTATGAATGAGGCATTCATGTACTGTTAACAAGCCTTTGACCACACATTTTTTAATAAATTCTATATTATTATTATTTGATATACTCTCATTCTCGTTAAAAAAATATCTAATATAATACATCCATAAGTATATTATAGGAAAGGAATTTATTTGGACATTCATTGACTAATAAAACTCATACTTGTTTTATATGTCAAAATTGTACTGGAGTGAATTTTATTCTATACGGTTCTTATAGTTAATTGAAACTAATTTCCCTTCATCTTCCATTTTTTTTTTTTTTTTTTAATCTTTTGGCTATGGACTTTACGGGTTTATGGATCTCAATCTAAAATTCTTTCCTTTGGAGTATACAGTTTACATTTTTAATTTTTTGTTAATGATTTATCAATTGACAAGGTAATGTATCAGTTTTGTTTTACACGGTCTGTTTCTTTCCTTTTAAATATTTTTGGTCCAGTAAAAGTGATATTCTAGTTTGTGTTTTCTTATTTGTATGCAGTACTATCCAATCCTTAACAGGTGAAGATGTTGTATGAAAGGAATTTGTACAGGTGAGTCTATTAGATTTTAAAGTTTACACTTTAAACAAGTTATTCCATGATTGGTTATCATATATGATGACAATGGATCAATGAGCTGATTTTATTTGTGTTGTAGAATGTTTCTTGCAAATGAAATCACCTCATTCTGCTTGTCCTACATAGTCCTTACGGAAGATTTTGAATTTTCTTTTTTCATTTCTCATGTGTTGACATAGAGATATTAGGATTTATGCACAAATCAATATATGGAATTTAGTTGTTAATGTGTGTTTCCTGAGTTTAACATTTTTTTGTGTGTTTAGTTCAAATAAGACTGAATGTATTGACAATTGGAGATCTGCTCTCAGGGGACTGAGATTTTCATCTAGTCCTTATTGTGTTCTCTAATGAACTCACAGTTCTTGATGCAAAATGGGGGCATATTTTTGTTCCTGTAATGTATCTGTATATTTTAAAACTTGAATATGCAATCTTGAGTTTTAAGAGGAGCTCTTTTTTTTCTTCCAAATCCATATAGATATCATGATGACCCGAATTGTGCTTGTTTCCCTGGTTCAAAATATATAACCTCTGGTCTAGATATTCAATGTTGCAGGTATCATTGAGGATAAAATGAATGTGCTCACATATAATTTTAAACTCATTAGCATTCACGTTTATGTCTATTTAAGTATACATGATATCTCACATTTATGGTTGGTCAGATCTAGCAGAAGGAATAAAAATGGACACAGCTATAGAGAATTTCTATTTAGCATCCATGCCTAAAGTCAATCTTAACATTCCATTATGAGAATCTTTTAAAATAGAGAAAGGCTGATGCATAAAGCATTAACATAGCCTTCTATAATTTCGTACAATCTTGTGGTGAGGCGCTGGACCTGAGTTAAACTCTAGAGATTTGATGTCACTTGGAAATTGCTATAATTTCATTCCATTCAACTACTTCAGTTGGTTTATCAAAAACTCCATTCAACTATTGAGGAATCAATTAAAACAGATCAGATTATCCTTCATTAGTGTGACTGTCATTATCATGATAGTCACAATGTAAATATGTAATCCATTGAACAACTCCATGAAATCTTCAACTTGCACATTAGGTAAGGATATTGAACCTATCCAAATCTTATTCCATCTTTTCATGCCATTAGAAACCTACCAACATGAATAGCAATCAACACAATGCAAGTATACTGTCCAAAACAAGAAATTTATTGTGTTCTGGTCATGAATAACTGCCTTGAACAGTCATTAATAACTTTTGCTAGAATTATTATCTGGTCGAGTGCTCCGGTCATTTTTTAGATGGCCTAGTTATGCACATTATATCCAATTTATACAAACATCCAATGGTCTCACAAAAAGTTATGACCCTTTTTCCAAAACTGGTATTGACTGTCATAGAAAAATAAGAAGAACATGCATATATATCCGCCTAGGGCATCACATTTATCCTAGAATACAAATCCAATAAATGTAAAACCAAATGCACTTTAAATCCCTCTTAATCTACAAAAAATCATCCAAGAATCAGAATTTTCCAATGGTTAAAACTCGAGTTATCCTCAAACCCTTACCAGTGACTCTGTAAATGAGGGTTTAAACAAATTTTAGAAAATCAGATGGATCTCTCACCATACTTCATGGAAATTGTTCAAATTTGTTCCAGAAGTTTTTTAACTCACTACTCTACACATTCAAATAAATTATAGGGCATATCCAATCTATTTTCCAAGTAGAAAATGCATAAAGCAGCAATATAACGTGACTGTTACAGAGAAAAGAGAAAAACCTTAAAGAAAAACTTCCTATTTATTCATTTTGTCCTCAAACAAATACATACAATTGTTTTGTCATGGTGTATTCTTCCTCCACTGTTCATTCTCTAATCACTTATGGTATTAGAGAAGACCATAAAATTTATTCCTACAACTGGACTAGATCAATGTAAAAATTTCCTCCTTTGCTAATTTTTTTGTCAAACAGTTTACTTGCACAAAAATTATGGGCTGCAATAAACATTTATTACAGATCATTCAACCAATGAAACAATATTGAAATCGGAGTCTAGGAGGATTCAATACAATATCACCGTCTTCCAAATAAAATATAAATAGAAAGATGACCTGCAAATGACAATGCTCGGAATACTATAGCCTGTTGGTTGTTTCAGTTTGTATACAGAAGTCAGCCTAATCTTAAAAGAATGAAAGTTACTCCCAACGTTATTCTATGTGTTGCAGACAATTACATCAGAATGCAATCATTAATTGAACATTATGCTAAGTGTTTATGAATACTCCCAATATACTCTTTGACTATTCTGACTTGGCTTCCAGCAGAAACGCTAAAGAATCTTATTTGGTGGATGAAACTTTATTGAAATTTATTAATTTTTTTGACTTGGCTTCCAGCAGAGACACGAAGGAATCTTATTTGGTGGATGAAACTTTATTGGAATTTATCAATTTTTTTTTACTTGTATACAACATTTTTTTAGGATGATTTGGTGGATAAAACTTTATAAGTCAATAGTGTTTATTCCTGAAACTTAAGTTAATCATCCATTTCCTGAAACTTTTCTTTTCATCGCATATTTGTTTCATATTAGTTAATAATGCAAAAGCTTTGTTATGCTATTTGAGTTGTAATGGGCTTTGACATTTTGAGATTCCATTTGTATCCATAACTCATTTGAGGTGGTATCCTATAAATTACTAAAAGTAGTTAGTACACAGTATGGTTAGCGATGGTGTTTTGACTAATGTTGAATCTTCTAGATTAAGATCAATCATCACAATTAAGTTTCTTCTTTACCTTGAAAGTTGTTGCATGTGTTTCCTGCGAGTGTGACATACCCTCAAAGGGCATGCTATTAGTTATCAATTCCCAGAGAACAATGGAAAAGCTATAGACATCGACCTTAAGGTTGTAATGCTTTTTCTCACCATATCTTAAAGTTATAGTACTGTAGAACTGCACCTAGTAAAACTTAGTTACCAGTGCCAACTTAGGTTGATTTTACACATATTTCTTGCAGTACTATATGTTATCCAAAAAGAAGAGAGTAAAAAAAATGACAAATTCCAAACCTCAAGAGCCATCCAATGATATGTTCATGTTTCTGCAGTCATCATCTCTGTTAGAGATTCTTCATAGCCAATGAAATTCAACGAATGTGTTAGCAACTTGAATATTTGCAATTTGAACTACTTTGTGCTCGTGCTGGTGGAGGTGTTCCATCTAATGAAGCACATGTAATTAATTATAGACATCAATGCATTGCATACAATCAATAGATTCCATGATGCATGTTTTTTAATGTACGAGAGATACGGAAGAAAGGGAAATCCTATATTTTTAATTTATGACTTTGGCATGTATAGGTATTAAAGAAAAAGATATCATGGCTTGAAGCTAGCAATGCAGAACTGTACTGAGAACTTCAAGAGTGTCGTAATAAATCTTTGATTCTAGCACAACATGCTATGGAAGCTGAGGTTAATTTTCTTTCAATTTCTTAATTCTCACTAGTTAACTAATTTAGACTATAATGATGAAGTAATTCCATTTCCATGTTTTTGTATGTGTTGGGAAGTAGAAGTTTAGATTCAAGGCCATAAAATTTCTTTTCTTTGAATTGTCTACTATTTTCTAGTTTTTCGAGATGCTCTCATGCTACTTGTCTTTTATTGCTGTTGTTATTTCATCATAGTATGGATGCATACTTTCTATAATTTGTTATTTAAGGCTAAACATGGTGAAGTTTCTATAAACTCCTTTGTTAACATTCAAATTTAACAGTTCTCTACTTTCCTTTGATTTGGCATCTGATGTTCCACTTTTTACTTTAGTGCCTCATTGTCAATCTTTGCTTCATTGTTAAATGCATATGAATTTAGGCCTTGAATTTTAAATCCAACTATTATTTTACTATTATTTACCACCAAGTAGTGAAAAATTGGCCTTATTATGATGTACCAAATCTAGATTTTCTCAATTTTCTAATTTTTTTATATTTTTCTAATTTTTGTGAGCAAAGATGGAAAGCTGAATATGAAACGAGGGTTTGGAAAAATAAATTGAATCCTTGGATTTTGAGATTCAAACCAAAGTGATATTGGAACTAAATAATATATGTCTATCAACAACATGCCAAAACATGAAAACACTAACATAGAAACCTTAGATTTGATATATCAATCGATTGCAATTGTTGAAACTACAATGGTGATAGGCTGTATTGGAAAACTATTTTCAGAATTTTAATTGACCAAATGTCCACTGATAATGTTATACAGAACAAATTTGAATAATTTGATGATTGAATGAGTAAAATACATCAAGTGTTGATGTTACATATCCTCGATCTACTGGTACAATTGTTGTTTGGATTGCCAAAGCTAAAGCAGACCTATATATAGGATTTAGTGATATTTCCCATTAGTTATATATAGACTTCTTATTGAGGTTGGTGCCCCCTCTCATTGACATTAACTTTAATCAGTAGTGATAGCCTACCATTGTCATTTTTACTGGACCACACTTTGATAAAGAAATGAAATGAATTCATTTACAAGAATCAATTCGAGGCTTGTAGTTGCTAATAATTTGATCTTTCATCTTTATGAATTTTTTCTTGATTTGAAGCCCCATCAGTGTATGACCTATATAATCTCATGATATCAATTTTTCTGTGATTACCATAGGTTTTATCTGTTGTCCTCATATGGAAACATATTTTATTGTACAGGTCAAATTTGAGTCATTTGAATTATCAAGAGTTTTACACTGTAATGCTGGAGAAGGATGATGAAATACTTTATGTTATGTCAATCATGTATTTTTTGCTTTTCAAAATTTTCTGAAGGTTTTGTTGATTAATATGCAATTTTTTTGTAGATATCCGAGACTCTTATTTTCATTTAATCTATACAATACACAAGGAATAATTCTCTAGAGGCTCACCTGTGATACAGTTTTTATGATTGGTAAATCATGACACAGGATCCATGGAGCCCATTTAACAGGGATGCCTCTTATTGGAACTTGACATGATTACCAATGCTAGGGAATGTGTTGACGTTTAGTAAATTCAATTGAAAAGGTATGCTAAGACTGTTCTTATATAGGGATTAAAATTTTAAAGACCCTTGAACTATAGATGGAAAAATTTGAAAACATGTTTAATGGAAAGTACTAGTATACATGGTATGATTATTCTTTAAAGGGTACTAGCTCAATGGAAGAGCACCTACTTTATAAGTAGGAGGATGATGGTTCAATTCCATCGTTCCCTAATATGACTAAATTAATGACTAAATATATGATCAAATAAATGACCAAATAAATGACCAAATGAATGACCAAATAAACAACCAAATAAATGACTAAATAAATGATCAAATAAATGACTAAATAAATGATCAAATAAATGACCAAATAAATGACTAAATAAATGACCAAATAAATGACTAAATAAATGACCAAATAAACGACCAAATAAATGACTAAATAAATGACCAAATAAACGACCAAATAAATGACCAAATAAATGATCAAACAAACGATTAAATAAATGACCAAATAAATGACCAAATAAATGACTAAATAAATGACCAAATAAATGACCAAATAAATGACCAAATAAATGACTAAATAAATGACCAAATCAATGATTAAAGTAGTTTAGTCATAAATTTGGTCGCGAGATAAATGACCAGCAATAAACTACTAATGGTCACGTGACTAAAATTAGTCATTTATCTACAATTTTTAGTAGTTTATTTAGTTATATATTGTTGTTTTTGTACTAGTGATGGGAAGCATCATTTTTGCTTTTATAGGGAACAAAATGCACCATTTTACTAAATCTGTCCACAATGACAAAGATACTATCACAACCTTGTTTTGTCCTTGGCAAACCCATTACAAAGTCCATCAAAATTGATTCCCATGCCCTAAAGGGGATTGGTAGGGGTTGGTACAGTCCTTGGTTAGTGGATACCCCTCTTGCTTGTTGGAAAATAGTACAAGATTCTACAAACTTCTTGATTTCATTCCCCATTTTTGGCCAAAAATAACTTCTTTTCACCGAATCAATGGTTTTATCTATCCCAAAATGTCCTCCTAAGCCACCACAATGTTTCTCCTTAATAATATTTGTTCTCATGGAATATTTAGGAATGAACAATTGGGCTTCTTTAAATAAGAGTCTATTTCAAATCAAGAAATTAGAGAAATTAGTATGGTATTTGCCTACCATTTTAGTGCATACCTCAAAAATTTCTCCAAATTCTAGATCATCTACATATAGGTGTTTTAGGGAGTCAATCTCTACATTCTAAAGTTGTACTTATTCAGTCAATCCAACCCTTCTGCTTAGGGCATCAGCCACTTTGTTTGCCACTCTCTTTTTGTGTTTTATATTGAAGGTATAAGTTTGCAACTGCTCCATCCATTTGATGTGTTTTACTCCAAGCTTCTCTTGAATTTTAAGAAAACTTAGTGCATGGTTATTAGCATAGACAATGAATTCTTTAGGAAGCAAGTAGTGTCTCCACTTTTTCAGGGCTTGTACCATTGCATAAAGTTCTAAATCATATGTAGAATACCTCTTCTTTGCATCATTCAATTTTTCTATGAAAAATGGTATAGCCTTATCTTCTTGGCTCAAGAATCCACCTATGGACAAGTTGCTTGCATCTATTTCAACAGTGAATACCTTGTTGAAGTCAGGGAGCACTAGGATTGGGTATTGGGCCACTCTATTCTTGAGATATTGGAATGCATCTGCAGCTTCTTTAGTCCATACAAACTTAGTCTTTTTACCACCTTTTATTGTATCCAACATAGGAGCACACACATGGCTAAAATTATTAATGAACTTCCTATAGAAAGTTTCTAGAACATGAAAGGTTCTAACATCACCTTGGTTCTTTGGTGTAGGCTAGTTGATGATTGTTGCAACCTTTTCTAGATCCATTTTGAGGGTGCCTTGGGAGATGACAAATCCTAGGAAAACAAGTTCCTTCTTCATGAACATACACTTTTCCAAGTTAATCACTAACTTGTGTTGATGGAGTCTCCTCAAAACCTGCTCAACATGATCAAGATGTTCCTCTTTGCTATGACTGTAAATCAGAATGTCATCCAAATATATGACCACAAACTTACCAATAAAATCAATGAAAATCTCATTCATGAGCCTCATGAATGTACTAGGAGAATTATTCAACCCAAATGGCATAACAAGCCACTCAAACAAACCTTCAGTTGTTTTAAATGCTGTCTTCCACTCATCTTCTGGCTTTATTTTGATTTGCTGGTAGCCTGATTTTAAGTCAAGTTTTGTGAAATAACCAACAGTGCCAAGTTGATCCAGCAAATCTTCCATTCTTGGGATTGGAAACCTATACCTCATAGTAATTTTATTTAAGGCTTTGCTGTCAATACACAACCTCCATTTGCCATCCTTTTTAGGGGCTAGGACTGATGGGACTACACATGGACTGAGGCTTTTCTGAATCAGTCCCTTCTCCAATAGTTCACTGACTTTCCTTGCAATCTCTGCATTATGAGAATGTGTCATTTTGTATAGGGCCTTGTTATGTAAGGATGAACCAGGTATCAAGTCTATTTGGTGACTGATGTCTCTTAAGGGAGGGAGGCTTGTGGGCAGGTTACTGGCAGTGACATCACTATATTTTTACAGTAGTTCCTTGACTTTATTTGGTATAAGATCCTCCTTATTAGACCTTATATTATCCTTAGGCTTAGATATTAGGACAAAGGCTTCAGTTTTAGACTCCTTCAATGTTTTCAACATTTCCTTTTCACCCATGATGATGATAGTAGGTTCTTTCTTAGATTTGTTATCAGGGAGGGGCTTCATGGTGAAGGTTTTCCCATCTTTAGTGATGGAGTAGGTATTCTTCCTACAATGATGTGTGGCATCCACATCATATTGCCAAGGCCTACCTAGAAGAATGTGGGAGGCATCCATTTCAACCACATCACAAAGAACTTTATCTTTAAAATCTGTAATTGAAAATTCTACCCATGCTTGTTCAGTCCCTAATGTTTGTTGACCCTTAGTTAGCCAAGAGACATGGTAGGGAAAAGGATGTGACTTCTTGGGAAGATTTAATTTTTGAACCATTTCACTAGATACCAAGTTTTCAATTGAACCAGAATGTATGAGCAAGTTACATACCTTTCCATGACATTTGATCTTTGTCTTGAAGAGGTTCTTTCTTTGTGGAGGTTCTTGGTTTTGTGGTACTTAAAGAAATACTTGTCTCATCATCAAACATAATCCTTCTTCTGGTTCAAAGTCCCTTGCATCTATATATTCTTCTTGTTTGTCCTCTTGAATGAGTTGTGCTCTTCCCTCACCTTGATTGTTATTATTCCTCTTCTCAGGGCATCTTCCCGCATGGTGTCCCAACTAATTGTAGTAGAAACACTTTAGGGGTCCATTTCCTCTTCCTGTGTTTGTTCTTCCTCTATTGAAGGGTCTCCTTCCTCTATAATTCCCTCTTGAGTTTGACTCATTGTTTTCTTTGTCTCCTTGGTCAGGGGTCCTACTGCTGTTGCCACTATACTGTCCTTTGTTCCAAGAGGTTCCTCTCCCTCTAAAGTTCTTCCCACTATCATTGCTCTTTTCTTTTCCAAACTCCTACTTTCTCTTCGATTTTTCCTCTACTTTGAGTGACATTTGATAGCAATTTTTGACTGTGGTAGGGTAGTGTAGGCTAAGTTCCTCTTGAATGGATACTTTGAGGCCATTCATATATCTTGCTAGTTTTTCTTCTTCATCTTCTACAACATTTGTCTTCATACATAGCTTTAGGAACTCCTCGGTGTATGAGCCTACATCCATGTCTTTTTGTTTTAAACTTTTCTTCCTCCAATGGATTTGTACCCCATAATCTTCAGGCACATATGTCTCTTTGATCAGGGCTATCATCTTGTTCCATGAATTTATCATGCTCTTCCCATTCTTCACCCTCTCTGTTTGGATGAATTTCCACCAAGTTAGGGCTGCTCCCTTCAACTTGGATCTTTCCATCTTCACCCTTTACTTTTTAGGGATGTCCTCACATTCAAAGAATGTTGTCAAGGCCTCTATCCAATCCAAGGCCAAATCTGCATTCATCTTACCACTGAAAATTGGTAAGTCTATCTTCTCTTCCATAGTCATTCTTCCCATAGAATTTAAGGCATATATGAAGGGTCTTTGGTCTACAGGGATGTTCTATTTAGGGGTGTCTTCCACCTCTTCACTCTATTCTTCATCACCAAACTCATTCTCTTTATCCTTATCTACCTTCTTCTTAAGTTCTTGAAGTCTTTTTGTTAAGGCTACATTCACCGCCTTCTGTTCTCTTACTATCCTTGCAAGTTCCATGTTAGTAACCCTTGCAGGAATATATTCATCCTTAGGAGTAGACATAGCTCTGATACCACTTGATGTAGAGTGGAATGGCGGAAGCGCCAACAAGGACCAGTACTAGTCCTCAAAGCCCTTAAAAGGTTCTAGGTAGGGCTAAAAGAAAGTTCCCCAATAGTAAGTGCCTCTCACACTTATCACAAGTGTAGGAAATGACTTGATCCTAGGTTATCACAACCTAATCTATAAGGGTACCCAATCATTGAGTCCTATCAAGTCTTCCAAGTCCAACTAATCACTAGCCAACAACCAGACACTTAGGTTATTTTGCACATATTTTACCCAACTATTACAATAAGAACTAGGGGTGACCATACACTTTTCCTTAGTCTATTTAGGTTCTTGACACAAGATCACAATAGATCATACGCAATAGAGACATCAATTTAGGCATATTAGCCTTACTGTTCCAGTTCTAGGCTTGTAGCCTTTCAGAAGCATAAATGTTGACTGTGAACACACTACTCCACACAACCTTTCCAAATAATCTTATATTTGGGTACCCTTTTGGGTCTAACAAGACATGCTAAGAGTGCAAGACTTGATTGTGAATGCAAGACACAATAGAATGTTGATTCCACCTTGGAACTAGGCCTAATTAGGCCATGGTTTGTACTACAAGTACCTCTTTCATACATCCAAATCCAAATCCAATGCTTGGATCATGTGAGGATACATATGAGACTATAAAATACCAAGTCATAGGGATTGGTGATTCTTCAATGATGAATTGTGTGGACTGGTGTCAAAATTTAGAAGGTGCACACATAAGTATGTACACCTAGGGCATCAATAGAAATCCACTTCCCTGCAAGTTGAGGACCTGGACCTACAAAGTCTTAAAGAACATATTAAAAACATGAATTCCACCAAGGGCCATCAAATTCCCATGGTGGAATTGGGAATTACACATAATTTTTGCGAAACCCTGGTTCAAGGCTCTTAATCTGGAAAACTAGGAATCAAACTGGAATAACTTTCAACTTTGAGGGAAATAGGACATGAAATCAAGAAATAATGAAACCAAAACATAGGTGCAACTAAAAATGTCAGTCTTTCATGCTCCGGCCTCCGTACACATCGGTACGAATTTTCTGATACTCAGAATTGCAGAAATATAGTTATATTTTATTGATTTTGAATGCCAAATTACATCATCTTACCTTCTACCCGCCTATCAGGGCTTATGAAGGTCTTTCCCAATGGTTACAAACTGATTTTTAAACTATCTAGTCGTTGGGAAGTTAATTACAATTTTTGGCAAAAGTTGCTAAAGTTGCTTGACAACTTTACAACTTTTGTTGCAAGATTTTGCAACTTTTTATCCTAGGTGACCAAACTTGGTCCAAACCTAAATCTGATGATCCAACATGGATCCAAATACTTTATACATCAAATCCAAATGAAAATAACCTATACTAAGGTTTAGGACACCTGTTGACCATAGTTGACCAAGGGCTTATGAATGCCAATCTTGGGACTAGGTCTTACAAATAGGGTCCAATATAAAACCTTTTATTTCAGATGAGTGTCAATTGTCTTAGTTTGTTGAGGGTGATCCTACACCACTAAGTCAATAAATGTGTTTTTTTTGGATATGGCATTTGATGAATTTGGTTATAGGATTTGGGATTTTGAAAATCATAAAATTGTAAGAAGTAGGGATGTCATATTCAATGAGAAAGTGTTGTACAAAGATCCATTGCAGCAGCATGAGAAGAAAGAAAATGATTATGTAGTACTAGATGATACTCCAAAAGATGATGTTCCAGTAGTTCCTTATGCTCTACAACAACAACAACAACAAATACCACAAACCCCAGTGAATGTTAAACAATCAACAAGGCTAAGTAGACCTCCAGAAAGATATTCTCCCTCTTTGTGTTCTATTTTATTAATAGATGTTGGTGAACCTGAATGTTATAATGAATTTGTGTAGGTGGATACAAATATTTAGTGGGAGTCTACAATAACAGTGGAAATGGACTCCTTGTTGAAAAATCAAACTTGGGATTTATGTAAGTTACCTGTAGGTAAAAGGTCTTTACAAAATAAATGGGTTTATAGGCTGAAAGAAGGGGATGGAGGTAAGAAAAGATTTAAAGCCGGATTAGTCGTAAAAGTATTTGCACAGAAAAAGGGTATTGATTTGGGTGGGATATTTTCTCCAGTTGTTAAAATGACTTCTATTCATACTATTTTAAGTATTGTGGCTACTGAAGATTTGCATTTAGAGTAGCTTGATGTTAAAACAACTTTTCTTCATGGTGATTTGGATGAAGAAATATATATGGTACAACCAAAAGGATTTGAGGTCAAGGGTAAGGAGAATTTGGTGTGCAAATTACAAAAAATTTTATATGGCTTGAAGAAAGCACCTCAGCAATGGTACATTAAATTTGACACTTTTATGAATGAGCATGGATACACTTGGTGCCATTCTGACTGTTGTGTTTATTTTAAGAGGTTGGATGATGATAGCTACATTATTTTATGTTTATATGTTGATGATATGGTTGTAGCTGGGTCTAACATGGATCACATTAAGAGGTTAAAACAATAGTTACCATATTCTTTTTCTATGAAGGATTGTGGGCAGCAAAACAAATCCTCAATATAAAAATTTATAGAGATAGGAAAAATAGAAAATTGACTTTACCTCAAGCTGATTATATTGAGAAGGTGTTACAACGCTTCTCTATGGAGAATGCCAAAGCTGTCAGCACAACTTTGCCTGGTCATTTGAAATTGACTAAGGAGATGTGTCCTAAGACACCAGAAGAGGAGGCTAAAATGTCCAAGGTACCTTATGCTTCAGCTATAGGGAGCTTAATGTATGCTATGGTATATACTACGTTAGATATTACACACGCAATGGGAGTCATTAGCTGGTATATGAGTCACCCTAGGATTGAGCATTGGAATTCAGTCAAATGGATTCTAAGATATTTGAGAGGTACATCCAGAAAGTGTTTACACTTTGGGGATCTACTACTTCTATACAAGGCTATGTTGACTTAGATTTGGTAGGAGATATAGATAGAAGGTGGAGTACTACATGCTATGTATTTACTATTGGTGGGGCAATAGTGAGTTGGGTTTCTTGACTCCAAAAGGTGGTTGATTTATCCACTACATAGGCAGAGTATGTTGCTACTACAAAGGCAACTAACGAGATGATATGGCTTCAATTCTTTATGGAAGAATTGGGACATCCACAAATTGATAATTTTCTATATAGAGAGAGCCAGAGTGCCATTCATCTTGCAAATAATTATGCTTTGCACTCTAAGACAAAACACATACAGTTGCGGTACCATTTCATTTGGTTAGTTTTGGATGATGGGCAGTTAAAGTTGGAAAATATACATACAGATGATAATTTAGCAAATATGTTTACAAAGGTAGTAACAAGGGAGAAGTTGAAATCTTGTTCAAATTCAGTTGGTCTACTAGACTGAATAGAATAAAGGAGCAACAGAGTCCAGGGTGGTTGGATCTAGTGGGAGCTTTATAGGGTAGCGATTTAGCTACAAGATCAGTTTCCAAGTGTGAGATTATTGTTTTGCATGGAGGCTGATCAATCCCCAAGTGGGAGATTTTTATGTTGTGGTGATTGATCAGGAAAGTACTAAAAAGTCTCTAAGAACCCTCACTAGGGTTGCGGGTCACGCCAAGCACGACATGGGGGTTCAAGGGTGGCAGCCCCCGAGAAAACAAATTTGGCACTATTTTTTTGCCTACTTTTCTAGCTACTTTTTCAGCTATTTTTCCGGCTGACATGTTGTAACCATTTCTAACCCTAAAGTGGCAAAAAGCTTGTATAAAATGGCTTAGGGTTAGGGATTTCAATATGGTTTTAGTACTTGCGGCGGTATTGAGTTATAAGGGGATTACAGATTGTAATCAGGTTGTATTCACTAGATAATAAATTATTGGAATCATTGTTGGTGGACGTAGCCCAAGGATTGGGTGACCCACGTTAAATCTTTGTGTCTTGTGTTCTCTTCTATGTGGTTTATTATTTTCTCATATTGGTTATATTTGCATGTAACTGTTATTTTTGTCTAGTTAATCCTAACATATAAGGGGTCCTAAATTACATGAATGTATTCAAGGACCCTTTAAGACCTCATATGACCCCTTATGACCCCATTAACCATTAATGGATCCTAAAATTCCTATGATACATTAATGTATGCTAAGGGGTCTGATAGAGTCATAGGATACATGAATAATCCTAAAACCCCTAAGAACCCCTTATGACCCCTTGTAACTCCTTAGCATACAAGGTGATAGGGAGAGTGGGTGAGGAGGGAGGGGTAAAGGGAGAGGTGAAATAGAGAGAGAGGGAGAGTTGTGGGGAAGAGGGAGAGAATAGTAAGAGGGAGAGAGTGACACTAGGGGAAAGAGAGAGTGGGAGAGAGAGGAGGAAGGAGATAGGGAGAGAAAGTGGGGAGGGAGGGGGAAAGGGATATGTGCAATAGAGAGAGGGTGAAATAGAGAAGATGAGGAAGAAGTAAGAAAAGGAAAAAGAGGGGAAGGTAGAGGGGAGAAATGGTATGGGGGAGGAGAGATAAAAATATGGAAGAGAGGTCACAAATAGATGGAAAGAGGGGTAGGGGAAGGATGGAGAGAGGGGTAGGGAAGAGAGATAGAAGGGAAATGGGGAGATGGTGAGAGAGGATAAAAGAGATATGTGAAAAGAGAAAAAATATTAGAGGTTTAGGGTTTAGGGTTTAGATAAAGAGAGATAGGTAGAGAGAGGTAGGAAGATTAGGGAGAGAGGGAGAGAGGGGGAGAGAGTACGGGAAGATGGGGATAGATGGTGGGAGAAAGGATAAAACCTATAAACATTATCCATCAACCCTAAATCCCTTCTTCCTTCTTGCCCTACTCTCTCTCCCCCTCCTCCCCTCTCTCACTATATCCTTCTTTTCCTTCTCTCCATCTTCCCTGCCTCTTTCTATCTTTCCCCCCTTCCCCTAAAACCTAAATCCTACCTAATCCCTAAACCCTATAACCCTAAGATCTCTCTCTCTCTCTCTCTCTCTCTCTCTCTCTCTCTCTCTCTCTCTCTCTCTCTCTCTCTCTCTCTCTCTCTCTCTCTCTCTCTCTCTCTCTTCTAACATGGTTAAACATACATTTTAATTACCAAAATAACCATGTATCATAAACAATTCAATGAGAAACAATCCTCAAATGATTTTTCACAAGGGCTTAAGGCTACAATCAATAGTCCATTAGGAGTTGTGTTGAATATAATGTGTTGATTCTAAAAATTTGGTTGTTTTAAATTTCCTAAGATCCCTCAAAATCTAGAATCTTTATCTTAATTCCTATGAAGCTTAAACCACTCTCAAACATCTTGAAACTATATACATAAAATGTAACTTAAGTATAAGAAAGGAACTTATACTTAAATGTTACATTTAATGTATAGTCCTGGTGCTGAAATTGGCTTAGTAGGGCCTATTAGATTTTTATTTCCACATTTATAATTTTTTTTACATGTTATTATTGCCATATACGGAGCACTCCAAATAGCACATACACCCTATAATGTGTGCATGCTATTTGGCATGCACTCTATTTCAAAGGTTTTTTATATGTTTTTATTGCCACATAGGGTGCACGCCAAACAACATGTACACCCTATAAGACGTGCACGCTATTTGGCATGCACCCTTTTAACTATATTGGGATCCACCAAGCCTAAGACTTGGATTTTCCTTTGGGAATCCAATCCAAAGGCTTGGAGTATTCAAATAGGACCGTGACATGTTTTCCAACAAACATAAAAAAAATTCATATTTTGTCATGTGTGCTCCCCGTCAGGTTTGCATGTGGTTCAATAATGATAAAATTAAACAACATGATGTTCTAGATCTCTCTATTAGCAATCTAACCATATACTCTATTTTGATTTTTGTTTATGTTAAGCTTTTCATTTCTAATTTATTTTGTAAGTATGTCTAATTTTTGTCAAAAACCAACATGTAGTATTTTTGACATAGATTGTGGCTCCTTTGTCGAATTTTGAAACAAGTTACTTTTTTAGAAACTAGAATCTGTTCTACATAAATTTTTTAAAAAGGAAGTTTTTATTTTCAATTTGTTTTCAATGATTTATAGGGGGAGCACACACAAATTTCACATTTTAGGATGTGTGCACTTTGGAAATTTGTAAAAATTCACACATTCATAAAAAAATTAGCATAAAAATCTGGAATAAATTCAATGGTGTTCGCTAATTTCTCACTAGAGAGATTAAAAAAAATCAAAAGAAAAGTTAACAATTTAGGGGGAGCACACCAGATGCTATGTTTTTTCTCAAAAAATATGACCACTTTTTGTGCTCCTTTTTGAGGGCCTTAATCTGTACCATTTTCAAAATAAATTAGTAGTTTAAAAACTAGAAACAGAGTACTACAACTCTTGTTTTTGTCTCATCTTGAAATTTAGAGTCTAAATATCTTCAATTTCTCATCAAAGTTTAGAGTTTGTTGATTTGAAAAAAAAAAGTGACATCTTATACCCCCTTTTTGGTCCCCCATCTTTGTGCACTTACCCATTGATTATTGGTATAATGCTCCTTATCCTTGGAATTTGGGAGGATCCAAATTATATGAAGACATAGAAATGGGAGAAAAAATAAAATTGAACCGACAAGAAATGATAATAGAGCCAATTCACACAATCGTCATAAACTACAATTATGTAGAGAAAATATAGGTAGGCAACCTGTTCTTTACAAGCATGCAATAATAAAATATATTTCAAACTATGTGGAAAAAGTAGAGAAAAGATTTGAAACATGCCACCAAATGTTAGTTTGTCTTTCAAACTTAGACAACCCTGCCAATATGCACAAACTTTCCTATGGAAAGCATATAGAAAATTTTTAACTTAGATAGTTATAGAAAGAGACATTTGGGGTCAAGAAACATGCCATGTGCTATTAGAACTTCCATTGGTAGAGAGAAATAGAAAATTTATTAACCTAAATGTTTCATGTGAGGTGTTCAAACCTATGGTTTTAAATATTGAGGAAGATAATGTAAACCAAGAAAAATCGCTCATTGATGGATATAAAACAAGACCTCTTTCTATAGAAGGTGTTTCTCTAATTGAAGAAACTAGGTCATGGATATATAATCCTAAATGAAGAAGATACAATAAATGAGATTTAGGGAACAGAGAGACAATTGTTATAGTTTTCCCTAGGTTTGTGTCCATTCCTTCACAAGAATTAGATAAATGGATCAACTTTTATTTGTCAAAGTTATTAATATACAAACCATTTCATGATATAGAAAATATATTAAACATGATAATGACTCCATAATAGAAAAGTGGGAGTCCTACAGTTATAATCCTTGGCATGTGGAACAAAAAATACTATAGAGAATATTGAAGATATGAGTGATTTTGGAATTGAAGAAAATTAAGTTGATCAAAATAATACCACAAAGTGTGAATGGGAAATTATATGTAGACTACATCATGGACAAAATATGAAAATTTATGAGATAGATATGTTGGGGAGAAGAGACATTGATAGACATACAAATTGGTCTAACAAATATCAAGGTGAAGACTAAACAACTCGAGAAATCAATTTCATAAGCCACATGAGAGAGAATGAATAGCTCTTATATGATAATATTCCACATTGCATCAACTATATGACCCTTAGCACGATAAACAAAAAAAGCAATTGATATAAGTACGACACACTACCATAGGAACCAAAATGGAGTGTCATTGCGCATGATAATTCAAGGAGCCTAAGGGACTCGAAAGTCATACCTAATAGGTGCCATTAGTTAATATATTAAAAATTTAGAAATTCTAGGTGCTTCTCCTCTTTTGTTTGTTGTGTCAACAAGAGTTGCATCATTCAATATTGGAGCCTCTACAGTTCATTCAAAATTAAAAATCCCGATTCAAGATTTTTCACAGCCAAAAGGAATAATACTTACAAGTTTTTAAAGAAGAGATGACACATATCAAATGCATTTTTATTGATGAAATGAACTCATTGGTCAAAACTTGTTGGAAAATATTGATTCTCAACTCTGACAAGCATTCCCACAAAGTGCAAACATAATATTTGTAGGTATTGTGTGTGTGAAAATTGTACCTGATCTATAAACACAACACTTCAGTAAAACATTAGAGGTTAGCAATAATCAAAATTGTGCAAAATTGAAAACTATCTAACCAAGCGATTTACTGCCTTCTAGTAGGTGCGAGATTAATGTTCTTAGATTGTTATCGAGATCAGTGACCTAGACAACACCTAAATGAAGGATTTGAATGCAATTGATCTAGATATGAAATATGAATGAAATTATTCTATTTTTTTGGTATTTTCTATGCAATAATAATGAAAAATTGATATGAATCTATGCTAATATGGAAATTGATCTAACAATGATATAAAAAAAGAATCTAAATGAATGTAAAAAAAAAACAAATTGATCTCACAATAGCCTTGATTCACAATAAGCTTTGATTCTCCAAATTCCAATTCTTCAAAATAGTTGTGCAATTCGTAGATGACTTTGGCAAAGTAAGCTTGCAAAATTATGAGATGATTTGAGATGAGCTGAAGCCTTGATTTTATAGAAATCCAGGGCTTTGGAGGTGCATAAGAAAAAACCATAAATCACTCAAATAACTCAGCTTGATTTTTGAGTTATTTTTAAATAAAGCTAATTAAGCCACAAAAATCATGCAAAAGCACAGTTCAACTCGAATTAGAAGTTTAGATCAACTTTAAAACTCAAAAAGATGTTGATTTTCAAAAAGCTAACAACTTGCATTGATTTTCCAATTTTGAGTTTAACTGGTCCTTGAATGTGCACATGGATAATTATGATTTAATAAATAAGTAAAGTGATTTATGCTCAACTTAACTGCTTTTTTAAATAAAATAATTAATTTATGGGTTAATTAACTATTTTACCAAACTTTTATTAAAAATTATATTATTGAATAATGACAACATGCTTTAATTAATTAAATAAGAATTTAATCAATTATTCATAGGAATTTTGATTTATTGTCAAAATTAAATAATACAATTAATAATAGATAGAATTAAATTTAATTAAACAATTAAGTGGCAAATATTAAATCTAATTAATTAAATATGAAAAATATTTAATTAATCAAATTTTAGGATAAATGTGATTTATTGCCAAATAATTATAAAATTAAAGATAATTATGATGATTAGGAATATTACTAGGAATATTCTCCGATGTAGAATTTAAGATAATCAATTATGATTCGATGATGTTTAGATGTGCCTTAGATTAGGACTTTGATGTCACTTTCGTTCGATATGTAGATGTAGGATATTAATGAACTTATAGCCCATTTTTGGGGTATTACATTTTGCCCCTCTTTGAATTACTGTGTGAAGCGCAGTGGTTCAAAGAATGCCTATGTTTGATAGAGATATGAAACTGATGTTTGAAATTGATAATTGATATGAGATAGAAGCTGATTGATATTGATTTGATATGGAGATAATAGGTCCTGAGTGACCAAAGATAATGTTCACTATAATAGAAAATGAACCTATGATTGTGAAAAAGTGTCAAAACACCTGATTCCAAACCTTAGGATTGCAAAGAAGTGAGTGACCCGTTCTAGACTCGATTGTCTTAGCAAACTAGCAGGTATCACAGTGAATCCTTCAATTGCCGAAGAACCACGGAAAGAACACTATGATCTGATGGTTGCAAAAATTGATACAGTTTACAAGATTAGGAGAATACTAGATTGATATGGATCTTGATGAATCTGATATGCCCCAAGTGATGATAGATTTGCCTCGAGCGATGAGGTCTTTTTTGATGAATCAGTAACTAGACGTGGTTGTTGTCTTGATTACCGAGGAAAGATATGATATCAATAAAGATATGATTTCAAATTTGATTACAGACTTTGAATGATGTGCAATACCATGCCCCCTTCGGGATTAAAATTGAAATCTGACAAGAAAAGTCAGCGTTGAGAGCTCAAAAGCATGTTGATTGATGGGAAAAGTGGTTATACACATTCAAGAGTGCATTCTACATCGTTTAGAGGTCCTGGAGACCAAGGTTGACTAGGTTTGACCATGAGTTGACCATGGTTGACCAAGTTGAAATTTTTGATAGTTTGATGTTAGATAATCAGTTAAGTTGAATACTGGATTTTTGTGATGATTGAAGGTCGATTATGCAAGTAGTTAATAATATGAATGATCTCAGATTTGAATTTTGATCTCGAAAAAGGATTCTACTTGCTACTTCGTTGGAGGAACCTTCGTGTGAGATTCACTCTTGTTAGATTTGAAGAATTGATATGAAGAATTGTTTAAGCTTTGAAGTTCGTTTAGTCATTGTGAGATCATGCAAAGATGAAAAATGCAAAGAAGCATGCAATATGAAATGCAACCTAAGACCTAGGACCTAGTCACTGATCATATGTCGATTTGTTATCATCATTGAACTTTTAGGTAACCAGATAAATCAATACAATGCCCACTAGCTAAAAAAAAACCATAGACATATGAATATTGATTTGTATGTGCAAGAATCAATACAACCCCCACTGGTCAAACAACCATGGACATATGAATATTGATTTTATTTTTGGAATGTCGGATTAGATATAAGTACCAATGCACAAACGCCAGGATGACCTGAATATCATGTCCATTTTGATATAGCAATTTGTACAAGCATCAAAACATAAATCAAACAGTCAAGAGTTCATTCTAAATCCAGTGTGAATTACCCGTAGTGACCCTTTATCGTTCACCTCCTTAGGTAAGATCGTGTTTCACAGTAGGAGAAATAATTCACTAAAAAAGACAATAGTTAGATCAAACCTCCTTGAATTTTTTGGGTATCAATGGTCAAGGTACGCATGGCCATCCAATTCGAGATAGAGGCTCTTACAGTCGGACACTATTTCAATCCAAAATTTTCAAAGTTGTTAGATTTTCACATACAAGTAGAAGACAAAGAAAAGATTATGACCCCAGTCATCACTCTCTAAATCCTATAAAGGACATCATCGAAGAGCTTGAAGGGACACAATATGCAAAAATCTCAATGCGAATCAGTAAGCATACAACAAGATAAAAGCATGTAAAAAGCATAGATTGTTTTCAGTTGAGTTTTGATGTTTGATTGCGTTGTTGTAGATGCAAAATCCTTTCTGGAGACAAGACTGACTGACTGACTCACATGAAGCTTCAAAGGACTCTGACTAGATATGATCCATCTAAGATACATGGGAGACCATAGGATATGACATTGATTGCCCCCAAGTGTTAAACATTGATAGGATACAGACGCTTGAGCTGATTGGTGTACAGACCGAATTATTGAAAACTGGAAATGCAGAAACAAACCGGGAGATATGTACAAACTAAAGCAAGACTGAAAGCTGGGAAAGACCAAGATTGTGCTGATAGATGGAGCGTTTTGAACAAGTGGTGCTCGTTTGTCAGGTTTTCACCATGTTGGCAGAGATTCTATTTTTGCTACCAAGGCGCTTGTTTCCAGGTTCTCACCAAGGCACTTTTTCTTTTTTTTCTTTTTTTGTATTTTTCATTTTTTTCAATTTTTTTAAATTTTTTTAAATTTTTTTTGAATTTGTGATATTTTCTGATTTTTTTGAATTTTTGATATTTTTGATTTTTTTTTTTGTGAATCATCAAGGCGCCTATTGCTAGGTTTTCACCAAGATGTTCATTTTTTAGGACTTTTTCTGATTTTTAAGATTTTTTCAAGATATTTAACCATAGACTGAATGCCTTAGGTATAGAATTTCTTCAGATGGAGAATGTTGATTGGTTCTCAGAGCTGTTCTCCTTTAGTCGTTGAGAGTTGATAGGCACTAGAGCCAAAAGTAGTAGTGATTACAAAGGGACCCAGCCAGTTAAGTTCGAACTTCCCCTTGCGTTCTCGATGGGATTAATTTTTAGGATTTTCTCTCAAGACTAGATCGCCAACCTAAAATTCTCTGTGTCTGACTTTCTTGTTGTAGCCTCTAGACATTCTCTTCTGATATACTCTGAGATGATCATACGCTGCTTGTCTGTGCTCATCTAGTAGTTCAAGTTTTTGCAACTTAGACACTTTGTAGTCATCATCAGTTACTAGACCATGCATTCTGATTCTTAGTGATGGGATTTCAACCTCAATAGGTAGTATCGCTTCAGACCCATAAAGTAAAGCAAAAGGTGTAGCCCCAATGGGAGTTCTGATACTTGATCTGATACTTGTTCTGATACTAATTCTGATACTTGTTCTGATACTAGTTCTAATACTTGTTCTGATACTGATTTTGATACTTGTTCTGATACTGGTTCTGATACTTGTTCTGATACTGGTTCTGATATTGTTCTGATATTGGTTCTGATACTTGTTTTGATACTTGTTCTGATACTAGTTTTGATACTAGTTCTGATATTTGTTCTGATACTTGGTATATTTGATAGCATCTTTTTCCATTGCAAACTCCCAAGCAAGATCATATCGTGTAGTCCCAATGTCTAGCAAGGTGGAGAACAAAAGGGATTGACAAGCTGGTGGAAGAGATGGAAGACAAGAGAATAAATGATAATGAAGGGAAGAAATCCTCAAGGGCAAACTCCTCAAGAATACCCAAGCTAGGGAAAAATTGTCATGTAAAGCACATTTGGACAAGCAATGAAAGGCCAGCATAGGATAAGTCACAAAAGCATAATGCCAAAGAAGGAAAGGATGTAGTCCAAAGGAGTAGACATGTCAAGAGGTTTCATAGCACTATGTTTTACTCTTTCTTTCTTTTTAGATCAAGACCAAAGGGGAAAAGGATAGTGATAGGCAAAAATGAATGGAGGAAGATAAATATGAAGGCTAAATAAGAAGGGAATGAAAGCAAGATCATCATCAGACAACTCACAAAATAGCCAAATGTTCATGTATAGATCAACATTGTCAAGATCAAAGAGAGAAGATGAAATGGATGAAATATGTAGAAGAACTACGCATGATGCCTGATTGCCAAGTTTTCATCATGGTACTTATCCAAAGCGCCACAAGGGAGTGGTTTTCACCATAGAAAAAATTTATTTCTCTTTACTTTTGCTACCAAGGTGCCTATTTCCAAGTTTTCACCAAGGCACATTTTCAATTTTTTTATTTATTTTTTAAAATTTTTTTAAAATTTTTTTTTTAGAAGAAGGCAAGCTTTGAGATAATGCTTCTTGAAAGGATAAACCATGATATGCCAAGGAATCAAAATGATATGCTCAAAGATGCTGATAGGGAAAGGGAGATGGAAGAGAAAAATGGAGGATAAGGTTTTATGTAAAGCGAGTGAGGTTGGAAGATAGGAGGAATAGGAAAATGAGAAAAAATGATAGAAGGTAGAAGGATAATGCATGGAAGGATTGTGAAAGGGTAGATGGAAAGGAAGGCAAGCTCAACATCAACACATACCTTGAAGGGTGGTGAGAGGATGGAGGAATTGTGAATGAAAGAATACGTGAAGGAATATGGCGAATGGATAGCAAAGGTTGTGGTTTAGGTGCATGGAATGAAAGAATGTTTTTGGAAGAAGATGAAGTGGAAGCCTTTGGAAGCTTGAATGTCAACTTTACTTTTTGCTCAACACTAGACTCTTTCAAGAGAGACTTTGGAATCCATATAGCCGTAGGATTTTTATTTCCTTTTGATGATCTAGAGAGAATATCTTCAATGATAAATTTTGGAACCCATACTTGTCTTGTAGTTTTTTTCTTAGATATCTCTTTTGACTTTATGCATCCATGTCGATTAGAGGAGACATGGTGATCTTCTTTTTTTGATGGATTTTTGTATTACTTTTTTTTCTTGTATTGAACATTCAAGTTACTTCCAAAAGACTTGGGACTTGTGGAAGAAGAAGGATATGACTGGTTTAGATGGGTGGGTGGATGAAAAGGATTCAAGGGTATGCATCTATGTTGATCTTGAGGAAAGATAAGAGATGGAGGGACGTAGGGACCCAAGATGGATGATGAATTAAGAGAGTTAGGAGGGGAAAGTGAAGGGGCATAAGGACCCAAGATGGAAGGCAAACGTGAAGCCCTTAGTAGTGGTGGAAGAGGTCCAAAGATGGATGCGGAAGATGCAAAAGGATAATCAATAAGTTCATCAACATCTATATGGCAACCAAGGATATCAACATCTTTAGAGTGAGCATTAGGATTTTCAATAGAATCATGGACATCTTGAATATGAGCACCTTCTTTGATAGGATTTTTCAAAGCTTGCAAAGACTTAGGAAGAGTAGAAAGTGGAAGTGAACATGGAGTGGTAGAATAAGAAGATGGAAGACTTTGATCTTGACAAGGATCTTTGGATAGCATAAGCACATAATTTTTCTCTTGATTTTTAACAGGCTTAACATTAGAAGTAACAACACCATTTTTAACAACCTTAATGGAAGTATCATCTTTGGAAAGTGCAAGTGTAGTAAGGTTATTTTAATTGTGAATAAGCTCAACAGTGTAAGTAGTAGCCTGATCTTGCTTAGGAGAAGACTTAAGACATGGTGGAATGCATGAAAAAGGGTGTGTAGGATCAAAAGAACCCTGAGGCAGATAAGAGACATCGTGAAAAGGAGTGGACGACATGGAGGGTTCTTGATCTTGATCTTTCTTTATGTTTTTTTCTTCATCATTTTTAGAGTCCTCTTGAAATGGAGCCACTTCTAAGGACAAGGAAGCATGTTGGAATTGCATGGATGACTTTGGAAGAGATGGTGGATGACTAGCTGAAGTAGGGATTATAGCATATGAAGGCTTAGGCTCTTTAGGTTTATCATTATTGAAAGTATTTGCAGCCAAGTGAAGGTTAGCTTGAGTATCTTTAAGAGGTAGCCCTAGAGGATAACTATAGGGAACCGCATGAAAAGTATCAGGGCTTGTGTCGAATGAAGGTTCGGTGAAAGATTTGAAAGACTCAGAAGCTTTAGGAAATGTACGAGTATTGGAGGAAGTAGGGGATGGAAGGGAACCATCACAAGACAAAGGTCCAACATTAACATGATCTTGCTTGAGAGTGTAATCTTTATTTTCAGCCTGAGAGTTCTTAGAGGAGATATCATTATAGTATTGACGTTTCAAGCTAGCACGATAAATTTTATAGTCCTCAGCAGTAGTAGATGGATCATAATCAAGGTATTGTCCACAAAAGCCATCAAAGTCTCTTTCAAAATCAGAATCATATGGATCACCATCATGATCTATCTAATGTGATGGCCCATTTGTAGTAAGAAGGAATGAACAACGAGGAGGATTCTTAGGAACAGAGGTGTCATAGGTATCATTACATTGTCTATCATCATAGTCATCATAGTCTCCAAAGCTGGATGTGTCACTCTCTGTGGAAGAGGTATCATAAGGGTTATCACGTTGCTCAAATTCTATCCGGAGGCATGGTGTCATGTACAAGTCTTTATCAAATGGAAAAGGGCATAGAACTTCCCTAGAGAACTCTTTAGATTCCTTTTCTTTCTTAAGATTGTTAAGTTCAACTTGCATAGCTTGTAGCTGCTTCATCATAGCGGTGATTAGAGCTTCTTCCTCTTGTGTACTGATTCTCAATGGCTACTACTCTGTTCCTGACACAGTGATTTGTTTGATAGATTCTGGAAATAGGCTGAAAAAGCTAAATATCTAGCAATTTTGACAATTTTCGACAACGCTTCAAAATTTTGCCAAACAACACTCTGCAGACTCGTACGACAGTTGGGTAGCAATGAAATGACAGTTGAAAAACTTGTATGATAGTTGGGTAGCAATGAAATGATAGTTGAAAATCTCATACGACAGTGGGAAGATTTTGACTTTGAGAATTTGTTGGCATGAAAACTCGTACGACACTGGGTTCTTTACCATACGACAGATGGGTGGTAATGAAACAACACTTGGTAGAAAGTCGTATGACTTTTTGACCTCCTGAGACAACTTTTGACTCTAGAAAAGGATTTTACTTCAGATTTTGCAAATTTTGAGTTTTCAGATTTGGATTGTTTGCAAATTTCAATGTCCAAATTTGAAGATTGTAACAGATTTGTTCATTTTCAGTAACCAGATAGATAAACAAGCACACAAAATAGAAAGCAAGTGATTTCAAGCATGTCTGAAAATAATGAACAAGGGAAAAAACAACTTCGTGCATGAACAATCAAGTGACTTATTCATTCTAAACCTCAGAAGCGCTAATTGTGTACGTTCTAAAATATTTTGCAATAACGCACATATACCCTATAAAATAAAAATTTGGCCTCGCTAGGATTTTTAGTAATGGTTTGACTCTGCAACTTTTATGATCCAAAGGGGTGAACTCCAATCCCGGTGCACCAGGGTTTTGACATAGTCCAAGAACTTAATCTTCAGGAGCTGCTAGGGAGATCTGACAACCCAACAATGAACCATACCCATGGAGATTTCTTCCACAAGGACATTTATATAACGGCTGTGACTACCACAGTGAAAATGGCTATGACCGCTTGAGGTTCTGTCAACGCAGTTTTCCCTGTGAAGGGATTGTCCGCTATGGTTAACCCTCTCTAAAGATGACTCACAATAGTATACCACAAGGGGACTTGGCTCCAGATCCAAGGTTTTTGACACCTTTTCACTTTTAACCCAAACACAACAAGTAGATTAATCTGACACGCTAAGACAAAGTTTTACTTCACCAAGGTCTATGATGCCAACTCCATGTGATCTATCAACCTCTCCAGGGAGAGAATGTATTAATCAATAAGAGAAGACACACTAACCAATTTTGATTCACCAAAGCTCGTGATGTTAACCCCACGTGATCTATCAACCTCTCCTGGAAAAGAATGTATTGATCAATAAGAGAAGACACACTAACCAAGTTGAATGTGAAACGCACTAAGTATCCTCCCTACCTACAAGGATTCTGTCATCAAGAAAGATTTCGCTAGGAATCCAATCCCTCAAGAATCACGAATAGTGTTCATAGGGCCTAATTACTATGTGAGCATAGATGTATGTTTCCAAAAACAAATCTACCCAAAGTATCCAAAAAGTAGAAAGAGGAACACTTAACGCTTAAAACGATTATGAGACGAGTCCACAAGGTGGAACACTTAACACCTCACACAAGCTAAAAATGAGTCCCCAACTTAGAAAATAAGTGAGTTCCTAAAAGCACAAAAGGGTTGCCTGTATGCACCCAAAAATGGTCACCTAGACTTTGGGCCCCATTTATTCAATTTATCAATCCTGAATCAATTTTATCAATAATCAATATTTTCAACATTATCAATTTCTTGATCAAATCTTAAATTCGATCATATATTGGATTTTATCCTTGGGCTAACCATTTATCCTAAGTCTTTATTTGATTAAAAGAAATATTTCCTCCCCTTTTGATTAAATAAAAAGCCCACTTTTCCTCTTATCCTAAGTTGTACAAATAAAGCATTATTCCTATTTTAAAAAAAGGAAAAAAGTACTTTTTGTCTCACATGAGGCTCAAAAGTCAACACTTCACTCTCATTGGAGGATACTTGTGCACATGGATTGCTCCTGTTTCAACCTCCACTGCCGATTAAGACTTTTTGCCTCTTAATCTTAATGGTCCATTTCTTTGCATTTCTTATAAAAGAAGAGCTCTCTCCTTCATTTGCATATACCATGTTTTTATGCTAATGTTATGCTGCAAGTTTTAGGTGCATTTGGAACCTTTTGAAGACATTAAAGACTTGTTGCTTTCATCATCTAGTTCATATTTGCTTTCATAGTTGCATAATAATGGCATTCTTAGTGTAGATTTTCTTTTATGCAATAGAATAAGCTCACGTAGTCTAAATAGGAAGGATTTGTAATCCATTGCTATTTCCATTTCATAGCTTAGTTTGTACTTCCATTTTCATAGCATAGCTTGCACATTTGCATCTTCCTTTTAGTTTCATAGCATTGCATTTCATAGTGATTCTTGGAGATATTGGCATTGTTGCCCTTGTCTTCATTGTGAATCTCTCATTGTGTGGTTGACTAGCAAGGTCACAAGTTTGTAGCTCTAGCTGAGAGAAATTTTCAATCTTGTAACTCCATACATAAAGAGCTATGAGCCACTTTGTGAGGCCTCATTCTTGAGCAACCTTGCATGTAATGGTTCATAGAAGTGCACCATTTTAGTTTGTACATTTCTGGTGCCCACCGTGGGCAATCTAATACCAGAACTAAGATATGAGGTCAAGAAAATCCCGTTTAATTCCTTTGATACCATGGCAGAGGTGGCATGTTGCATTGAGAATGTCCTAAAAGAACAAGAAATTTTGGCTAAACCAACAAATAACAACAATAGACAAAATAACAATACTAATGGTAACAAGGACAAAAAGAACTCCTATTGGAACAAAAACAAGCAAGTGGTCAACGATGGAGTTGTTGACTCATCCCAACCCAAAAATGAAGGAGTTCTTAACCTCTCTCATGCAGTTCAAGCTATGAAGTTGCAAACGTCTTCAACACAACAAGACAAACCTAAGTATCAAAGGAGACCTAAAACAAAGAAGAGACAATTCACCAAATTGGGAGAATCTTATGCAGATGTTTTTAAGACATTAGTTGCTCATAATTTGGCACACCCACAGGATCCTACAAAACATCGTATACTGGATCCTTTACCTCATTGGTGGGATGCGAAGGCTTTTTGCGTTTTCCATAATGGGATTGGACATGAGATAGAAAATTGTTTTAAACTCAAGCATCTTGTCCAAGACCTTATTGAAAGAGGACAATTACAAGTTGATGGTTTAACCACTAATGTGGATCATAAAGCCTTTAAAGAGCCCTTGCCTAAATATGAGAAAGGAGAGAGTTCTAACAATAAGAATGGCAAGGTGGCTATCAACTATACATACACAAATGCTGACAATGTGATTAACATGCTTGAAGTGGCTGACGATAACATCAACATGGTGAGAAGGAAAGATCCTTATGAACATAATGTGGACTCAACTCCTATGACTGATGAAAGACCCGCTGTGGTGATAAGAGGTCCTCACTCACAAAGAATGCCCCAGTCCCTCAATGCTGTCACTAGGGGTCAGGCTCAAACTCCCATTATTATCAGAGGTCCTAGCACTAGCAAGTCTAAGCAGCCCATGTCCAAAAGCGTTCCTCCTAAATCTGCCATTGGTCCTGATTCCAATTATAATCTTATTGACCAATTACAACGAACACCCGCGCAGATATCCATTTTTGAGCTTTTAGAATTATCCCCTAAGCACAAGCGTGTCCTTGAGGATGCTTTGCGAGCAGCCAGTGTCCCTAACAACTTAGATATTGATCAATTCCAGAATATGGTCAACCATTTGGCTAGCCCTCATTACCTCACCTTCTCAGAAGAAGATGACAAATCCATCAGTCACCCACATAACTTGGCCTTACACATCGAAGTCATGATTCATAAAACCCGTGTCAGGCGTGTACTGATAGATGGGGGTGCGGGGCTCAATATTTGTACCATGAGTCTATTGCTGGCTCTAGGATATTCCAAGAATGTTATTGACACAAGGAAAAAGATCACAATCAAAGCATATGATGAAGCAGAAAGAAGTTCTAAGGGATTGGCTGTTTTGCCTATTCGCATTGGTCCAGTAGAAAATGATATCTTATTTCAAATTGTTGATGTTGGACCTTTAGGCTACAACATTTTGCTAGGTAGGCCATGGATTCACGAAATGCAAGCAGTCCCATCAACATATCACCAGTGTGTTAAGTTTCCCCATAATGGTGTAGAAATTTGCATACCTGGAGATAGTGCTTTATCAGTTAATAACATTTATGCTGGATCACATGTACCTTTGAATAGGGAAGTTGACAGTCCTAATAGTTCATTTGAACAATGCAAGTAGAAATTTAAGACCATAGATCTTGGGATGGGAGATTATAAAATTGATTCTTTCACAAAAATGCCAATCTCTCCTAGGTCTTATGGGAGACCATCACCAAGTATGAAACCTTCGTCATCAGAAATGACCGTATTTGGAACATTTGTTGAGTCTTTGGTCCCCATTCAGGAAGAGAAAGAGGAAGTTTCCATAAGGGACTGGATCTATCACGAGGAAAAGTACAAACACAATGAGAATTTTGCTCCTTCACCTGAGGCTTATGGGAGAGGGTATACACTAGTTAAGAATATGGGTTATCCTGGATATGGTCCCCTTAGCCATAGGCTAGATGCTAAAGCTAAGCCTCTTGATCATGCTCTTTTTGGATGAAAGAATAAGTCTACATTTGGCTTAGGTTTTGACAATAAGAAGAAGAAAGGTGTCCCTGTCCCAGCTGCGACGGATAGTGACAGTGACTCAGACTATACGCCTGATCTGTCTAATCAACAAGATGTGTCTGATGATTGGGTGCCCTCAACAAATCTCCTTTGGGGAGATTCTACAGATTTGATATTTGATAGTCCTACTATCCCAGCTGCGACAGATAGTGATTGTATGGCTGCTAGATCGATAAAGGAAAGTGTTGCTATCCTAGCTGCGACAGATAGCACCAATGCTAGCACTAGAGAGGGGGAAACCCTTCCTCACCTTGAGGCTTCTACATCACGAGGCCCAAATGATGACTCAGACACAGACTCCCATGAATATGAATGGGACTCACTTTCAGACACAATAGTTGATTTGGACATAGATATTGTTCATGCCTATAGTACCCAATCCGAGGTGGCTAACAAGCTTAGTGTAGGACTAGAGGATTGTACTCCTCAAATTGCCTTAGTGGATGACGCTTCGTTTGGTAGGATGAGTCCTAATTCAGGTATCTTAGGAGAAAACTTGACGAATCCCAATTGTATGGTCACCAAAGATGACACCTTTCGCATAAACAACATTGAACCAGTCATTGACCTACCCCTTTTTCACTTTGACCTAATTGACTGGTCTCAGCGCCATCAAGAGCCTATATTCCTCACTTTTCAGAATGATTACAAAATTGCCTGCTATCTAAATGCTCTTGAACCCGTGGCTTCTTCCACCAGTGAACCAACAACTAGCATGACAGAGCCTGATATTAAGTACCTCAGTCTCAAAATAAAAGAGAAAGAAAAAAAGAAAAATAGGTCTGATGGTGAAAACCACTTTGTGGCGGTATCAAAACCAAAAATAGTAAAAAAAAATGACGTATCCGAAGGTGAAAACCTCTTTGAGGCACCTAAGGATGGGGTACTTAATAACTTGCTGAGTTATTTCCAGGATAGATCATCAGTATTGATTGAGCCGACAAAGCCAGTCAATTTGAACACAGAAGAGAATCCTCAAATAGTCCATCTTGCTTAGTCTTTATCAGAGGAAGAGACCAAGGCATATGTATAGTTTTAAAAAAAAAAGAAAATTAATTTTGCATGGACCTATTCAGACATGCTAGGGCTTGACATAGATCTTATAATGCATCACTTATCCATAGCTGCAAGAGTCAAACCAGTGAAACAGAGACTCAGAAAAATGCATCCACGTGTAGCTCTCCTTGTCAAAGGGGAATTAGAAAAACTTTTGAGAGCTGGATTCATTAGAGCCATCAATTATGCAGGATGGATCTCCAACATAGTACCAATTTCCAAACATGACGGGTCCATTTGTGTATGTACAGATTTTAGAGATTTAAACAAAGCATGCCCAAAGGATGATTTTCCACTTCCCAACATTGACATGATAGTGGACATGACAGCGGGCTATGAGATATACTCTCTAATGCATGGTTTCTCTGGGTATAATCAAATTAAAATAGCTCCTGAAGACCAAGAGAAAACAACATTCACATGTGCATGGGGAACCTATTGCTGGAACATCATGCCATTTGGATTAAAGAATGCAGGAGCAACCTACCAAAGAGCTATGACCACTATCTTTCATGATATGATGCACAAAAACATGGAAGATTATGTGGATGATACCCTGGCAAAATCAAGACAATGGGACACACACCTCGATGATCTAGAAGTAATTTTAGATTGCATGGAACAGTTTCAACTCAGATTGAATCCAAAGAAGTGCACATTTGGTCTCACCTCAGGAAAACTTTTAGGATTCATAATATCAGCAAAAGGTATCGAGGTTGATCTTGAAAAGGTCCAAGCAATTCTAGATATGCCACCTCCTCAAAATATCAGTCAAATGAGAAGTCTTCAGGGATGTCTTCAATCGATTAGGAGGTTTATCTCTCAGCTTGCAGATAGGGTGCAACCCTTTAATAAGACATTGCATAAGGGTGCTTCTTGTGTTTGGAATGAGGATTGTCAAAAGAGCCTAGATCAGATCAAACAATACTTGGCTAATCCTCCGATCCTAATGCCTCCTATTCCAGGGAAACCATTGATCCTATATATTTCAGCTACAGACACTTCTCTGGGGGCATTGTTGGCTCAATTAGATGATACTAGGAAAGAACGGGCCATATACTATATCAGCCGTACTCTAGTCTCCTATGAGATCAATTACAATAACATTGAGAAGTCTTGTCTTGCAGTGGTGTTTGCCTCTCAAAAGTTGCGCCACAACATGCTTGCTCATACCATACATTTGGTTGCAAAAATTGATCCTCTCAAATACTTGCTTAGTAAGGCTGCCCTCACGGGTAGACTTGCTAAATGGATGATGGTCCTAACTAAATTTGACATAGAGTATGTTGAAAGGAAGGCCATAAAAGGGAAAGCTATTGCTGACCAATTAGCTGATTTCCCAATTCTGGATAGTATGCCGGTCCAAGTGGAATTCCCAGATGAACACATCTTGTATACGACTACTCGCACTTGGACAATGTTCTTTGATGGTTCCCGCATGCAAAGTGGATCAGGTGCTGGAGTGTTATTTGTTTCTCCACATGGGTACAATATCCCAAAGTCTTACAAACTTTTATTCCCATGTACGAATAATATTGCAGAATATGAAGCTCTAACCAATGGCTTGAGAATGGCTATAGAATGGAACATCACAGAGTTACATGTCTTTGGGGATTCCCAGTTAATCATCAACTAGGTCAATGAGGAGTATCAAACCAAGGATGATAAATTGATACCCTATAAAAAGATGGTTCATTCTTTGAGACACTATTTCACCTTTGTGATGTTTCAATAGATCCCTAGGATAGAGAACAAAGCTGCAGATGCCATGGCCACATTAGCTTCCCTTCTTCAGTTGGAGACACATGAATCCAGATTTGAATTCCTGTTGGAAGAGCTACACCATCCCATCTTTGACTCGTTTGAAAGCCATGTCATTTGTACCATTGTCACACACGAGTCTTCCCGATATGGTGCTATCTATTCATATCTTTGTGATGGCATCATCCCCGACACATTCAATCGCTCTGAATGCCGAAACCTCATCCGTAACGCCTCTCGCCACACCCTCATCTCTGGTGATTTATATAGGAGGGGTTTAGATGGGACGCTCCTTAGGTGCTTGGAAAAGGAGGAATCCAACCAAGCGTTAGTTGACATCCACGAGGACATTTGTGGTGGACATTCTAATGGTCTTGCCATGGCCCGAAGGTTTCTTAGGGCGGGATATTATTGGCCCACAATGCAGATAGACGCAGTCACCTTTGCTAAGTCATGTGAAAAATGTCAGAAACATGGAAACCTGATTCATGCTCCAGGTTGGGAGCTGATCCCCTCTATTTCTCATTGGCCATTTCAGCGCTGGGCCTTTGATCTAGTTGGGAAGATTCATCCCAACTCCTCAGGTGGACATAAGTTCATTATTACTGCCACTGACTACTTCACAAAATGGGTGGAAGCCGTGCCACTTTCTGTTGCTTCAGGGAAGACTATCTCCTTGTTCATCTTGAATCATATCATTTGTCGGTTTGGAGTGCCTTCTGAGATTATCATTGATAACGGAGGTCAATTTAAGAATAAGGACCTAAAGCATTTATGCAAAAAGTTTAAAATCAAGCAACATAGGTCCTCCATCTATTTTCTACAGGGAAACGGATAGGCAGAAGCTTCTAACAAAACCATTCTTAAAATTCTTCATAGGACAGTGCACAAGAATGGTAGAGATTGGCACTTACAAATCAATCCCGCACTATGGGCTTACAGAACAAGTATTCGCACACCTACAGGAGCCACTCCTTTTTCTCTTACCTATGGCGCTGAAGCAGTATTTCCTTTAGAAGTCAAGATACCATCACTTAGAGTCTCACTCAAAGGTTTGATTACAGATGAGGATTACCGCGCCATGAGGTTACAGGAACTAGAACTTCTAGATGAGAAGCGTAAGGCTTCCTTTGATCATATGAGAGTGTATTAGAAGCGTATGTCCAAGGCATTCAACAAGAAGGTTCACCCTAGAGAATTTCAAATAGGTGATCTTATTTGCGAGAGAACCCTAAGAACCAACAGAACAGAGAGCAAAAGGGCAAATTTGAACCTAACTGGCTTGGACCATATGTCATCACAGCTACTTTTGGTACTGGTGCGTATTTACTGTCAAATCCCGATGGAGAACAACTCCCTGATCCCATCAACATTGTGCACCTCAAGAAGTTCTATCCTTGATGCCTATTTTTGTCTGGGGGCATCCTTTGTATATATCTTATTGATCCTGAAAAAAATACCAAAAAAATTCATATATGATGCTGAAAAAATCTTAGAAAGCATAAAAAGTCCTGAAAAAATACAAAAAAAATAAAAAAACCCAAAAATCCAAAAAAATGAAAAAATGAAAAAAAGATTCCAAGTGGTGAAAACCTGAAAATAGGCGCTACTTGAGGCCTTTGCACCCCTATTTGTTAGCATGCATCCTCGACACTGACCCTTTCTCCATCATACCCTGACCTTATTTGGCTTAGTCTGGAATTGGTCTGTGTCTTTGTCTACGGGGCATAACTATTAGCATTGGTCTTTTAGGTGCGTTCGTCTCTTGGGGCATTTTTCAACACCACCCCAAATAGTGTTTTTCAACACTACCCTAAATAGTGTTTTTCAACACTACCCTTGCGTCAAGTGTTTCTTAACACTTATCAGGTGTCTTACTCAATAGTCTAAGTATGATGCGATATTTCTCACTTAGCAGATATGATAATCAGAGTTTGACTCTATGACCAACACACACGCACTTAAACAATCAACTCACTGACGATATGATGACTTTATTTTTCTTTGTGTGCTGTCTATGAGGATTTCTTTGATGAGTGGTCTCTCCCTGAGAAGTTTTCGATGATGCATAGCTAGAAGACTGAGGGAATGAGAACATGTTTTCTTTCTTTATCTGCTTGTGGGTATATTTTGTTGATCCTAACTGTCATGAGCATTTATGCTGGTCCTACTTGACACTATGGATTGACAAGGTATTATCCTTGACTATTTTGCGAGTGCATGCTTTTAGCTATCCTGACTTTCATGTGTCTTGATACAAGCATAATCTCGCCATATCAAACTTAGGTGATCTCACTGCATTAGTCATCTTGACCTATATGTCTTTGATGCCTAGGTGAGATTTCCACATTTCTATCTGATAAAGATCATATTCATATCCACATAGTTATGCTACTGTGCATTATATGATCTTACGATGCTACCAATAACGCTCGATGATGATAATTAGATGTCCATAAGCGTTGTGACCTTGCAAGTCAACCACTTTCATAGTAGCTTGCATTTTTAGGTTCATGATAGTCTAGTTTTGCATTTCTTGCATATGGAGAGAGCTCTCCTTTTCATCTTACGTGGACCTGTCAGTCGACTACGCTCACCTTTTCTTCTTCTCGATCATGTCTTTCACTCTTTGTCCTTTTCGTCTCAAACTTGTTCCTGTTCATCACAAGGGGTTAATCATATCATCATATCTATATCAAAACTATCATTTTCAAGAAACATGAGTCTATATCATACACATGAGAATTAAACATATATCTATGAGAGAGAACATACATAAGCATATACATAAGCATTTTGAGCAAAATTACAAGATAATATATATAAACTAGTACATCCATCACAAGTGAGACAAATACACATGACACATCGAACATCTAGTAATCTCAAAAATCTATAACAATGTCATGATATAAAATACAATATGAGATCCCAAAATCTGGATCAAAAGTCTCAAGATATGTCCAAAACATCTAACACCTAACCCTAAGACTCGCTACCACCCTCGTGAGGAGCTCGTGGTGGTGGAGGAGGCATGACTCTCCTATCAAGTACCACATCGAATACCCCTGCCCTCTGAGAGTATGATGGTGCTCTCTCACCCTCTGGAACGGCCTGCAGGTAGAGTCCATGATAGTAGGCTGCTCTCGCTGACTCCCGTCGGAGCTCCAGTGCATCTGCCTATGCCATCGCCTCACGACGTGCTATCTCTACCCTGAGATTGGCTATCTGCTAATCTCGCTCTACCCTCAGATCCAGTAGCTGCTGATCTCTCATAGCTATAGTAATCTGAAGCTGCTGTATCTTTGCCTCCTGAGCCTATATCTGGGCTCTCAGATCATCCCCACCCGCAGGCTGCTCCTACTGTGCCTCTGCCTGCCGGTGAGCTGGTCTCACCTCATCCTCGGGCGTCACTAATCTCTGTCCCCGTGACCATTTCTGGCCACCTAATCTCGATCCCTCTCCTCTCTCCATCCTCCTCCCTCTCCCCCTCCCACCATCTCCTCCATCCCCTCCCTCCCCGCCACCCCCTCCATCTCCTCTGTCTCCCCCGTCATCCCCTCTGTCTCCTCCCTGCACTGGTACCTATACATCTGGTACTGTAAATTGAGGGAATGACACCCTCTGTCACTCTGCTCTATAGGCTGCATCAGCCCCTGCATCTGCCACATCTGGAAAATACTCCCAGGGCTCGCTCTTGATACCCGCTGTCTCTGCGACAGCCTGCTGATAATCCAACATGGGTAGCCACCCATGACCCTCCTCATCCCTGGCCCTAGCGTATGTAGTAGTCTTTGTCGAGACTCGCTGCTACCTTCCAAACTGTTGCCATACCCGAGTGATACAGAATCTCTCGACTATCTCTGCATATCAACCTACCAGTGGCCGAGTGCACAACATGTAGCTCAGCTCATCAGCCGCATCTCCCTAGACCTCCACCTCCCTGTATGGCCTCCATGTGAATGAGGCTATCTCATCCAAAATCCTCCTATAGTATGTCACATCCCCAGTATGGGCTTGTGATATGAACCCGAGGTACCTATAGATAAAGGGGTACCTCCTCTCCCTTGGCTGAATCTTGGGGTGCACCACAACGATGTGCTCCCACGCCCACACCTATGCCAGGATGGCACCGTACGCCCATGTCCGACCATCTTTGTAGACGATCTCATGTAACTCATGGTACATCTTTGCCAATATGGTAGGACCCCATGCCATCCACCGAGGCCTGTCGACCAAATCAACCAATAACCGAGCCCATCCAAGCGGGAATCCCTTCTGACTGTGATCAGTCATCAGGATCTATGAGATAATGGATGCCACTATACATGGCACTGGGTAGTCTCTGCCAAAATATCTATCAGCCTCTCCCAGCTGATATGCCTATCTAGAATAGTGACATCCTAGAACATCTCCTGAACCAATCGGGGCCCCTCAGTGGCATCCTGATCATAGTACACCTGTGCCAAACAAATGAATCATGTCAGTTTTCATCATATGGAAATATTACATTTATGATTATATCTCAAAACATGATTATACTCACCGGCTCACCATGACATGGCACTCGTAAGATCCTATAGACATCCTCTAAAGTGATTGATGCCTCTCCAGTAGGCAGGTGGAAGGTGTTGTGCTCGCTATGCCATCTCTCGACAAGAGCAGTCAACAACCCATGGTCCGCTCTATTGTATGGGTATCTCAATAGATATCTGAATCCCATCGCTCTGATGTCGGGATTGCCCAGATCGTCTAGATCTCAGACACATCTCAATCCTGTCACCTTCGGCGCTTTGATGATCAGCGCTAGAAAAACTTCCTGCAAGCCAAAACCAAGCCAGTTGTTAGCACATATCATGATGGGTGTCTAAAAACTCAGTATAAAATATCTCTAAAGCGTAACATTGTCTAGACCTATGTCATTTTTGCTCAAAAATGCGTAAAAAAATCAAACTTTTAACCTGGGCGATATTCTTTTTTGGAGAAGTATCGCGTGATACTTCTCCCTATAGCGGGGCGATAGACCTTATGCCGTGCGATACTTCACCCGGTATCGTGCGATCTTTCACCCAGTATCGTGCGATACTGGTGCCTTAGGTCGCGCGATACTTCGGAGACCCGCGAAGTATCGCGCAACATTTCTCCCCAAAGGGCGCGATACTTCTAAAGTATCACGCGATAGTTCGCTCAACCAAAATTTTGAAATTTAAAAATTTGAAAAACGTGCTAAAAAAAGCTATTAAATGTAAAAAATGACTCAAAAAGCTCGAGTTTTTCGAAAACATACCAGGGCAGGATAGTGTGGTGGCCGGTTGTGCAACCGGACGTGCTCGAATCGATGCCTGTGGATGGGAACTCCTACTTGCTGGGCCATTTTCTCTCTCTAAAGCTCTAAAAATTCTCAAATCGCTAAAAGACAAATAATTTTTGAAAATGACATTTTGACTCCTTTTATAGCCTTTTGACTTTTTGACCTCATTTTCAAAACACCTCAGAATTGCGCAAAAATTGCACCCCTAGCTAATTTCGACATCCTGGATCTATTTTCGGACTTGAAATCAAAATCCGAGGTCATCTTGATAATCAAAATTGCATTTCAAAATCTTCCCTTCTTCTGCGCAGTTGACTGATCTTTTGAGGCCTAATCCTTCGATCTTTGTTGGGGCATTGTCATTTCTTCATTTCCATGTCTTCCAAACTTCTAGTCTTTCATTCATATTCATTCCATTCCCTCCTTTCACACGTTTGACTGCATCTTTTCAGTCAGGCTGGGACATGTTTCATTGCCTAATGGTTAACCTATTGACCCTTTCCTTCGATTGTGATTTCATTCTGATTTGATCAAATCCTTATCGATTCGCTCTTCTCCTCTTTACCTGATTTCGATTTTGATTTCGAGGGCGCAGTACCTATGGGATTCTCATCCTTGATTTCCTTAATTTTCTTGATTCAGACATCTTTTGTGAGCTTTCGCTCAAATTTGAGATTCTTATCTCTTACTTTGAATGTGATCCCGAACCGACCTCATGTTCAAAGGCCGTTATCTATGTTTGTCCGGGTGTGATCCTGAATCGACCTCACATCTGAGTTATTTTATGATCCCAAATCGATCTCACCTTTCAACTTCATTCTTTGACTGCATGTGTTCCCAAATCGATCACACATTAGTCAAAGAGGGGCAAAAATAATGAACAAGGGAAAAAACAACCTCGTGCATGAACAATCAAGTGACTTATTCGTTCTAAACCTCAGAAGCGCTAATTGTGTATGTTCTAAAATGTTTTGCAATAACGCACATATACCCTATAAAATAAAAATTTGGCCTCGCTAGGATTTTTATTAATGGTTTGACTCTGCAACTTTTATGATCCAAAGGGGTGAACTCCAATCCCGGCGCACCAGGGTTTTGACATAGTCCAAGAACTTAATCTTCAGGAGCTGCTAGGGAGATCTGACAACCCAACAATGAACCATACCCATGGAGATTTCTTCCACAAGGACATTTATATAGCGGCTATCACTACCACGGCGAAAATGGCTATGACCGCTTGAGGTTCCGTCAACGCAGTTTGCCTTGTGAAGGGATTGTCCGCTACGGTTAACCCTCTCTAAAGATGGGTGGTAATGAAACAACACTTGGTAGAAAGTCGTATGACTTTTTGACCTCGTGAGATAACTTTTGACTCTAGAAAATGATTTTACTTTAGATTTTGCAAATTTTGAGTTTTCAGATTCGGATTGTTTGCAAATTTCAATGTCCAAATTTGAAGATTGTAACAGATTTGTTCATTTTCAGTAACCAGATAGATAAACAAGCATGCAAAATAGAAAGTAAGTGATTTCAAGCATGTCTGAAAATAATGAACAAGGGAAAAAACAACCTCGTGCATGAACAATCAAGTGACTTATTCATTCTAAACCTCAGAAGCGCTAATTGTGTACGTTCTAAAATGTTTTGCAATAACGCACATATAGCCTATAAAATAAAAATTTGGCCTTGCTAGGATTTTTAGTAATGGTTTGACTCTGCAACTTTTATGATCCAAAGGGGTGAACTCCAATCCCGGTGCACCAGGGTTTTGACATAATCCAAGAACTTAATCTTCAGGAGCTGCTAGGGAGATTTGACAACCCAACAATGAACCATACCCATGGAGATTTCTTCCACAAGGACATTTATATAGCGGCTGTCACTACCACGGCAAAAATAGCTATGACCGCTTGAGGTTCCATCAACGCAATTTGCCCTGTGAAGGGATTGTCCGCTACGGTTAACCCTCTCTAAAGATGACTCACAATAGTATACCACAAGGGGACTTGGCTCCAGATCCAAGGTTTTTGACACCTTTTCACTTTTAACCCAAACAAAGCAAGCAGATTAATCCGACACGCTAAGACAAAGTTTTACTTCACCAAGGTCTATGATGCCAACTCCATGTGATCTATCAACCTCTCCGGGGAGAGAATGTATCAATCAATAAGAGAAGACACACTAACCAATTTTGATTCACCAAAGCTCGTGATGTTAACCCCATGTGATCTATCAACCTCTCTTGGGAGAGAATGTATTGATCAATAAGAGAAGACACACTAACCAAGTTGAATGTGAAACGCACTAAGTATCCTCCCTACCTACAAGAATTCTGTCATCAAAAAAGATTTCGCTAGGAATCCAATCTCTCAAGAATCACGAATAGTGTTCATAGGGCCTAATTACTATGTGAGCATAGATGTATGTTTCCAAAAACAAATCTACCCAAAGTATCCAAAAAGTAGAAAGAGGAACACTTAACGCTTAAAGTGAATATGAGATGAGTCCACAAGGTGGAACACTTAACACCTCACACAAGCTGAAAATGAGTCCCCAACTTAGAAAACAAGTGAGTTCCTAAAAGCACAAAAGAGTTGCCAAGTGGAACACTTAACGCTTCCGTCTTGTTGACCCCTCCCCTTTATGGTGCTGAGATTGCAACCACGAGATGAAAATGAGGGGCCGATGGATTAGTGAGTCCAATAATCCAAGATAGCAATCAAGATCAATCACAAGTATCTAAGACTACGTAATGAATCCTTAAGGGGTCACAACCTAGTATCAATTATGCAAGTGTGTAGAACAAAAGCATGAAAAGAATCACCCAAGCTAGACACACGAGAGATTTATTTTAAGGCCAAATTGAAATGTTATTAGATGAAGGAGAATACTTGGGATCCTTGCATTGCACTTAGTATATTTTACCTAATTTTTAGCAATTCTTGTTGAGCTTTTCCATGCAAGCAAGTGACGAACTCTCCAACAAGCAAACAAGCAAACAAGATATGCAAAATATATTCAACTTATGAAAACCATAGGGTTAGCTCTAAAAATCAATTATTATCAACAATAATAACCAACAATTAACCCAAATGACAACTCATATCATTCATTGAACCATGTAAAAAAAATAAGTGCATACCCGTCACAAAACTTTATTTTTTTTGCTGCATTTGACCTAGTCAACAAGATCTAACTTTTTTGATATGTTTTTGGCCACAAAAATAGAAATTTAGAATAGAGACCCCTACTAAAAAATAGAGAGCTTTCCAAAAATGCAAAAATTTTAAAAAAATCTCTTCATTTGTACCCTAGAGACCTGTTTTATCAAAATAGACTAATTTTTGTAAATTGACTATTTGAGCTATGATTTCATGTCCAAATTTAAAACACAAAGAATGGGCCCCCTGTAGAATTTAAAGAGCTTTCCAAAAATATAAAGTTTTTTGAAAAATATGCTAATTTGCGTCAGATATTAATTTTTTCTAGAATTTCAAGAAAAAATTATTAAAAATTCAAAATATTTCAAAAAATTCTAAGTTTTTTATTGTAGCTTCCCTGATATGTTACCAACCTGAAAAAAAAAATTTAGACCAAAAATCCAAGCTGTTTGGGAGATAAAATTAAATCTTTAAAACTTTAGGGTTTTAGCTCCCAAAAAAAAATCAAAACCAGCATGCAAAGGTGGGTTGCCCCACGGTGGGTGCTAGAAATGTGTGTGTGAAAATTGTACCTGATCTATAAACACAACACTTTAGTAAAACATTAGAGGTTAGCAATAATCAAAATCGTGCAAAATTGAAAACTATCTAACCAAGCGATTTACTGCCTTCTAGTAGGTGCGAGATTAATGTTCTCAGATTGTTATCGAGATCAGTAACCTAGATGACACCTAAATGAAGGATTTGAATGCAATTGATCTAGATATGAAATATGAATGAAATTATTCTATTTTTTTTTTGTATTTTCTATGCAATAATAATGAAAAATTGATATGAATCTATGCTAATATGGAAATTGATCTAACAATGATATAAAAAAAGAATCTAAATGAATGTAAAAAAAAAAAAAATTGATCTCACAATAGCCTTGATTCGCAATAAGCTTTGATTCTCCAAATTCCAATTCTTCAAAATAGTTGTGCAATTCGTAGATGACTTTGGCAAAGTAAGCTTGCAAAATTATGAGATGAGCTGAAGCCTTGATTTTATAGAAATCCAAGGCTTTGGAGGTGCATGAGAAAAAGCCATAAATCACTCAAATAACTCAGCTTGATTTTTGAGTTATTTTTAAATAAAGATAATTAAGCCACAAAAATCATGCAAAAGCACAGTTCAACTCGAATTAGAAGTTTAGATCAACTTTAAAACTCAAAAAGATGTTGATTTTCAAAAAGCTAACAACTTGCATTGATTTTCCAATTTTGAGTTTAACTGGTCCTTGAATGTGCACATGGATAATTATGATTTAATAAATAAATAAAGTGATTTATGCTCAACTTAACTGCTTTTTTAAATAAAATAATTAATTTATGGGTTAATTAACTATTTTACCAAATTTTTATTAAAAATTATATTATTGAATAATGACAACATGCTTTAATTAATTAAATAAGAATTTAATCAATTATTCATAGGAATTTTAATTTATTGTTAAAATTAAATAATACAATTAATAATAGATATAATTAAATTTAATTAAACAATTAAGTGGCAAATATTAAATCTAGTTAATTAAATATGCAAAATATTTAATTAATCAAATTTTAGGATAAATGTGATTTATTGCCAAATAATTATAAAATTAAAGATAATTATGATGATTAGGAATATTACTAAGAATATTCTCCGATGTAGAATTTAAGATAATCAATTATGATTCGATGATGTTTAGATGTGCCTTAGATTAGGACTTTGATGTTGATTTCATTCGATATGTAGATGTAGGATATTAATGAACTTATAGCCCATTTTTGGGGTATTACAGATATACCTTTCAATTTTTACTGATGAACACAACTATTTTATTTTACCATGTGTATTATATTTATATAATTCTAATATATAATTTTTAATATATTTGTTATCATCTATATCTTAGGTATATATATGATTTTGGTTGCAGATTTGGGCCAATTACCTCTATTTAATGATATGCAAACATATGACAGAAATAGATGTGCTAATTTACTGTGGGAAGAATTCAAAATTATGGTTACTTGGGACAAAAAATTTAAACAAGATGGAGAAAAATACATAACAATAATGGTTTCACCAAGTTTTAACAAATCTAAGAGATTCAAACCCAATAATTGATGATTAGAAACTTTTCTTATGATAAGAACTATTCACATAGATGTCACAACCAATAATGAGTTTGAAAAATTTGTTCATTTGTTCTCTACAAATGAAAATGTTCATTCGTAATAAGAAAATGTTACAATCAATGAATGAACCTGTTCCACATAGTGTTGCAACAAAAGTAGGAAGTGCTAAAACAATAGATGCATATCCAAGTGATGAACTTGATCTATAATTATTGATCACCAAGAATGCAAGGATAATGTTTACTTAAAACCTTTGGATACAATCAGGTCTTGTGAATGGAGCTCTTGGATATACTTGAAAGATTGTTTACAAACTAGGGAGTGGTCCTCTAGAACCCCCAACATATGTGATGGTTGAGTTTGACAATTATTATGGAATACCATTTGAAGATTTTCATCCTAAGATACTCCCAATAAAAATAATACAAAGGGGCACCACAATTAAATTGTCATTAATATTGTCATGGGCATTGACAATAGATAAATCTCAAGGATTGACTCTTTCAAATGCCAGTATTGATATAGGACCAAAAGAAAGAACATGATTGACATTTGTGGTGGTATCTTATTTAAAGTCTTTAGAAGACCTAATAATAATACCACCATTTACGTATGATCATTATGAAATAATGAAAAAGGGTAATAATTATACCCACAAAAAATTTTCAACTCATAAACCTTTCTAACCATAAACAACAAACAGTAGTAACCTTCAAATATAACTTGTATCCATTGCATGCATCATTCATTTATTTAACTATGAAAGGTAAATAACATGAAATCAACTATATAATCAACTCATAACACAAGTATTTTGGTAACGTAGAAACCCTTGTTAGAAGGTAAAAATTGCGTTGGAGATGACACCCACAAATTCTTCACTACTATAGATAGAAAAGGTTTTCCTATTAGGGCTACAAGTGATGATCACTTCTGGAGATCTTACCTTGTTAGGAGTAACATATTAGATAAATTAGATCTACCTAGTTATAGGATTTTAGCAACACTACTTGAGTGTACACTCGGTTAAGAGATTTACAAAAAGACTATTAGGTCTACTCTGTTAGGAGATTTTACCAAAATTCTATTACAGTGATTAGAAAGTAATAGTTAACTATCTGCTAATGACAACTCAACTTTTCTGATATAGATCTATGAAATATTGATAAGATATCACCTTTTACTGTGAAGACCTATCCTCTAAACTGCTTGGTAGCCTTCTCTGATTCTGCTCAATTTGAATAGCTCTGTATAATGTTCTTCTCTGTCTGATAACTAATGTTCATGAAGTTGGCTAATACTTCAAGAACTTCTCTACTTGTTCTCAACTTCCTTGTCAAGCAACTCTCTCTCGCATGCATATGAAAATAATATGAAATTACATTTATATAGAATACTGCTTTTCCACTTAACAAAATTTAGGTTACAATATCTTAGAGAAAACCCTAAGATCAACGGTGTACAAAAATAACCTAGTGTTGGAGATTTGCCACTAGGCCAGTACTGACTGTATGTTTGTCATTGATGACAACATATGGAAAGTAGCATGCGTGGAAGTCTTATGTAGTAAGATTTTAGTATATGTAGCATGGACATGATATCAATATGATATCATGGGCGCAAAGGTTAACTGTTAGTACAGACAGTTATATAGCAACTTGTGTCAGCAGTGTTCCTAACAGAGTAATAGGCAGTGTTCTGTGTATGGTTGTCTGTAAGTTATCATGGAGCCTTGCATTCTTGGATATATGTTGAAGACATGTTAGTGATGTTTTAGTTATGGATGCATAGTTTGATATTCAGTAGAAGTGAAGTTATGCAGTCACTATTCGCTAGTAGCAGTTTTCTGTGTTTGTTCAAAAGAGCCGATAGAGATTTTATTGGTTCTGGAGTTGCATCGATCTTTAGGGTATGCGCCCTTGGAGTTAAGCTTGGAGAAGATTTATTGATATTTTTTTAAGAGCACATCAAGTAATTCATCTTGAGGAGAAAGATCCAGTTGTTTTGGTAGAGCCGACAGTGTGTAGCGTGCTTCTACAATTATCTTATTAGACAGGTCCCAGAATGTGTTGCGTGCATAGTAGAGCTGACATAATATTTATCTAAGTTTGTTATGGTTTCTCTAATATGATTTCAAGGTGGTTCTAATAGGTTGACTTGATTATATCATTTAGAGGAAAGATATTTATAGGCAGTCATTTGTGATTGCTGGAGTGTGGTTCATGGTTGATTAAGAAGAGTAGAGCAGAGTGTGCGAAGTGTAGAGCCATCAGAGGAAGGTCTATGTGACCAAGTAAAGTATTTGTGCTATACATTGGAATTGATCCAGATAGTAGGTCAAAGCGCAGTTCACCAAGATCCAAATATAGTGTGTATCTGTTATTCAAAAGATTATAGCCTTCGCCCCTTTGTGCAGTGAGCTCTCAGACAATGCATCCTCTCCCCTAACAGGGAAAATTGTAAAAGACTCCTAATAGGGTCCGACCCTTGACCAGGTCTATTGTACTTAATATATTGTAAAGCAACTCCTAACAGGGTTAAGGATCTTCTAACAAGGATCATTATACACTAGTACAAAATATTAGTGGGTATCAAGTCCCACCGGGGTTTTAACCTATTTGGGTTTCCCCGTAACCAAAATATTGGTGTTGTGTTCATGTGTTTTTTCATTGTGTTTATGCTTTAAGTTTAAGTATACTTAATTGGATAAATAATTGAATCTTGTAGATAACTAATTCACCCCCCTCCCCCCCCCCTTCTCAGTTATCTCTTGGGACTATTCCTAACAATTGGTATCAGATCCAAGTGCCTTAGAGAGAAAGTTTAATAGCTTGAGGTTGATCAGATGGCATACTTCAGGAAAGAAAGTCCTAAGTTTGATGGAGAGAATTATCTTGATTGGAAGAACAAGATGGTGACTCATTTGTAGTGTATTGTTTTTTAAGTTTTTGATGTAACTATCCAAGCAGCCAAGATTCCTACCCTAGAAGATCTTGGAAAGGATGATGCTACTGATAGGAAAAAGGAATTGTTTCATCAGAATGCTATAGCTAAAGAAGCCCTTATCAGCACCCTATCTGATAGTGAATTTTCAAAGATAAAGAAAGTAAACACCACCCATAAGATATGGAAGCACCTAGAAGACATGTTTGAAGGTGACAAAAAAGCAAAGGATTTGTGTAGAAAAACATGGAAGAAAAGATACAATGCATTAGAGATTCTGCTTGAAGAAAACATCAGAGCTTATAATCAAAGGATCAATGAAGCAGTTGCTGGAATCAAGAACAATGTTGGAGAGATCTCAGAAGAAGATATTATGGACAAGTTGATGACTACTCTCACTCCAAAATATGAAAACAAGATCAACATCCTTGATGAGACCATGCAACTTACATCTAATTTCAAAAGAGAGACCTTGATCAGCAAAATCTCAGCTTTTGAGATTTCAAGATTGAAGACATAACCAAAAAGTGAGACAACCTTCAAAGCAACAGTTCATGGTAAGAAATCTACAAACACTTCTGGTAATTTTGATGATGATGAAGAGAAAACTTTAGATGATTTTATTGCTATGATTGCTAAAAGAGAAAAGAAAGGAAAAAGAAAATGTGAAGGTCAATTACCATTTAGGTGATTTTCATGTAATAAGATCGGTCACTTTGCATCTAAGTGTCCTACTAGAGCTAAAAAGTTCAAAAAGGATTACAAGCCTAAGTACACTAAAGAATGTTACTATGTTGGAGATGGAGTTTCAGATGATGAATCAGGTGAAGAAGAAATTGGATTCATTTCTATTGTAGACAAAATGAATAATAAGACAAATCATAAAGATGAGAAAGTGAATCAAGAGCTAGCATTGATTTCCCAAGAAGATATAAGGACAGTCTGGATTATAGATAGTGGTTGTTCACATCACATGATAGGTGATAAAGGCAGATTTGTTCATCTGGACAAATACAATGGTGGTATGGTTAGATTTGGAGACAACACTCCTAAACCCATAGTTGGTAGAGGAGCCATCACCTTGGATGGAAAGAACAGTACTGATGATGTTCTCTATGTTGATGGTTTCAAACATAACCTTCTCAGTGTTAGACAGTTACTTGGAAAAGGCTATCAGTTGGAATTCAAAGATGACAAATGCATCATTAACAAGAAGGATGGTGTTATGATTGCATCAGGCTCAAAGACAAGAGGTAATGTTTTTCAACTCAATTCAGAAGCAAGTTGTTTTGTTGCTAAAGTTGATGACAGTTGGTTGTGGCATAAAAGACTATGTCATATCAATTTTGATAACATAGTAAAGATAAGCAATGTAAAGGCATTAATAGATCTACCTAGCATAGCAAGGCCAGTTGATACTATATGCAGGGAATGTGTGATGGGAAAGCATGTGTGAAATTCATTTAGGAGCAAGCACAATTCAGTAGAGAACAAGCTGGATCTGATTCATACTGACCTATGTGGTCCAACTCAAACAAGATCATACTATGGTGAAATGTATTTCATTTTTTTTGTTGATGATTATACTAGGATGATGTGGGTTGCATTCTTGAAGGATAAGTTAGAAGCATTTGAGAAGTTCAAAATATTCAAAGCTAAGGTTGAGAATGAATCTGGACTAAAGATAAAATGTTTGAGATTGGATAGAGGAGGAGAATTCACCTTTGACAGATTCTATGAGTACTACGAAGAACATGGCATAAAGAGACTGTTAAGTGCACCTAGAACCCCTCAGCAGAATGAAATTGCAAAGAGAAGGAATAGGATCATCCTTGATACAGCGCGCACCATCATGATAGAAGGAAAAGTTGCACACACGTATTGGAGAGATGCGTTCAATACAACAGTCTACACCATCAATAGAATTCAATTAAGGCCTGACGCTAAAAAAAACCATATGAGCTATGGTTTGGTAATGTTCCCATAGTAAAATACTTCAGAATCTTTGGAAGCAAGTGTTACATCAAGAGGGATGAAGCAGTAGGCAAGTTTGATGCAAGAAGCGATGAAGGTATTTTCCTTGGTTACGCTACTAAAAGTAAAGCTTATAGATGTTTCAATTTAAGATTGAAAAAGATCATTGAAAGTGCTGATGTTAAGATTGATGAAAAGTTCATGGTTCAAGAAAAATATCATGATTACTCACCCATGATTGAAGAAGAACCCAGACCCTCTTCTAGTGAGACTGTTATTGAAGAAATATTTGACAGCATTGATGTGTTATTCAATGACCCTGAGACAAGTGAGGAAGAAACTCCTAAGGCTAATGAGTCAACATCAACTAAGGTTCCAAAGTTTACATCTAGAAACCATTCCAAGAAAGACATCATTGGAGATTAGAGCGGCAAAGTATTAACAAGATCACAAGCAAAGAACTCAGCTGTCAGTGAAGCGGTATGTTTACTATCTCAGATTGAACCTTTAAGTGTTGAAGATGCTTGTAATGATTCAAATTGACATGATGCTATGAAAGAAGAACTTGATCAGATTATTAATAATGACACTTGGGAACTGGTCGCAAGACCTAGTGATAAGAATGTGATTGGAACAAATTGGATATTCAAGAACAAGATGAATGAAGATGGTAAAGTAGTAAGAAAAAAAGCAAGATTAGTATGTAAAAGATATGCACAAAGAGAAGGCATTGATTATTCAGACACATTTGCACTTGTGAGCAGATTAGAAGCTATTAAGTTGTTTCTAGCTTATGCTACAGTCAAAAACTTCAAAGTTTATCAGATGTATGTCAAGTCAACATTCCTAAATGGAGATTTGAAAGAAGTATACATTGAGTAGCCAGAAGGATTCACCTTAGCAAACAGACCTGATATGGTATGCAGATTGAAGAAGGCCCTCTATAGACTTAAGCAAGCCCCTAGAGCATGGTATGAGAGACTAGATGTTTATCTAACAAAGAATAGATTCAAGAAAGGAGCAGCAGATTGTAATCTATTCATTAGAGAGACATTTGAAGGTTTACTAGTTGTAGCTATATTTGTTGATGACATTATCTTTGGAGGTAATGACAAACTTAGCGCTGAATTTTCTAAGGAGATGCAAAATGAATTTGAGATGAGTATGATTGGTCCTATTAAGTACTTTTTGGGATTGAATGTGCAGTAGATAGAGAAAGGTATTTTCATTAATCAGTCAAAGTATGTGAAGGAAATATTAAAGAAATTCAAGATGGATGATTGCAAGCCAGTAGGGACTCCTATGATTATTGGATGCAAGCTTACAAAAGAAGATGACTCACCAGCAGTAGATATAACTTTGTACAAATCTATGATTGGCAAACTTATTTATCTTACTCAGACTAGACCTAATATTTCCAATGCAGTTGGCATAGTTGGAAGATTTGCAGCAGAGCCTAAACAAAGTCATATCATGGCAGTAAAAAGGATATTCAGATACTTGCAAGGCACTATAGACTATGGTCTATGATATCCTAATTCAAAAAATGTTGAGCTTCATGTGTACATTGATGCAGATTGGGCAGGATGCATTGATGATAGAAAGAGTACATCAGGTGGAGCAGTGTTTCTTGGTGATAGACTTGTCACTTGGACAAGCAAGAAACAAAATTGTGTTTCTTAGTCAAGAGCAGAAGCAGAATATGTTGCAGTAGCCTTGAATTTTTCTACAATTGTTTGGATCAAGCAGATGATAAAGGATTTTGGAATTCAAATTGATTATCCTATTGTTATTCACTGTGATAACACTAGCACTATCAATATGTCAAAGAACCTTGTGATACATGCAAAGACAAAGCACATTGAGATCAAGTATCACTTCCTAAGAGAGAAAGTGGCAGAGAAAGAAGTCAAGTTGGACTATGTGAGTACCAAAGATCAATTGGCAGACATATTTAATAAGCTCTTGCCAAAGGATACTTTTGAGTATCTCAGGGAGAAGTTGGGAGTAATTCCCTTCCCTGATTCTGCTTAGAAGAAGGAAAGGCATCAGTCCTCAGGGACTGATGGAAGGTTGACTACTCTACCTCAGGAGTAGTACCAGTGCTTAAAATGAATGGCACCCTTTGCCATTGATTTCAAAGGGGGAGTAAGATAGAGTCATGGAAAAGAAAAGTAAAAAGGAGTAATATACTAAGGGGGAGCAGTATTTAGTTATGACAGTAGTTCAGTTGAGGAAATGGAGAATGTTGAAAATATTGTAGAAGATGGAGGATTCATCCTTGAGGGATTTTTGAAGAGGAAATGGAGAATGTTATAAAAAATGTTCATTTGGGTTGGTGGTGGTTTTTCATTCCACATGTTGCCATCAATGCCAAAGGGCGAAATTGTTGGAGATTTGCCAGCAGGCCAGTACTGACTGTATGTTTGTCATTGATGACAACATATGGAAAGTAGCATGCATGGAAGTCTTATGTAGTAAGCTTTCAGTATATGTAGCATGGACATGATATCAGCATGATATCATGGGCGCAGAGGTTAATTGTTACTACAGATAGTTATATAGTAGCTTGTGTCGGCAGTGTTCCTGACAGAGTAATAGGCAGTGTTCTATGTATGGTTGTCCGTATATTTATCATGGAGCCTTGTGCGCTTGGATATATGTTGAAGACATGTTAGTGATGTTTCAGTTATGGGCCTAGTCTGATATTCAGTAGAAGTGAAGTTATGTAGTCGCTATTTGCCAATAGCAATTTTTTGTGTTTATTTAGAAGAGCCGACAGAGATTTTATTGGTTCTGGAGTTACACCTATCTTTAGGGTATGTGCCCTTGGATTTAAGCTCAGAGAAGAGTTATTGATGTTTTTTTAAGAGCACATCAATTAATTCATCTTGAGGAGAAAGATCCAGTTGTTTTGGTAGAGCCGATAGTGTGTAGCGTGCGTCTACAATTATTTTATTGGACATGTCCTAGAATGTGTTGCGTGCATAGTAGAGCCGACAGAATGTTTATCTAAGTTTTTTATGGTTTCTCTAATATGATTTCAAGGTGGTTCTAATAGGTCGACTTGATTATATCATTTAGAGGAAAGATATTTATAGGCAGTCATTTGTGATTGCTGGAGTGTGGTTCATGGTTGATTAAGTAGAGCAGAGCAGAGTGTGTGAAGTGTAGAACCATCAGAGGAAGGTCTATGTGACCAAGTAAAGTATTTGTGCTATACATTGGAACTGATCCAAACAACAGGTCAAAGCGCAGTTCACCAAGATCCTGATATAGTGTGTATCTATTATTCAAAAGGTTGTAGCCTTCGCCCCTTTGAGTAGTGAGCTCTCGAACAGTGGGTCCTCTCCCCTAATAGGGACAATTGTAAAAGAATCCTAATAGGGTCTGACCCTTGACCAGGTCTACTATACATAATATATTGTAAAGAAACTCCTAACAGGGTTAAGGATCTTCTAACAAGGATCATTATACACTAGTACAAAATATTAGTGGGTATCAAGTCCCCCCGGGGTTTTTACCTATTTGGGTTTCCCCGTAACCAAAATATTGGTGTTGTGTTCATGTATTCTTCCATTGTGTTTATGCTTTAAGTTTAAGTATACTTAATTGGATAAATAACTGAATCTTGTAGATAACTGATTCACCCCCCCCTCTCAGTTATCTCTTGGGACTATTCCTAACAACTAGATCTAGCAAATACATAAAGATCATCATTGTAATTAATGATATAATCTTATAGTAAATGATCCTCGATCTTGGTAAAATGTTTCTTGATTCTATTGTAACCATTTACATAGATAAGTATGCCATTCCTGGTTATTATGCTATTTTCTATCTTCCTTAGTAAACACTGTATATACTGCTTGGTAATTACATTGATGCTTGGTGTTTACTATAGCTCGGTATCAGTGTACACTGATTCTCAGTAGAATTGCCCTGATGCTTGGTGTGAAGACTTAACAGACTGGCTTGTAGTGCTTGCAGTTACCGACTAAGGTAGCATAGGTAACCAACTGATGTCTTTGATACTATTGACAACCTTTAATGATCAAACAGAGATAACAATCTCCCCCTTTGGCATTAGTATCAAAACCTTAATGTATACAGACCTTATGTCTTCAAAAATTATATCTCCACCATATACATATACTTTATCAAAAATTTACTATATACTCCCCCTCGGTGCATGCTCAAGTAATGTGTAGTATACTTAACTTATAGTTACTTATTTGGCATATACATTTTTATCCCCCTTTTTGATAATAATGCCAAATGCAAAAAAAGTGTATACAAGTACAACTTATCAAAAATGTGCTGATGGGTTTTCTTCAATGATTCCAAGAGGTTTTCCCATTCCTCTTTCAAGTTGGTGAGAGCAATGTACTCAAGACTGACTTGTGCATGCATGTCAAAGATGTTTTCCAACACACAAATTTCTAGTGTTGCAACAAGTGTCTCTGCTTTGATAATGTATTTCTCAAAAAATTTCAGGTAGGGTAGGAGCTCGGTTTGTAATTTAGTGACTTGATCACTGGTTCTTTCCTCTTGTTTCCTGAGATCCGCTATCAACTACCCGAGTTCTTGAACTCTTAATATATGCTTTACAAAAGCTTGTGGCTCGGTTATAGCTGCTTATGCACTAGCTTTGATTTCATTTTCTAGTTGTTTAATCTTTTCATTGATCTCGACAGTGAAGGTTTCCACAATGCATAGCTTGAACAAGATTTGACAAATGAATTTAGTAATAGCCTAAATTTTAGTTATTACCTCGGATAGATTAACCTTGTTAATTGCCACTTCTTGGCTGATCCTTTCTGCAAGTTTATCCTGTATCTTTGATTCTGCCCATTCTTCTATTCTTTTGTTGGCATCGACATTTGGGGCATTGATTCCTTCAACAAGTGTAGCAAGTTGGTCCATGATCAGAGTGCCCTCATCTACATGTACCTCTGGTACAACCTGTTGTAAGATATCTCTTACATTTTCTAATATTTCCTTGCTTTTATTCTCTTGTTTCAATTTCTCTTGTGCTGCCTTTCTTGTACACAACTCCCCATATTTTCTTAGTTCCTCAGGGCTTAGGGTCCTCAGGTCACACTCGGGTATAACAATGACTTCATCTAAGGTGACGACCCTTTTCCTTTCTTCTTCTTCTTCTTCTTCTTCTCCGGTTCTTGAGGTGAACTCTTTGTAGTTAAAACAATATCTTTTACCTTAGAACTTGGTATAACCTGCCCGGTTGACACTATCTCTACTTTTTGCCGCTCCTTAATGACCTTGGTGTCAGTTGACTATCTCTGAGCCTCTGATGTAGTGTCTAGTGGAGTGGCCTCGGTTACAGTAGGATTCTCTTGATCCTTTGTTTCTACCTCTGGTGCCTCTTTTTCTTTAGGCTTGTTTGTTTATGCAGGTGTTTCCATGCTTTGTTCCCCTATTGTATCTTTTGGTTTCTTGGGGTCAGAGCCATCGGGTTGTTCCTGTGATAATATTTCAACTACTTCAACAAGAACAAGAAGCTTTCCTGGTAAGGATGTGAGTGCAAGTTTGGTAGAGATACCTTCATCTTGATTTGTGTCTCCTGCTACATTTATATCCTCATCATCATCCATGTTGTCAGGATCACTGTTTGTGATGTCCTCAATGAGTACATCTTCATCTATTGTTTCCTTTATCTAGATCACTACTAGATTTGGTGTATCCTATGAACTACTTTTCACTTCATTGACAAGAGTTGTATCAATTACCTCGGTAAATGATACACTGGATTCTTTTGACTTCTCAGCTAAATTATCATCAATGTAAATACCTTTACCTTTTGACTTTTGTCTCTTCTTAGATAGATTCATAAAGGCATTTCTCTCAGCTTGCTCTCTAGCTTTAAAAATTGAAGTCCACATGAGATGACCAGTCTCATCAACATCTGCCATATTTTCATCTAAAATTTGCATAGCCCTGCTTTTCACTTTGAATCTCTTATAGTAATTGGTCATATGCTCATCAATTTTAGCAAGAATTAAATGTGGTGCTGCCTGTACTAGGGATCGTTCCCTCATTTTCTTCTTGGTGTCCAAGGCACATGACCACTTTTGATTAATTCTTTCTTCTAATGCCTTGGGCAGTGAAAGTTCAAACTCTAATGGAACTCGTTTGAAGCATATCATCAACTGGATGACTTCTTCCTCAATTTTTTTCTGGTCTTGGGTAGACATGTTGTCAAACCGACTAAGTTCTAGATCTGCAAGATCTCCATTCTCAATTATATCTTTAGCAATCTCATCTATTGACCTATTTTTATTGCTGACAACCTTGAATTGATTGTTGTCATCTTTGTCATCCTCAAGGTCTTCTCTTCCTCTAATTAGTTTTCTCCTTTTCTTTGGTGCCTCAGCTACAACCTTGGTATTTATTTTTTCATAAGTTTTGGTCGGTGTAGCTGCCTTACGTTTTGTTATTTTCTCAGCTCTCTTTTTCTGTGGTGGTGAAGCTACAGTTGCTGACCTTGTTCATGCACCTGTCTACATTGAAAACTACTTCTTCTTTGGAGTTGGAGTGGGAGAAACCGATGTGGAGTCTTTATCATTATCAAACTTAGTTTCTTCACTATCATGTGGTTTGTCAGTCAACATTAATTGACCTTCAGTTGCAGGCTCAACTGGTGACTCCTCATATGAGTCAGATACATCTCTAGTTTCTCTGTTAAAACTTTCTTCATTTTCTTGGTTTTTCTTGTGATTTTCCTAATGACAAGACCTATTTTTATTCTAGATTTCACCTCTTCATAGGTTCCAAACCTTTTGGCCTTCTTGTCCTTTGGTAATGCCAGTAATGCCTTGATTGATTTCAGACCAAAATCATGATCCATTTCATATCCCATGGGTGCTATCCATTTAGTTCTTGGCTCTACAACTTTAATCATTGAATGGTCAGTGTCCACTAAAAAACAAATATCCATCTCATATTTCTTGACCAATGAGCTCGGAATCCTACTTCTAAGATTCATCTTAACCTTAAAGTCTTCAAAATATTCATCTAGAACTCTATTCATGTTATCTCCCAAACTGTTCAATATATCAGAAATCTATGCTGTAATCAGTTTTTCGGTTGACCAGTTCATTTTACCAACTCCAAGAAAATACTTTTGAAGATAGAAAAATGAACATACTAGGAGTGAACCAAACTTACATGTATTTGTCTTTTGTGACCGTATTGTCTTCATGTTCTCCTTTACTTGATTCAATAATAACTTAGCAAGGTCCATCTGGTGATCTTTCTTAATTATCTTGTATGCCATATCCACAACACTATAAGGTACATTGTTTAATCTGCTCGACTGAAAAATCTTGTAGCCAATCACATGTCAAGCATACTTAACTTTTGGGTCTTTGATTGTAACAATTTTGAGTGCACGACCATCCCATGTTGCTCCAGTGTTTTTATCAACATCAACTCGAGATGAGCTTTGGAATGCTTTGGCCTTGTTGGTAGTCAGGTAACCTGTAACCCTATTGATCATTTTCTTTGTAACCATAACTGGTTTATCCAACCAGAACTTTCCATCGAGATACCGACTCAATACGACCCTAATCCATTCAGTTTTAAATTTCTACAAAAAACATATGGCATTTTGTTAAACCTATCTTCTCAACCTGTTTATATTCTAGTTTTAGCTTTCCATCCTCGTCACAAAGTTGTTGAAATGCCACAATCATCTCAAAGTCTCCAACTTCCCCAATTTTACAGTGAATGTATGATTTGACATCCTCAACTAGTAAAACCCTAGGTGGGATACTCGAAAATGCTCTCGCTAAATCTATTTTAGATGCTACTTCAGGGTGTAACTTGTACTTAGGCTCGTGAAAATTTGCTGAAACTATAAGATTACTTCCTCTTCAACATTCATTGATTTACTTGTAGTGGATGTGGATGCCATTGTACTTAATTTAGGGTTTCAGTGAAAGTAAGTTATGAATATGCTCGGCAGTAGATAAACTTACTCGAAATCAATGAAGAATGTGCTCGATTCGATCTACGAAAGATTTGAATCCTTCTAAAAAATCCTTTAGCTCGAACTCTCTTTATGAAATCTTCACTCTTCTTTATCACTTTGTGAACAATGATTAACCCTTTCGTCTATTTATAGCTTTCTCGTATTCCCGCTCAAAAAGTTTTGTAATAAATGCTTGACCTACTTCCGATATGATGATAGCTGTTAACTTGGTGATGACTACAAAACATCAGCAACTCGGTTAACACATAATTTTACTTGGTTAACCTTGGATAATGATTACCGACGGGTAACCTTTTGCTCGGTCTAACTTTTACTGACTGTGTGACTTTATTAGCTCATAACATATAAGCCAAAATGCATCTTTATTCATGTAGATTTGGTATGTGCTCATCATATATAAGGAACTGTATGTAAAATTTGATCATTTGAAATGTCAGTCCCATACATACCTATATCACCTTAGGTGGAAGTACTGATGTCACCCAATCCAATGGACAAGGTTTAACCGACAGCATTGCTTGACTCAATATTCTCATTAGATGCCTTTCTCCACATAGTGTTCTTGATTCTTATGATATCTGCAATAATGTTTCCACTCTCAAATACATGTCCTTCTTCTGGTGCAACGTCTCTATAGTCCTTGCTTAGATGAATGACCTTATGACAATGCAAACATACCATTCTAGTGCTTGTCCAGCCCATCTTTTCCTATTGCAGTTTGCTACTATGTGTCCATATCTACCACATGCAATACAGTTAGCCCATGTGTTGTAATCCCAAACATAAGAGTTACCTTATCTCTTCGGCTGATAAGGCTTGCGTTGAGTCTTCTTCTTTGGAGCCCATACTTGCTTCATTTTTGCCTTACACTCTCTTTTAGTGTGTCCATGTTCATTCCAAGTATAACATAATTTCTTCATGATAGAATTGTTAGCATTCTATTTAGCTCTACACTCATAAGCTTGATGACCATATTTTCCACAATAATAACAATAACCATTAAACTTAGGAGTGGATGGAGGTTTACCTTGTGCTTTGCTTCTATAGACATTAGAAGTATGTCCCAGTTTGCCACAGTGATAACATGTCAATACCTTAGGTCTTTGATTTTGATTGTTGTTGACTTGTTCAACTTGTTGTGATGATTCACCTTCGCTGGTATAGCCTAATCCAGCTTTGCTTCCAAATCTTCTTTGATTAGTCAGAAAGTCATCAATCCTTTTAGAACCGTCCTCAACCAATTTTGTCATTTCATTGTGTTGTTGAGTTTTCACTTCATTTCTCAACTTCTCATTCTCTTCTCTAAGTACTCCAATATCTTCAAGTTTTCTTGACAATTCATCATTAACTCGGTTGACCTCTTGATTCACAATCATCATCTGATTGGAAATTTTGAAATGGTGCTCGGTGAGTCTGTGTATCTCACTTTCTTTTTCTTGAAGCTGTTCAGCTATCTTTCATTGGTCTTCAATAGCTAGATTCCTTTCTTGCTTAGCCTGTCTAGCATTGTTCATTACTTCTACCATTCTCACCATCTGAGATTCCTGACCGATTTGTAGTGCTTTCACTTGTTCAGTTAAGTGAAGATTCTTCTCAGACAAATCAGAGATTATACTTTCAGATCCATCAGAAATACTTCCTAAACTAGATCCAATGTGATCAAATACATCATCAATCCCTTCTTCATGATAACCAATCTTTTTTTACAGAATAGCTAGGTTCTTCCTTTCAACTAGTAATTTCTTCAATCCTTCCTTGGCTTGCTTATACTGCTCAACAAACATCTGCATTTGAATCTTTTGATTTTCTATGGTTTTATCTAACTTGTACCTTTCCATGACTTAGATCTTTACCCTTCAGTGGTTAAACTTTCCAACAAGAGAATTGTGCTCTGATACCAATTGTTGGGTTGGAGAGATAGGGTATTGAGAGGGGAGGGGTGAATCAGTGCCCACAAAAAACTTTCAACTCATAAACCTTTCTAACCATAAATAGAAAATAGTAGTAGCCTTCAAATATAACTTGTATCCATTGCATGCATCATTCATTTATTTAACTATGAAAGGTAAATAGCATGAAATCAACAAGATAATCAACTCATAGCACAAGTATTTTGGTAACGCAGAAACCCTTGTTAGAAGGTAAAAACTGCGGTGGGGATGACACCCACAAATTCTTTACTACTGTAGATAGAAAAGGTTTGCTTGTTAGAGCTACAAGTGGTGATCTTACCCTGTTAGGAGTAATATATTAGATCGATTAGATCTACCTAGTAATAGGATTTTAGTAACACTACTTGAGTGTGCACTCAGTTAAGAGATTTACAAAAAGACTGTTAGGTCTACTCTGTTAGGAGATTTTACCAAAACTCTATTACAATGATTAGAAAGTAATAGGTAACTATCTACTAATGACAACTCAACTTGTCTGATACAGATCTATGAAATACTAATAAGATATCACCTTTTACTGTGAAGATCTATCCTCTGAACTGCTCAGTAGCCTTCTCTGATTCTGTTCAATTTGAATAACTCTATATACTGTTATGCTCTGTCTGATAACTGATGTTCATGAAGTTGGCTAATACTTCAAGAACTTCTCTGCTTGTTCTCAACTTCCTTGTCAAGCAATTCTCTCTCGCACGCATATGAAAATAATATGAAATTACATTTATATAGAATACTGCTTTGTCGCTTAACAAAATTTAGGTTACAATATCTTAGAGAAAACCCTAAGATCAACGGTGTACAAAAATAACCTAGATCTAGCAAATACATAAAGATCATCATCACAATTAATGATGGAATCTTACAATAAATGATCCTCAATCTTGGTAAAATGTTTTCTAATTCTGTTGTAACCATTTGCATAGATAAGTGTGCCATTCCTGATTACTATGTCATTTTCTATCTTCCTCGGTAAACACTGTATATATTGCTTGGTAATTACACTGACGCTCAGTGTTTACTACCACTCGGTATCGGTGTACACTAATGCTTGGTAGAACTACCTTGATGCTCGGTGTGAAGACTTAACCGACTGGCTTGTAGTGCTTACAGTTACCGACTAAGGTAGCATAGGTAACCGATTGATGTCTTTGATACTAATGTACTAATGATGCAGGAGCATCCTGGGTGTAAGAGCAATCTTGCATCACCCAAAAATATTTATGTTTTTTTTATTCAATAAGGGCTATTTTAGTGCAAAGCTGCTATTTATGGAAAGTTACTATTTTTGGTAATTTTCGTCTGTGCTCAGAATGATCTAATTTCTTTCTTGGAGGTTCATTTTGGTCATATAAGTCTGCCAGTAAAGTTTCATTTCTAGATCAAGTGTATGTTGGAAGATATTGAAGATTTTTGGTATTGGCAGCAGGGTACAGAAACTTTGAACTCAGTTTTGAAGGCTTTAGAGGCCCCGGATGAGGTCGAAAATTTGGGTGACGGGCGCTTGCGTAGGTCAAGCCTGTAGAGCACTTCGTGGCGTTTCCAAAATGGGGTTATAATAGCCGAGCGGGTCAACGGGTGATGACTTATGGTCTTCGGAAGTTGGGCCACCTGAAATGGCGAAAAATAATTTTCTTCAAAATTTTTGTTCGGGTTTCAAAGGTTATCTTGAGCCGACTATGATGTAATAAAATGTAAAATAAAATAATTCTAAGTTTGGTCGGCCTTATTGGCTAAAATTCTGGAACCTTCCAGGCGGTGGAAAATTGCCTATATAAGGAAGGCTGTATTATTGTCTTAGGCAGTTCAGAATAGTTCTGGGTAGTAGATCTGGGTAATAGTTCGAGGCTTTGTCCTACAGAATATTGTAAGGGAATGCCCATGTGGCTTTGCATATTGTAATTCTAAAAGTTTGTAATTCCACATTTGTGGAGATAATAAGAAGCCAATTTTCTGTTCTTGCATATTGTTGTGGTTTCTCCGTTTCTGTTATGTGTTTGTGGTATTAAGGGGAGCACCCTTCATCAAGTGGTATCAGAGCGGGAGTTCTTGAGTGTGTAAATAGATCGCCGACTGTGAGGCTGTTTGCACCAGGACCATGGCTAGGGTTTCAGCGCGCATCGCGAAAATGCCTCCACGAAGGGAACGTGGCGGAAGAGCTGGTGTTGTGACACCTGAGGTTAGAGAGCTGCAGAGACAAGTGCGAGCATTGCAAGAAGAGATTCGCAGGGGAATGAATCTTAATGTCAGAGATGAAAGCGAGGATGAAGCCGAAGAAGAATATCAAGAAGGAGAAATTGAAATTGTGAACCAGGAGGAAGAAAGACTTTTTCGGGCGATTTACAAGATTGGGAAAAGACCTAAGATTGAGGTTCCTACATTTTCTGGAAATCTTAACCCAGAGGAATTGATCGACTGGATCAATGAATGTGAAGAATATTTTGAGTATGAAGATGTTGAGGATCCTGATAGGGTCAAATTTGCGAAGGCCAGACTGAAAGGTCATGCGAAGATATGGTGGCAAGAGATTCAGTTGGAACGAAATAGAAGGGGAAAGGAGAAAATCACGAGATGGGATCGGATGGTGGATAAATTGAAGTGACAGTTCATTCCTGTTGATTATGAGCTTGACCTACTGAAGAAAATGCAGAGTTTAAAGCAAGCGGGAAGATCTGTTCAGGAGTATACAGAGGAGTTCTATATACTTCTCATCAGAACAGGCCATGCAAAAGCTGATAAGGAGAAAGTTGCCCGATACCTTAATGAGTTAAGGCCAAGCATTCAGGAGGAGCTGAATCTGGTTCGAATGAATAGTATTGAAGAGGCATACCAGTTTGCCCTAAAAGTAGAGGAAAAGCTGAACAAGAAGTTTGAGAGCAGACAAAATGGAAGAGGTCGTGGTGGACGATCTGGTGGACGGTCATATGGTGGCCGAAATGAAGATCCGAAAAAGAAGGATGAGGCCAGTAGCAGTCAGAATCAGGGAGGAAATAATTCCAATCACTTCCAGGATCAGAGTAATAGAGATCAGAGAGGAAGAGGAAGGGGACAAGGATCTGGAAGAGGTGGCTTCCGTGGAACATGTTTTCACTGTGGAGAAGAAGGTCATAGGGCATTTGAATGTCCTCAGCGCCAAGGCAGAACAGACAGGAGAAATGAAGGCCAGGCCAGAGTTGCACATGTAGATGAAGATGCCAGATCATCAAATTCTGAAGATGTTGAAAGAGGAGAAACGTTGATTAACAGAAGAGTCCTGTTGAGTGGTGAGAATGAACCTGAGCAAAGGAGGAGCCTGTTTCGCACCAGGTGCAAGTGTGAAGGTAAATGTTGTGATGTGATTATTGATAGTGGAAGCACTGACAATTTGGTGTCAGAAGAGATGGTGACAAAGTTGAAGCTCAAGAGACAGAAACACCCACATCCATATCGGATTGCCTGGGTACAGGATGACCACAGGGTCATGGTCAATGAACAATGCCTGGTGAAGTTCAAGATCGGCGGATACCAAGATGAGGTATTGTGTGATATCATATCTATGGATGCATGTCATATGTTGTTGGGTAGACCATGGCAGTTTGACAGATGTGCTGTACATGATGGTCGTGTGAATACCTATTCCCTGACAAAGGATGGAGTGCGACATAAGCTAAAACCATTGAAGGAGACTGAAGAAAAGGTGTGTGGTACTGCAAGGATAACTTTTGTTGATGGAAGAAATTTCCTAGATGGTATGAGGCATGAGCATGTATGTTTTGCTTTAATTCCAAAAGCTGGTAAAGAGGAAGTAGAAGATGTTCCTGTAGAAGTTGCAGATTTGTTGAATGAGTTTCAGGATATTGTATCCGATAACGTGCCTGATGGATTACCACCAGTCAGGAAGATCAGTCATCAGATGGACTTGATCCCAGGAGCGAGTTTGCCGAACAAGGCAGCACACAGAATGACACCTGCAGAAAGTGAGGAGTTGAACAGACAAGTACATGAGTTGTTACAGAAAGGATTGATCCGTGAGAGTCTGAGTCCCTGTGCTGTACCAGCGGTATTAGCACCAAAGAAGAATGGAGAATGGAGGATGTGTACAGATTCTAGGGCAATAAACAAGATCACAATCAAGTACAGGTTTCCATTGCCACGAATGGATGATATTATGGACTGTTTGAGTGGAGCTGTGTATTTTTCAAAGATAGATCTAAAAAGTGGATATCATCAGATTCGGATTAGAGAAGGAGATGAATGGAAGACTGCCTTCAAGACAAAGGAAGGACTGTATGAGTGGTTAGTCATGCCTTTTGGGCTAACCAATGCACCAAGCACTTTCATGCGGCTCATGAACGAGGTTCTGAAAGAATTTCTGGGTAAGTTTGTCATTGTTTATCTAGATGATATTTTGATCTTTAGTAAGACATTGGAGGAGCATATGATGCATATTCGTATGGTATTTGAGAAGCTAAGAGAAGAGAAATTGTTGATTAATTTGAAGAAGTGCAGTTTTGTGAAGAAAGAGTTAGTGTATTTGGGATTTGTAGTTTCAGCAGAAGGTCTAAAAATGGACCCAGAGAAGGTACAGGCTATCCTTGAATGGCCTACTCCAAGGAGTGCTACTGATGTAAGATCTTTTCATGGTTTGGCTAGCTTTTACAGAAAGTTTATCCGAAATTTTAGCAGTATTTGTGGACCCTTGACTGAAACAATGAGAGGGGATAGAAAAGAGTTTAAGTGGACTAATGGGGCAGAAAAGAGTTTTCAATTGTTAAAATGAAAAGTTACAGAACAACCTGTTTTAGCACTTCCAGATTTTAATAAGGTGTTTCAAGTAGATTGTGATGCTAGTGGTACTGCAATAGGAGCTGTTATGAGCCAAGAAGGTAAACCTGTTGCTTATTTCAGCGAGAAGTTAAATGATGCCAAGAGGAAATATTCTGTTTATGATCAAGAATTTTATGCTATAGTTCAGGCATTAAATAAGTGGAGACATTATCCGCTTCCTAAGGAGTTTGTTTTGTATACTGATCATCAAGCTTTGCAATATTTGAATAGTCAAGGAAAATTGAATCAAAGGCATTTGAAATGGGTTGAGTTTTTGCAAAGTTATACATTTGTTTTGAAACACAGGAGTGGAAAGTCTAATAGGGTTGCAGATGCTCTTAGCAGAAGGCAACTATTGCTGACAGAAATGCAGATTGAAGTGGTTGGGTTCAAGGAACTCAAGAATTTGTATCCAGAGGATCCTGATTTTGGTGAAGCTTGGAAAGCTTGTACAGAACCTATTACTCTAGACAGGACAAAATGGTTGGATTTCATCATCCAGGATGATATGCTATTCAGAGGGAGTCAGTTGTGCATTCCACGAAGTTCTATGAGGGAGAATCTCATCAAGGAGAAGCATAGTGGAGGATTGGCTGGACATTTTGGTCGTGATAAAACTGTTGGTTTGGTTAGTGAGAATTATTATTGGCCATAGTTGCAGCAAGATGTGAAGAAGTTTGTACAGAGTTGCAGAGTATGTCAGATGGCGAAAGGAGTGAAGCAGAATACAGGGTTGTATCAGCCATTACCTGTACCCGAGAAGCCTTGGGAGGATATCAGCATGGACTTTGTTCTTGGTTTACCGAGGACTCAGCGGGGACATGATTCAATTTTTGTGGTGGTTGACAGATTTTCAAAGATGGCACATTTCATTCCCTGCAAGAAGACTAATGATGCTGTTCATGTAGCAGAATTATTTTTCAGAGAAGTAGTGAGACTTCATGGTTTGCCAAAGACCATAGTTTCAGATCGGGACACTAAGTTTGTTGAATATTTCTGGCGTACATTGTGGAAGAAGTGGAAAATAGATTTGAAGTTCAGTTCATCACATCATCCACAGACTGATGGACAAACAGAGGTGGTGAATAGGAGTTTGGGAAATTTGCTGAGATGTTTGGTTGGAGATAAGCCAACAGGATGGGATTTGATTTTACCACAGGCGGAATTTGCATAGAATAATTCTGTCAACAGGAGCACTGGTAAATCACCATTCCAGATTGTATATGGAAGTAGTCCAAGAAATGCATCTGAATTGAGGAAGATAGATAAAGGAGAAATAAGTAGTGCTGAGGCTGAGGATTTTGTAGAACATTTGAAGAACATCCATGGGGAGGTGAGGAAGCATATTACCAAGATGAACGCATAGTATAAGGCTAAGGCAGATGAGAAAAGGAGGTATAAAGAATTTTAGGTTGGTGATGAAGTCATGGTTCATTTGCGGAAGGAGCGGTTTCCAGTTGGTACATATAACAAGCTAAAAATGAAGAAGTTTGGACCATGCAGGATACTGAAGAAACATGATTCAGGAAACGCATATGAGGTAGAATTGCCTACTGAGCTAAATATTTCACCAGTGTTTAACATTTCAGATCTGACAGAGTATCATGAAGGAGGTGTTGAAGATGAGATCACAACAGCACAGTGGAGTATTCCAGCAACCAGTTCAGATATCAAGGAGATCGAAGACATATTGGACAGTCGTGTTGGCAGAAGCACAAGGACCAGGACATATGAAGAGTATTTGGTCAAATGGAAAGGACAACCTATTGAAGATTCATCATGGATAACAAAGGAGGAGGTTAACCGTCTTGGTTTTCCTCTGCACACCTGAGTCGTGACAGGGTCACTTCTCAAATTACCCCGGGTGTCTGATGCAGGAGCATCCTGGGTGTAAGAGCAATCTTGCATCACCCAAAAATATTTATGTTTTTTTTATTCAATAAGGGCTATTTTAGTGCAAAGCTGCTATTTATGGAAAGTTACTATTTTTGGTAATTTTTGTCTGTGCTCAGAATGATCTAATTTCTTTCTTGGAAGTTCATTTTGGTCATATAAGTCTGCCAGTAAAGTTTCATTTCCAGATCAAGTGTATGTTGGAAGATATTGAAGATTTTCGGTATTGGCAGCAGGGTACAAAAACTTTGAACTCAGTTTTGAAGGCTTTAGAGGCCCCGGATGAGGTCAAAAATTTGGGTGACGGGTGCTTGCACAGGTCAAGCCTGTAGAGTGCTTCGTGGCATTTTCGAAATGGGGTTATAATAGCCGAGCGGGTCAACGGGTGATGACTTATGGTCTTCAGAAGTTGGGCCACCTGAAATGGCAAAAAATAATTTTCTTCAAAATTTCTGTTTGGGTTTCAAAGGTTATCTTGAGCCGACTATGATGTAATAAAATGTAAAATAAAATAATTCTAAGTTTGGTCGGCCTTACTGGCTAAAATTCTGGAACCTTCCAGGCGGTGGAAAATTGCCTATATAAGGAAGGCTGTATTATTGTCTTAGGCAGTTCAGAATAGTTCTGGGTAGTAGATCTGGGTAATAGTTCGAGGCTTTGTCCTACAGAATATTGTAAGGGAATGCCCATGTGGCTTTGCATATTGTAATTCTAAAAGTTTCTAATTCCACATTTGTGGAGATAATAAGAAGCCAATTTTCTGTTCTTGCATATTGTTGTGGTTTCTCCGTTTCTGTTATGTGTTTGTGGTATTAAGGGGAGCACCCTTCATCAACTAATGACAACCTTTAATGCTCAAATAGAGATAACAATAATACATCATGTTCAAATGTGATTCAATGACTTTCGAGTATCTAAAAAATTTATGTTCTCATTCACTTCAATGACTACTAAGCAATTTAGTATATCATGTTTACGTCCACTTCAATAATATATATATATATATATATATATATATATATATATATATATATATATATATATATATATATATATATATATATATATATATATATATATATATATATATATATATATATATATATATATATATATATATATATATATATATATATATATATATATATTATTGTCCTTTCATCTTATTGTTGTTTACATGATATTTCTCTTATATGTACTTTAAAGTATAAAATGAGTTTTAATTAATTTACAGATTTATGCTTTTTTTTAAAAGTCAAAATTTGATGTAATATGTTTTGTGTTAAAATATACTTCTTTGGTTCTAGTACATGTGTGCTTATTTACCATTGTACTAGTTGTTACTGTTGTATATACCACTGTATGTTTTGGCTATGTCTACCAAACAAATATAGAAGATAAAAAATGTTACATAAATCATATTTAGAGATATCCTTCTCAAGGCGCCTGTTTTAGTCATATTCAATCTAAGGTATAATAGGCACCTTGAGAAGGATATCTCTCGGTGAATTTTATATATATATATATATATATATATATATATATATAAAAGCTAGTAGCAGCTGAATTGCACACTTTCCTTCCACAATCAAACAACATTACTTTCGTTGGGGTCCTATAGAGGGGGCTTCCTTAAAAATAGAGCTAAGGTCATAGAGATTTTATAGGAATATTTAAAGCTTAGCAGTCCCATGAATTTGGTAATGCATTTCAGCTTAAAATTTTAAGCATCTAAATTTAATAAAGTGAATTTTATGGTAATTAAAAATAAGTAAAAAATAATAATTTCTTTCTAATTTTTATTTTACTTCAATCTCCTAATTTTTTTGTAGGGGAGTCATGTTGTTTAGAAACTAAGAGAAATGATTGACATGTGGCAAAAATAAATCCTAAGGTTGGGGTCCCATGGAGGGGGGCTTCCATAAAAATGGAGTTGTGGCCACTGAAATTTTTGAGGAATGTTTAAAGGTGAGTGGTCCCATGAATTTTATAAAATATTTCATCTTAAAAAATTTAGCTGATAAACTTAAGGAAGTTGGGGAGATTTAAAATTTAACATATAAATTAAAAAAAAAACTTTGTTATCCTTCTAAATTTTAGTTTTTTGGTGGGAACCAAATGAGTAGATTGTTGGCATGTGGAAAAAAAATTCCTAAGATGGTGGGGCTATTTCCAGCCCCACCCCATTTTTACCCACTCAAATTTAGAGGCCTAAAAAGTAGGGGATCCTTTTTTGGAGGAAAATATTCCAAATAATCCTTTAGCCCCCAAAACAATTTCTCATGGGATCTCCGTATCCTAAAAAATAGAGCCCAAGCCACACTCATGGGATACTTGCCTAAGCTTGTGGGGCAAATTCTAGCCCTGCCATATTTTTGTTTGCTCAAATATGCAACCCTAAAATGTAGGGGCTCCTATTGTTGATAAGATTCCAAATAATCTTGTAAGAGTTTATTTTTATTTTTATGGGATTTTGTCTTCCTTGAAAATAGAAGCTTAAGGTCCCCCATGGGACCCCACCCTTATAATAAATATCTCAGAAATGTTTAAACAACAAACTATTACCAGTCTTAGGAGAAGCATACCACATTCATTCTAAATTTTAGGTTGTTTCCATTTGTAGTCTAGTGATTCACAAATTTATGGATTTGGTTTTAACTAAAGAAAAATGGTATGTGCATTCATGTACTCGCTTAACCTGCAACTACATTCTATGTTGCAAATGGACAACAATGCATAATTTCTTTTTTCATTTTCAGTATTATTTGATTTGATTTTGACTTGATTAAAATTTGTTTCTCAATTTTAGATGGATTTCATCTCTATTTCTATAGTGTCCATATCTAATGGGTAAAAAATTTATTAACCTTTTATTTCTTTTAATAATTTAGATTCTTATTATTTAGTTCATTGCTCTATTAGTTTTTACAAAATTTATATTCAATATCTTAAATTAGTGTTGTTTTCTTTGGGAAAAGATACCCATAATTTCTTAGGAGTTATCAATATAACAAGTCCTTGCCAAATAATTAATTATAGTTATAATATTCAATATAATTTAATTATTTATAATAGCATATGATTTTATTAAAAGATAATAATTTAACAACAATAGAGAAGTGTCAAAATATAAGGAAAATTTTTAAAATAAAGAATTTAGATATCTTGAAATTTAGAATAATTATTTATAGAATAATTTTAGCAAATTATTATACGTTATTAAAGATAATTATTTAATATAAAAGATTTATAGACTTATGGGATAATAACATGTTAAAAAGATTTAAGTTTTAAAGGAATTTTTTTTTATTAAGTTTGATTAGTTTCAACTTATTTGGATATGTTTAAAATAATATTGACTAAAAGGGGTAAAATTTTATTTAAACATAAAAGATACAGGAAAAGTGCCTAGTAGAAAGAGCACTAAAGAACCCTATCACTATCCACTAACTAATCAAACAAATGAGGACTATCCAGAGGCAATTGCTCCTTATCCATACTATTCCAACCCTGAATTTGAATTGAGGCCCACAACTTATTTTCATTTGCTAAAAAACAGATGCTCCACAAAAATAGGAAAATATTCTAAATTTTCCTTTTCCCACAATTTTTATTTTGCATGGGAACACTCTAGTGCTTGAATTTAAGAAAAAAATTCATTTACGCAACAACATGGGGACATGAGGTAAGGAATTTTTAATTCACAAGTTTTATTAATATGCGAGTAGAAATATTTATGTGTGGGCAAGCCTTACGCTTACGTGTTAGTTGGAAAATTTTAAGAGTACAATAAACACATTCTCCAAAAATATGAAATGATGATTATTTTGTGAATGCAAAAAAGAAGTTAAAAATGAATTAATTATAGAGTTAAGATAACTTCCATAGTGCACCCTAAAACATTGGCCTCACATATTGCAATAGACATAATGTTTCCTTGGAATATTTTATGTATTGTCTAGTGAATAATTTTAATTATATTTTAAATTTGAATCTATTATGTAAAATATAATACAATCTAATACCTTTAGAAGTGTGTTTGTAAAAAAAATTCATTTAACATGTAATTTTATTTTCTCACAATTAGGTTAACTAACATTATTACAAGTTGTTTCTACCTAAAATTTAATTATCAATTTTTTTTAATGATGTATAATGAAAAACTAAAATATCTTATGTTACATTTATTGATCCAATCAACTAAAAAACTACTCTATATAATATCAATTTAGGTGTAAGGATTAGGGCCATAACTAACAAGCATTTAAAGCATCTCATTAGTAGCATACTTCTAAATGTGAATAGTGTGACCTAACATGTTTTGATACCTTCTTAGAAATTAAGATCTTAGGCTACTAATCATCATAAATAAAGTATAAGATAATGAAATGGACATTGTAAGATGTACAAATTCTAGACATTATAAAATATAAATATTGGAAAACCCTTTGAGATTGAAACATTTCATAGAACATTACTCTGTTATAAAACACTTATAGAATTGACTATAAAATTATAAGTAGAACTTGAGGATATCACTTTTCCTCACTTCTACAACACCGATAATACCTCATCTCCATAGTTATTGATTTCACAATGAATTTGGAAGAGAACCTTTTAAATATAAATAAAAAAATAAAAAAATACTTAAAAGAATATTATTCACACCTATTTAAAACTACTATTTATAACATATTAATAAGTGATACATGACTCTACGAGTTCCCCTGGTAGGACTCTGTGAGTCTCAAGCCAAGCCAAGACTCTAGAGTGTTTTTGGCTCTGGGTTCAGACTTGGTCGAGTGCCACAGAGTCTTGCTAGACTTGCCAATTCTTTCTGACTTTGCGAGTCTCGTGGGCAAGACTCTGCCGCAACCAATCACCCAACTAAAGTAAAAAAAATAATTATAATTATTTTCATTGACTTTTTTTTTCATTTCCCTTCTCTAACACATAAATCAAATTGAAATAAGGTTTTCCTCAAATGTTACTCCAAGTAGAAAGTATAAACCTTCCACTCAAAGAAAATCATGCAAGACAAGTGAACAACGTTCTGTTAAAATTCCAACGAACTACTATAAGAAAATCATGTAAGCTTGGTGAAGAACCCACAAAAAAGGCTTACTTTTTAAGTTGGTCTTCAAAACTTCCTATGTAAGGATATGATTCACATTATATGATATTTTAGATGACTTTCAAGATTTAGTTATCGAGCCATCTATTTGTTCTCTACATGGGTTTATTTCCTTCAAAATTTTGCATTTATACTTATGTGATCAATGTAAACTTGTGTATGTGTGCAAAGTACCTTCTATTTATCTCAATTGTTGTGTCTTTGATGTTAATTCGCTAAATGATGCATGAAAAAAGTTTTAAATCCTTAAAAATCTTTGAATTTCTTGAGTTTTTCAATTTGTCGACTCCTTACCAAATTTTTGCCAAGTGCAGATGTCGAACCTGAAACAAAAATCAACTTGCCAAGTCCGAGATGAATCTGAATTTGATAATTATGATATTAATAGCCTAATTATTTATTACTCTTAATTATTTTATACTTTGTAAAATATATAATATACATAAAATTTTATATTTTTATTTGAAGACATTATATAAAAATATTATGTTCCAACAACTATATATTAGAAAATCTCCACTCATAACTATTACAACTTTTACTCATTAACATCAAAAATATTTCTTCACAAAGCAGTTTATTTTATCTAGATGACATACCATAATTATTCATTCATTCTAATTATTTTTACCCTACTCCATCTTTATTAATACTTCCCACTCTATTGAAATAGTCCAATTCCATTAGTGCCGGTTTAGTTGCGGGAATTAGCCTAGAATTGACATTTGCGATTTTTGATTTCGTCGAATCCTCACTTTGGGAGTGCAATATGAAAATAGAATAGGAAGATGTAAATGCTCATTTTGGCCCAAAATGAGCATTTACATCTTCCACTTGAAAAAGTGGAATTGGAATTTGAAATTGGAATTGGAATTGGGGGTAAACCAAATTTTTAAATTTTTCATGTCTACCACTTAATTTTTTAGTTTTTTTATGTGTGCGTACGTATTTAATTTTTTTTAATTTGTTTGGGTGGTTTTTAACTTTGTTATTTTTTCAAATTTTTTCGTCGAATTTCTTTTTAATTTTTTTTTTTTAAATTGATTTTTTTTTTTTTTTGAATTTTTTCTCGAATTTATTTTCCAAATTTTTTGTCAAATTTTCTTTCGAATTTTGGTTGCAATCAGTGATTGTAACTTGGCTGTTTGCCTCCAACTTTGGCTGCCTAAAACGGTTTGCGATTCCATTTTCCAATTTTCATTCATGTAGGTTGCAATGACACGAAGCACATTCAAATTAGGTTTGTTGACGTACATGAATAAAGCGAAAATTCATTTAAACATCACTTTTCTATCGATGACCTTACCTTGCTATTTGATGTGAATTTTATTCCTTTAAACTTCGCTTCGATTTTCTATATAAAATTAAATTAAAAAAAATTTAATAAAAATGAATTATTAAATTCAAAAATATTAAAACAATTCAAAAAGTTAAAAAAAAAAAACTATACTAAAATTCTAATTCTAGTTTTAAAATGTGGAACCAAATGAAGGAAATGCATCTTCTCGCTTATATTCTGGATCAAACAAACAATCCAAACTATATTCCGAAAATCAGAATATAAAATCCATGATTTGACCATAGCATTTGATCAAATCCAACATTTCCTAATTCGGGCAACCAAACCGTGCCTTATTGATACTATTCGGATCAATATTTAGTGTCTTGTCATATTACTTGGCTGTGCCTTTTTACTCATCTCCCGTTTTTCTTCCATACACAAACCACGGTGTTACAAATCTTTGTAGACCTGAGATTATATCACTTTCCCACCCCAAACACAACTCTTGCAAACATAGCCATGCACCGAACCTCCAGGAGGAAAGAAAGGAACAAAGAGGCCATTCGAGTCAGATATAGCCCTATACTCACGCCACCCCCAATCGGAAAGGATATATCCTCGTGACAAACTACGGTGTTACAAATCTTTGTAGACCTGAGATTATAGCACTTACAATTACCAACAACTCTCGCAAACAGAGGCAACCACCGAATTTCCAGGAGGAAAGAAAGGAACAAGGAGGCCATTCGAGTCAGATATAGCCCTATGCAGCTCACTCCGCCCCCAATCGGAATGAAAATATTCTGACGACAATACAGGAACAAGAATATCACTGCTCTCAAATGCCCTGCGAGTGTCTCCACTTTGGTCATCCTGCCTGTTCCTGCATATACGGAGTGACTCGGTACACGGGCCTTGCTCCTCCTCCCTGCCCCGGCATATTCGAACACATTTCTGAAGATTGCCCATCAATGTTTCCTCTTCCTCCGCTGCATCCGCTGCGCAAGTAAGGTAGACATTAAACTTCTTCTGCGCCAAGCTTCTCAATCCGGCGCTTCTGCAAAATTTAAGATCCTTATACTCATTACTTCACCTTGAGACACAATTTCAAACTATTTACTAAGAAGATATCTTCTTTCAAAGTTCTTATATAGAATCTCTGTACACCAAATTAGATGTGCACCTACAAATGATCTTTTACCTGTTTGACTCCCTCAGCTGGGCTAGCTTGACAACGCTATGATGAAAGCTTCCTAGGCCTGAGCACCCGTCTAGGTTTAACCATTTAAGCTTTGCTAACTTGCCCACCGTGTTAGGAAGTCTTTGTAAGCCTGAACAATCACGCAAGTTCAGGTACTTGAGCTCTGCTAGGTTGCCAATTGTGTTCGGTAGAGTCCTTAGACCTCTACATCTCTTTAAGTCCAGCTCTTGTAGTTTAGCCAAATTACCTAAAGTGCTGGGAAGGCATTTTAGATCTGCACACCCGCCTAAACACAAGTCTTGTAGCTGCACCGAGTTGCCCAAAGTATCAGGAAGGCTTGTTAAACTTCTACAACCGCACAATTTGAGCTTCTTGAGTTGTGACAAGTTTCCAACTGTGCTTGGAAGTGCTGTGAGAGCGTCACAATGCTGTATATACAAGCACTGAAGGTTCACCAAGCTGTCGAGGAGCGTGTTTGGGATTTTGGTGGGAAATGCACAGCTCTCCAGACTTAAGATCCTGACTTGAGACCAACTGCCATCCAACTGGAGGTTGTTTCTTGACATCATCCATCTATGCTTCTCACTTATAATCTCACAATTTCTAATTTTTATCCATACCAAATTCGGAGTTAGCTTTCCAATGTTGACCACTACTTTTGTATTTTGCAAAAATAGGTAGCGCAGAGAAGGCATGTTATGCATGACAACAGGCTCACTTCCATTTTGTCCTGTGTAAACAAGCATTTTCATTCTCTCTGCTCTACCTCTGTCCAAATCTTTGTGTGCGCCCACAGGTGGCCGCAGTCTGCTATTATTATCAGCCTGCTCTTGAATTCCTCTTCCCATTTCCCGCAGAAGGTCATGCACATGGAGGAGTTCTTCAAAGCCATTGATGGTTATGAGCATTTTGAGGGAAAGATTCTTGATGGCCGTTTGAACTTTATTTGGGTATAAAACATCCCAGAAAAGATCAGCGTCACTTTTTCTTTCACCAACAAAGCAGCAAGCTATATCCAGAAAAATTTCCTTCTCGACATGGCTTAGTCCATCATAACTCGTTTGAAGGATTCTATATACACCTGGATTTTCACCAATATTATGAACAGTTTCTTCCCAACATCGGATGTCATTTGGCTCCTTCTTATCAGACAAATACGATCCAATGACTTCTAAAGCAAGAGGATGCCCTCGGCAAACATTCACAACTTTTGTAGAAAGCTCTTCGTAAGGGGTCACCGGCAGTGCTCCACGGAAAGCATGCCAGCTGAACAATTCGAGAGCTTCATCCTCCCCTATTCCAGTCATTTTAAAAACTGAATCGACCTTAGCAAGGTTGATCATGTGTTGGTCTCGAGAAGTAATGATGACTCTGCTACCATGGGCAAACCAATCTCCATCCCCATACACTGCATGCAACTGCATTCTATCATTCAAATCATCCAAAATCACAAGAGCCCGAACTCCTTGCAATCGATCTCTCATCAGAGATCTTCCTTCATCAACACTTGATACTTCCCCCTCGTAATTTACCAAACTCCTTAAAATTCTTCTCTGCAAGTCCATGACTGTAGTGTTGTTCTGTGCAGTTGCAGTAGCTCCAATGTTGAAGAGAAAGCAAGAGGCATTAAATCTGCGATGAATTTCATTGTAAACGGCCTTGGCCAAGGTGGTTTTCCCGACACCACCTATGCCGCTGATTCCCACTCTCACCAAACTTGTGTCTGTCGAATTTAGATGCAAACTGCTTATTACTTCACGAATATCCCTGTCGAGACCCACAAGATGCGTAGGAACATCCAAGGGAACCCTCTTTTTAAAGATATCCAACACGCCTTTCACAACTGCTTTGACTAGTCTCCCTTCATGCCTGAAAATCACCTTGTACGTATCAGACTCTACGATGCAAATTTATAGCTCTAAATACTAATTAAAAAACAATTACTAAGATCATAGATAGAAAGATATGAAGCGTATTCAATTCCACGAATTCAACCATCTAATAGCATTCCAAACAGGTACAACAAGTGGGTGATGAATTTATAAAATGAGCAGTGTTTCAAAGACAATCAGAGGTTGCTATCATTAGGAAAATGGCATACATTAAGGACAGCCTATAAAGCTATTCGAAGACTGCATAAGGTTCGTGCGACTGTTAAGAAGAGAATTATGAGAACATCCAAATCCCTTATTCATGTGGGTGCTGACTAATAAAAAATGGTTGTTATTGTTTTAAGAAATAACTAATACATTACATACCTCTGCTATCCTGATCAGTAGAGAAAAGTAAAAGATGAGCTGCCTCTGAATAATTTACCCACCCTACAAATGGCAAATTTATAGATGATTTGTTATTGTTTTTTTAAAAATATCTCAAAGTTTCACATTAAAAGAACACTCTGTGTGATGATCAGATTAGTTTGAAAAATTTAATAGCAAAACAGTTTTCTCACTTAACAAATGACTAATTTAATTTAATTTGTCACAGATGTTTCAATAAAATAGATTGCCTAGCGAAAATAATCTGCTTACAATTGATGTACACATTTATTCAAGTTAATAGGTAAAGAACACTAGATGAGGATTTAGGAAACAAAAATATCTTTATCCCCTAAACAAGTGGCTAGTATCCTGCCAGGGATTTTTAATGCATAAATTTATATTGCTCAGCTTCCTAGTTTATACGGAGCGAAAATATTAAGAATTGCTATTGCAAATTTATTTAACATATATTGTCATTTGATTTGCTCCCGACTTAATTAGTTTTTATATTTGAAAAGGTTAACTAGATAATCTCTTGATTTTATATCAGTACATCTTTCAAAGCGTTTGTTAGCTTACTTTTTCGACTGCAATTCACGGACCTCGTTAGTGCGTTGCCCCTTTCCTCTTAAGGCCATAAATTTGTTTTCTCTCTGTAAGTTATGAAGGCGTCTTTGAGTTTAATGATCTGAAAGAAACGAAGGAGAAAGTAAATGAAAATTGAGGCGTGAGAAGAGATGGATCGTTAGCTGCTGAGTGTTTTCAGAGCTGCAAGTGAGTCACCCAGCAGTGATCCTATGTTGCACACAAAGGGGAAAATATTCTCGGTAGTTAATGTGGCGGATAGACAATTTGAAACAAATAATTACAGAGGTGAAGATTTTAAAGAAAAGTTATGATTCTAATAAATATATATAACTTTTTCTCGCCGAAGATAGTCCTTAGGCTTTGTTTTGCCATTTGCTCCTACTTCACAAGTTTGGTGTATGAAATGGAAATGCTAAATTCCATTTCATTCCCATTCATTCTAGACTAGACTAGCACCTCTAGACTCTGCAAAAACATATTTTTTCCACATCCGTATGCACCCCTTTTGTAGATAAAGGAATAACTCTTTCTTTATAAATACAATCATATTTATTTCTAAACCAATTCTAATTTGCCATATATTTTTAGTCTTGGCCTAACAATTAAACGAAGATGCGAACTACTTACCCGGATTCTGCTTCCAGTGACCAACCAGATAAACCAGAGATATGATGAAGAGCTCTCTCCCATTCCGCAATTGTCTTTTTACCATATCGATCTAAATGATTGTAATGTTTTTCAAATGCCTTGGCAAATGCGCCTTTTTGATGGTAGCGAACATCAGAGGGCTGCACATCATAAAACAGGGGAATGATGAAGTCATCAGATCTGCACATCCTCGCCGCCTCCTCCAAACACCACCTTGATTCCGCATAGCGTTTGGTAAAAATAGGGATGAGAACGTCACTTGTTTCAATTGCTGTATGCAAGCTAGAATCGATGGCTTTGCCCTTCACCAGTTCTTCGCTGTCAAGGAAAACCCTAAGCCCTGCTTCAGACAGAGCAGTGTAAAGATGCCCTACAAAAGTATTTCTGACATCTGGTCCGCGAAAGCTCAGAAACACATGAAACCTATTGTTGGGATCGAAGGAGGCAATAGAGGTAGAAGGCTCACACTCCATCACTTGCTCTGTAAAACTTCGAAAGCTTAACAAATATGATCTCAAGTTTGGCGCACAAGTATGCAAACGCAATCGCTAAAGCTTAGTGTGACTGTGGAATGGCAAGACTGTTGGAGACATTAATTTCTCCCACCTACAATACACAATAGTCAAAGCAAAGCATTTAAGAATAGAAGCTTCCCACCGCCTTCCACCTGCGCTGTCTACTCTGACTGCTGTATTCTAGACTCTTACATATTCTCCACATTGTAATTGGCGAGCAAATTTCTGGAGTGTTCTTTTCTCACATACTTTGCAAACAAGAGAGTTCTGGATTATTCTAAGCCCTCTATAAATAGAGGCATTTTGTAAGCATTTAGACGTCAGATGTTTATCTGATCATTGTGGATCTTGAGTGGAAGTAGAATGCTGTAGCATTCTAAGATGTAATGGAGTCAATTAAGATGATTAATGAAAAATTATGCTGTAGCATTGGGTTTATATATTTGTCTGTATTTCTGAATTTATGTGTGTGCTTCCACTCCATCCACCTCCTACAAAGGCGGGTATGTATATAAAGCTTAACGCGGGTATGTATATAAAGTTTAACACAGTCAAACACAGTGTGGAGTTCGCTTATTAAATTTTTATCATATTTTCCTAGAAGGTGCCTTTTGGTGGGAAATAATCAAAGTTAGGTATTGCATTAGGTTTATTGTTTACTATTTATGATTAGCTTGTTAGGAATAGGGTGTTGGTTAGTTTCAAGGGCATGGTTGTAATTACTATTAAGATTGGTATTGGAATTATAAATAGATTAAGGATAAAGGTTTATATTTGGTGAGGGCTTGAGTTTGGGTTTGGGTTAGAGTTAGGGTCAAGATTAGGATTAAGGTTAATGTTAGCATTACAGTTAGGATTTGTTTTAGGTTTATGATTATGGTTATGCTTAACTAAATTGATTTTTTTTTAATTTAATATTTTTATTAAATTGAATGGTGAGGGTTAGACTAAGGATAATGGTTTGAGTTAGGGTTTATTTAATGCTTACGGTTAGGATAAGGGTTAGTGGTAGGGTTATGATTAGGGTTAGGATTGGGATTATGGTTATAGTTGGAGTTTATATAATGGTTAGAGATAGGGTTAGGGTTAGGGTTTTGGTTTGGATTATGATGATGGTTGAAATTAGGGTTAGGATTATGGTTAGGATTAGGATAGGAGTTTAATTAGAGCTATAATAATGGTTACGATTTAATTATATTAGGGTTATTATTAGGATATATCTTGAATTTGATAATGTCATATAGGATTAGGGTTATGATGTTGTATGTATGTGTGTTTGTGCTTGTGTATCTTAAACTCAATAATATAATTTAGGATTCGGGTCATTTTGTTTAAATTTTATATAGTTTAGGGTTCAATTAGGTTCAAAATTTGGATTGTAGTTCAATTTGATTTAGTGTACTCAACATATTAGTTAAGATTAGGTTTAGGGTTTAATTTGTTAAGTCACCCTATTTTTTAATCTTAGAACATATTATATTTTGGAAGCTTGTGAAATCTCAATTATAGTTAGGGTTAGGGATCATTTTTTGTTATGGTAAAGATTAATGTTAGGGTTAAATTTTAATTTATCATGATAGATCATTATGATGATGACTAAAAATTATCCAACTTGCGAGTAGATTTTGGAAATTCAAATAATATAAACCTTAGAGTAAATAAGCTTGATGGTGATGGTTTTAATATTTAGGGTACAATTTATTTAATCTTTAATTAGGTTTATGGTTAGGGTTTAATTTGTGCTAAAGTTTTTCTAAGTGTAAGTAAATTTTAGATTTGGATTTAGTATTAGGGTTCAATTTTGTTTGAGTTAGTGTTGGCATTTAATTTTGTTTGGTGTTAGTGTTTGGGTTTAATTTTGTTTAAGGTTTATGATGGATTGCATTCACTTTTTTTAAATATATGTAATGATGTCATTCTAATTAGATTTACAATCATTTGGTAAGACACTAATTAGGGTTGACATTTAATTTAAAATTCAATTATATAGGGTTAGTGTAAGGCTCAATTCAAGGTTCGGGATTAAGGTTGAATTTGATTGAGTGTTTAGGTTAGGGTTCAACTTGGTTAAATGTGTAATTCAATTTAGATTCAAGTTTATGGTTAGAGTTCATTTTAATTTATCAAAATATATCACTATGATGACACTCAAATTTTATCGAACATGTGAGTAGATTTTAGAAATCCAAATACTCTCAACCTTAAAGAGGATAAGTTTGATGATGATGACCTTAATATTTAGTACATTATAATTTAATTTAATTTCCAATTAAGGTTAGCCTTACGCACAAGGTTTAACTTGTGTTAAGGTTTTCTTAAGTGTAAGAGTGAAATTTAGATTTCGGTTTAGTGTTAGGGTTTAATTTTATTTGGTGTTAGTATTGATGTTTAATTTGGCTTTAGGTTTATGATGGACATATCAATTAGAAACCTAATCACTTGATAAAACACTATTTAAGGTTGACATTTACTTTAAAAATCACTAAAATGGGTTTAGTATAAGGCTAAATTCAGGATTTAGGATTAAGGTTGAATTCAATTGAGTGTTAAGGTTAGGGTTCAACTTGGTTTAATTTGTAGTTTGGTTAAAAGTTAAGGTTAGGGTTCAATATAGTTTAATGTTTAGTTTTATTTTCAAAGTCATTTATTTCTATATATTCAATAGGTTTCTCTATGAAATAAAGATTTAGGTCTAAATTGATTTATGGTTTGTGCTCAATTTGGTATACATTAAGTGGTTTTGTGTTAGGGTCAAATTTGATTTCATTAGGGTTAGGTTCAAGGTTAAATTTGATATATTATGTAGTTAGGTTTACCGTTATGGTTTAGTATTAAGTTTATGGTAGAGTTTCATTTTTAGTTAGAGTTAAAGTTTAATTACATTTAATATTTAATTATGATTAGAGTTAGGTTACAATTAAATTAATTTTAAGATTAGGGTTAAATTTGGTTTAGTGTTAGCATTAAGTGTGGTTTTAGTTGGGTTCGATTTGGTTTAATGTAATATTTAATATTTCTAGATATTTCATGTTACCTTTTTAATAATAGACTTATATTAAATGTATATATAAAGAATAATGGACAAATTTCACCATCCTTCATCACATGTCACACCTTAGTATTGAAATTATTTCTATCTAAAATTTATTGTTCATGCAAAGAATATATTTCCTTCTAATCACATTGGTTCACTTTCAAACAAATCATAAAAGATGATTAATAATAGAAATAAATAAATCTTTTATAATTTTTAATAAAATAAAAGTTATCTCAATAAAAATCAATATTTAAAATAATAATTTAATTATCATTATAAATATGAAAAAATATATTTTACATTATCTTTAAGTACTTTTAAATTTTAGAAATGTCAACTCATAAATTTAGAAATGTTTTATATGCATTTCTAATTTAGACTTTGAAGAAATCTTTTATAGACTTTTTAAAAATAATATATCTAATGATAACAATTTTGTTACTATTTTACAGTTATAAATATGAAAAAATATTTTTCTAATAATTTTATTAAAAAACTAAGATGTTTCTAATTACTTTGAAAACATCTAGAATTTCAATTAGATAAATAAGATGTTTCTATATTCTTTTATACTTCTTCATTTTTTTAATTGAGAATGAAGATGTTTCTAATTGAAAAAGTAAAAAGAAAATATAGAAACATCTAAGTAGAAAAATATAAAGAAACATCTTCATACTTTTCTAATATTGTCATTAGAAAAGTAAGATGTTTCTAATCATTTTTTTATTATACTCTTACTAAACATTTCTACTTTCATTAATTATCTTTTTCATATACTTTCATAATTTATTTATAGAAAAATTCTTATATATTTTTTAAAATAACAATTTTATTACAATCTATATGAAAAGATAGTTTTAACATTATATTACTTTATTTTAAATAATTAAATTATAGAAACATCAAGAAATATGATAATTGAACATAAAGACTATAGATATTTAAAAATAAAAATTGCATTACTTATTTACATTTGTAAATATGGAAAAATAATTTATAACTTTGAAGAAATACATCATGTAGCAGCTGAAAAAAATAAATCAAACAGTTGAAGGTGTTTGCTGCTCAAATCAATTAACCTAAGTTACCCCATGTCCCCATGCAGCTGCTTATATACACTTTCTGCTTAAATTTAAGCAGGTAGAGTGTCCCCATGTAAATTCTTAATTTGAGGCAAGGGATAAATTGGAATCTTCTCCTATTTTTTTGAAGCAGCTGTTGCTTATAATTTAAAGTTAAGCTTTGTAAAAAAGGTGGGGCTGAAAATAAGCAGTGTTGTTTATTGAGAAAAAAATGGAAAAAATTGACACTTGGCATCACCATTTTTATTCTTTCCTTTTATTTGCTTAAAATTTGCTTCTGAAATTTATAAGTTTTATATAAAAATAGTATTTATAAGCACTGCTTAAAAATAAGTAGCAAATTTTAGCATCTATGGGGACACCTGCTCGACAAATTATTGCTCAAAAAGTTGAGCAGCAACTACTAGCTAAAATAAGCTAAGCAGCCGCATGGGGACCTGCCCTTAGGTGATTTGAGCAAGACTGTGATCTCACTATTATCACCATTGATAACCCCTCTAAAGATGAGCAGCAGCCGCATGGGGACCTGCATCTATGGGGATAGGTGATTTTAGCATCTATGGGGACACCTAGTCGACAAATTGTTGCTCAAAAAGTTGAGCAGCAACTGCTAGCTAAAATAAGCTAAGCAGCCACATGGGGACCTGCCCTTAGGTGATTTGAGCAAGACTGTGATCTCACTATTATCACCATTGATAACCCCTCCCAATTTTTATTATGAGTGAGGTAGCTGAAAGTGAATGCCCCTCTGAAGATATTCATCGTGATAATGTTGTTCCTTCAATGGCATCATTCAACACATTGAACCAACAAATTTAACAAACCGCAGTGCAGAGAGTTGCTTCCAGTCGTTTCCTATGGAATCATGCACATACATGTAAATCAAATGGGGTTTATACATAGTACATCTACTCTTTCAACAACTATTGTTTAAATATGTTGTTTGTCAGATGCCATTCAACAGTTTTCCACATTCATGATTTCAAAGTAAAAGCACAACCAATCACCATGATTTTGACCACTCGACAGTAAGATAAGAAAAGCGGCATGAAAAACATAGTGAACGAAAGGTAGGAATTGCTTCAAGAGTTCCATAAATTTAAATTCAAAACCACAACTAAGAAATCTAACATTTTAACACTAATCTCTCAGAAACAATCTATATCTATTAAAATACAACTAAAACTCTTCTAACATTAGAGTTTCATATCAAAGAAAACTCATCCTTTCCAGCATTGAAACATAGATTTTTTTTATTAAATTACGAAGGAAAACATATAAATCTAACAACCTAAACCCCAGCCCTTTGAAATTTGAGGAATAAGGTAGGAAATATAGTGGATTGAGAAGTTCCACAAGTTGAGGCTTGGACTCTGAATTCATGCCAATGATAATGATAAATCATAAATCTTCTTGGTTTCCTAGAGAAAATGCAAGAAGAGCAAATGATTTATATAAAAAATACTAATTGTAAAGCGTCTCTAGTCTTCTTGCATGTCCGCAGGTAAACACTAATGGTATTTAAAAGAGTCATGGTATGCGATTCCACTACCATGCCTATGAATACATTTCCACTACTCTGTGTTTGTGCTTCCTTATTGTATGTGGTCTTCTTCTATTTGCATGTGTTTTGTAACTGATCCATGAATGCAAAGACATTTATTTAAAATAAAAAAACATTTTATTAAATTAGGATGTCAAGTTCTTTATTAAGTCCATTTTTCATCTTTTTTTACATGGACTACTAAAAGAGTCCCACCATTTTCGACTTTTTTACATGCTAATTTCTCATAATTTTTGACTTTTCTCATGCATTAATAGAAAATTGTGAGCTCACAGTGGAATTTGAATGGTTTCTTTTTTCTTACACCATTACATTCGCTGACCTCCTATAAGGGTTTGTTGTCATTGTAGTGTTACGCCTCTCGACATAATTAGAAAACAATTAAAATAGTAATATAAGTATAAATCTCAAATTAACTAAACAAATTTCTAAGTTCATATCTTTTATTTTAAAAAGTGTTTTAAATTAATATAATAATAATATAGAAACATTCCATTACATATAATATCATGAATTAGTAATATATAAAAAATCTTAAATTTACTAAAATTTATATATTATATTTAAAAATTATTCTAAATTAATATGATTATATAATAAACAAAATAGAAACATATACATTACATGCTAATATTAGATAGACCTAATTATTATTAATAATGTCAAGTTTCTAAATTTATATTAAAATAATTTAATATCTATGATTTTAAAATATCTAAAAAAATTATATTTTATCCTAAATATATTAAAATAAAAAATAGAAAAGAAGATAAATAAAAGATAAAAAAGAAGCATCTAAAAGAAAAGAACATAAATAAAGGATAAAAAAAAGCATTTAAAAGATTAATGAAAAGAGTAAAAATAAATTAGAATTAATTAAAAATGAGAAAATAAGGAGAAAAAGGAATATAAAAACAACAACAAAAAATAATAAAAAGATAAAGATAACAATAAGAAAAATTAAAAAATAAATAAAAAGTACTCATAAAAAGGGTAAAAAGTAAAAATAAAAATAAGAGGAATAACGATAAAAAGAATGAAAAGAGCAAAAAAAAGATAAAAATACAAAAAGGATAAAAAAAATAATATAGATAAAGATAACAAATATATACACCCACAGACATACACACAAATGCATGTAATTAAATGAATGTAAACAAAAGTGTAAAGATACATAAATAATAAAACTATTAAATAGGGTTAAAATGGCATCACCACTATTCAAATGTAAGAATGGATAGATGTGTATGGGGAAAATATGAGATCTACTCCCAAATCCAAATTTTCAAAGGAGAGATCCAATTTGATCAACCGAGGGGTTAATGCACAATCGAATCAATCTATGAAGAATATGAAGGAGAGAGAAAACCCTATATTTCCCTATAAAGGAGTTATGTTTGAAATTTGAAATAATTGAAATACAAATACTAACCTCAAATTAGGGAAAATCTGAAAAATGCCAATTTCTGATGTCTATGTACTTTTGGGCAATTTTGCAACCTATTTCAGACTGGAAATGCCGAGACAAAGAAAACCCAAAAATATTTTATCTTTCTGATGGTAGGTAGTCTTTGACGCTCATAAAAGGTCAAAGGCTAGATTCTTTATTTGAAGGTCAATTCTGACCTTGTTCGCAGATCTCGGAAGTTCATCGAAAAGGGTATCCAAATATGCTCTCAGATCTGAAATTTCGCACCTGTACCTACAAGAAAATGAGAGTTTTGTTTGTATGGGGGGTTTGCCTTGGTCAAACCCCAATTTAGGCATTAACCTTGAAATTGAATTTAAATGTAGTGTGCATAAACAAAGCAATTGAAACAAATCACCTTGTTTATGTTGAAGACCTTGGAGAGGATTCGAATCCTCAAATCCACAAGTATGAATGCTTCAATGGATTTAGGATGTCTCTAATCAATGACATTTGATCCTCAACACCAATCTTGAATTGATCTTTGCATATGAGGAGGCTTGGATGAATGTAGAAGGATGGATCTTCAAGGGGGCTCCAAAGAGATTGAATCCTTTAATGGCTAACAATGGATCTCCTTGAGGGATGGATGCTTGAACACTTGAATGCTTGAATCCTTGCTTGCACTTGAGAGCTTGAGAGATTGCAATTTCTTGAGATGAGATGTGTTCTCACAAAACTTGATGGAGAAAATGAGAGAGGAAGGCCTCCTTTTATAGTGAACTAGGGCACAATCCTCTAGAGGGGCCACCTTGGAGAATTAAATCCCAATTAGGTCCTAACCTTTAGAAAATATACCTAGATTAAATGCACTTTAAGGATTTACCATTTCAAAACCTGAAATGGCCGACTTGGAGGCGGGAAAATAAATATCCCCGTACCCTGACACCTAGAATTCAAGGAAAATTAAAATTTGAACAGGGGGGTCAAAATCAAGCTCGAACCTGACTAGGTCAGGATTGAGGTCAATCCTGACCAAGTCAGGATAGAGGTTGACTTTGACCCCATAAGGTCGACTTTGGCCTTATGGTCAAAAACCTTAGGATCCAGGCCTAGAATGCTAGGAAATGCAGATTGAAGTGAAAATCAGGTGCAGAGGAAAGCAGAATAGGGGGGAAAAGCCAGATACATGCAAAGACCCAATCAATGTGCTTAACATGACCCAAACCACTTACTCAGAGGGCTAAATTCTCTTATCATGGAAGTGCTTCTATTTTAAGATGATACATTAAGCCCCCACTTTAGCAAGAGTATAGACTCGATGCAAACTCTTGGTAAAGGAGATCAGAATGAAAAGATAATCTTATCGTAATCCAAGGGACAAAGAGAAACCTTAAGACCCCAAGGACTGAAGTCTTCATCAAATCCTAGATCACAATAAGAGAGACATCTCTAAAGAGAAAGAAAGGGTGTGATTACCTCGCCCAATGAGAACTTATGTCCCATTATGAACCACACAAGGAAACGGGGCAACTGGAAAGATGGAATTGAATTGCCTAGTGAATGTGGCTACTCACTAGTCAACCCATCAAGGATTTACCCTTAGGAATATTCTATTCCATAAGAATAAAACCAAAAACAAAAGAGATCCAGTCTTAAGAACACCTCCGACCTTAAGGGATCAAAAAATATGTGTATTTGAAACTAGAGGGATCAAGAGATCCTAAAATATAAATCCATGTTTTAAGGATTAGTTACTAATCCAAAAAGGGAGAAAATTATCTTGAAAAATATGTGCGTATCGAAAAGTGTGTGTGTGTGCACAATAGGTGAGCAACGCATATGCCCCCATGTTAAAGTCATTGCTGACACTTTAATAGGAGCAATAGCTTTAACGGAAACATAAACAACTCCACTGATTACGTTTTCATGTCGAGATGCCCCCAGATGAAGACAAATCAAGGGAAATATCACAGAAACATATAGAGAACACAGAAGAGATCTACCTACCATGGGGTCAGTATGATCATAAGATAATATATATATGATATTATTGCAAATGAATTGACATCATTCTCCAAAGAAAGTAGAACTACGATCACAAAAGAGAAAAGATCACATAAGATATACAAAGGAGAATCTTTTCGGACCATGTCATGGAGACCAAAAAGAATTAGTGCTACCATATCTCTAATCCAAGCAGATTACACAAGGAAACATTTACGAACAATAGCACATTTACAACATAACATTGAACAACGCATAGAATAATAGAGATACATATAGAAGAATTTGAACAATAGTTTCGATTCCTTCATCACCTTGCACCAATTGAGTAACAAGGATCATATAAAAGAATCTAACAACATTTAGCAAACACATTACAAGAGAAGCACAGTACAACAGGCAAACAAACAACAAAGCTACCATGAAGGACAAGTCGATCAAGCATGCCACCTACTTTCCCCATCTCATTGTATATCATTTAGGGAAGGTGGGTAACTCACAAGAGGGACTATATCCAGTTCCAAACAAGGATCCTCTTGAGAATCACAATGTTTGACACTAGGTGTAAGAGTTAATTGTGATGAAAGCATATTAGGTAAATCAATGTCAATGTCAATAGTCTCATATTCATCATTAACATCATTAGTATCATCAAGAGTATCTTCTTCATCCAAATTAATCAAAATAGGATCTAAGATATGAATAGAATCATCATAATCATGCATCTTAACATCATTATTAGTAACAACCTCTTCTAACACATCATGCATAGGTTTATCCGAGGAAGGTAGAGATCTTTGAAGAATAGAATTACGAGCTTTAGCATGAGCATGATGCTTCTTATGAAGTTCATTAGCGGATCGATTTCATTTTGATTTATTTGAAATAGGTTGAGAACTAGGAGGAACAATCACAAGATCCTTCACAGGTTCTTTAGGAATATCAATAGGATTATTAACAATAGAAGAAACAATCAGAGGATCTTTGATAGGTTCGATAGAAGGAACTTGATTAACATAACAAGAAGCCATAGTTAAAGGAGGTATAGAAGGTGTAGGCAAAAGACCACGATTAAGATCCATAGGAGGTGTTCTTAATTCAAGAATCTTATGATGCTTATAAACTTGATATGATAAAAAAAGATTATCAGGTTGAGGAGGACATGAATTAGGTAATGAAGGCCAAAAGAAATCAAGAGCAGCACAATCTCTAGGCCTAGAAGGTTGATATAGACTATGATTAATTGTCTTCACTTCTTCATCATGAATGAACTTAAGACACTTATGGATAGGTGAAGCAACAACATGCATGGTAGTCAACCAAGACAAACCTAGCTTAACTTGAAATTGATCAGAAGTAGGAACCACAACAAAGGTAGTGTTCACAATTTTTCCACAAAGTTCAATCGGTAAAGTAATAGAACTAAATGATGGATAAAGAAAACCATTACAATTTTGAATCCACACATCCGATGTATCATAAAAGTCACATTGTAAGCTTTTCATAAAAATATTTTCTTTAGTAATAACATTGACTAAGGATGTAGTATCAACAAGACAACCATGAGTAGGTTTCTGAGAAATCCTAGCAGCAATGTAAAGGGGACCATCATGAGCTTTAATAGTCTCAAAGTCATCAAAGGTAATCAAATGTTCCCGAGGTCTTTTATTCTTAGGTTGTTGTCGAGGTTTAGGTTGAGTTTTCATTTTAGGTTTAGGTTTTGGTCAAGGTTGAGATAGAACTTGAGGTTGAATCTGAGGTTGAGGTTGAGGTTGAGGTTGAGGTGGAGATACAGATTGACCAACATGCTCCAGTTGATTAACAACATGATTGAGATCATCCATCTTTGAATCATACACAATTTCCATAGCATATGGTTGAGAAATTGTATTAGTATCATGCGTAGGTAAAGGATTTATATAGATTTGAATATTCTGATTAGGAGGAGAGATGGATTTGTTCCCACTACCATCAAGATTATCAACATATAAGGCCTTAGAATCAATTCAGTCTTGAACCTTATGTTTTAAAGAATAACATTTCTCAGTATCATGACCATTCTAATGATGATATTGACAAAAAGCATTTTGATCAAAAGATTTAGATGCAATTTTAGCAGGTAAAAGAGGTCGAATAGGAGGCAAAGTAATCATATTAGCAGTTATCAACCTATTCATAATAGCATGTAAAGATTCAGAAAAAGGAGTAAACGTACGATTTAATGGAAAATCAGTGGATGCAGAAGTGGCATTGTGAGATGCAACAACAACTTGATCAGCAACTGCATTCGCTTGTTTGTTTATCTTGACATAGTTGTTGAATTTTTGAAATTTTTTTGGATTAGGAGCAACATCACTCTTATCAACTGGAACAGGAGCCATTGGAGTGTTTCTCTCAAATTGACTCACTTGTAATTGATAATGATGAAGCGCTGCACAAAGTTGTTGTAAAGAGGTAAATTCAGTAAGAAAAATCTTATCTCTAATATCCTTTTGCAAATTGGAAATAAACATACATTGAATATCAATATCAGGAACATGATAGGAAATCTAAGCATGCAAATGCTTAAATCTACCAATAAATTCAGTCAATTTTTCTTTAGCACTTTGTTTACAATGCATCAAATCAGTCAAAGACACTTACGGGCCAATGTTGTTTTGAAATTGTTGAATAAAGGCATTAGCAAGTTGTGGAAAGGAATCAATGGAATAAGGAGGCAAGGAACAATACCATTGTAAGGCCTTCTCACAAAAGGTTCTAGCAAACAGTTTGGCTAAAATCCTATGGTCATGAGCATAATCACTACAAAAGATTTGGAATGTTTTAACATGATGAACATGATCTCCTTTTCCATTATAATTCTCAAGATGAGGCATCTCACCTTGTTGAGGAACAGGAGTACGAATAATGTCTTAGGACAAGGGACTTCCTATGTCACATGTCAGAATACTAAACTTGTTTTGAGTTAAGGAAGCAAGTTGTTGTTGTAAGGAAGACATAATTTGAGCCAAACTGATGATTGTTGAATCATTAGAGGAAATAGGAGGAGTAGCAACATTAGACACACTAGGTAAGGTGTACGAAGTTGCAGGAATAGAAGACACAACTGGAGGAACACTAGGAACTACATTGGAAGCGGATTGGAATAAGTAAAAGGAACATTATGATATGAAGGTTGTGATGTAGGAAGGGACATAGGAAGAAAAATCATAGGAATAGAGGGAACCATCATAGTCACCAAAGGAGTATAAGTAGGAATACTAGGTAAAGGATTAGAAGGAGGTTCAACACTAGTGATAGGAGGAATCAACCCTAAATCTTGAGCTTCTTGAGCTAAAGGTTTAACATTTGAATGCACAAGGTGAGTAATACCATGCAAGAGGTTAACACCTTGATCACTATCACGGGGAACTTTCTTAAGAGCCTCTATAGCTTGAATGGAATCTTGATTATGGTTCTCTTGAATAAGCCAATTACCCATTTTATCAAGTTTAGTTGAAACTTTTTGGACTTGTCCAGGAGGAACTCTTAAAGCGTCATCCTCATCATGAGATGAATGAGAAGAGTTTTGCTCCATTGTAGGATTGGAATTATGAAGAATCAAGTTATCATCCAGGATTCTAAGGAAAGGATAGGAAGATTCAAGATTAAAGGCACCCATGAGTCTATGAATTCTTCTAACCAGAATGTTATAAGTAGGACTAGTGGTAGTAAAGCTCATAAACCAATGTAATATAAATGAACTAAACTAAGAACACATAAAGCATAAATATTTTTGTATTTTTGAAATCTAATTAGCATGCAAGATCTAACACAAAGGAAAAATCTAATACTAACAAGATAAAAGGAAAGAACAATAGGGCATCCAATTCCACAAAAGAAAAGAGAGTAAGTATGTCGGGTTCACCAAAATGAATAGGGTTAAAATGGCATCACCACTATTCAAATGCAAGAATGGATAGATGTGTATGGGGAAAATATGAGATCTACTCCCAAATCCAAATTTCCAAAGGAGAGATCCAATTTGATCAACCGCGGGGTTGATGCACAATCAAATCAAACTATGAAGAATATGAAGGAGAGAGAAAAACCATATATTTCCCTATAAAGGAGTTATGTTTGAAATTTGAAATAATTGAAATACAAATACTAACCTCAAATTAGGGGAAATCTAGAAAATGCCGATTTCTGATGTCTGTGTGTACTTTCAGACAATTCTACAACCTGTTTCAGACTGGAAATGCTGAGACGAAGAAAACTCAAATTTTTTTTATCTTTTTGATGTCAGGTAGTTTTTGACCCTCATAAAAGGTCGAAGGCTATATTCTTTATTTGAAGGTCGATTCTGACCTTGTTCCCAGATCTTGGAAGTTTGTTGAAAAGGGTATCCAAATCTACTCTCAGATCCTAAATTCCACACCTGTACCTACAAGAAAATGGGGGTTTTGTTTGTATGGGGGGTTTGCCTTAGTCAAACCCCAATTTAGGAATTAACCTTGAAATTGAATTGAAATGTAGAGTGCATAAACAAAACAATTGAAACAAATCACCTTGCTTATGTTGAAGTCCTTGTAGAGGATTTGAATCCTCAAATCCACAAGTAGAAATGCTTTAATGGATGTAGGATGTCTCCAATCAATGGCATTTGATCTTCAACACCAATCTTGAATTGATCTTTGCATATGAGGAGGCTTGGATGAATGTAGAAGGATGGATCTTCAAGGGGGCTCCAAAGAGATTGAATCCTTCAATGGCTAACAACGGATCTTCTTGAGGGATGGATGCTTGAACACTTGAATGCTTGAAGGATTTCTTGAATGCTTGAATCCTTGCTTGCACTTGAGAGCTTGAGAGATTGAAATTGCTTGAGATGAGATGTGTTCTCATCAAAACTTGTTGGAGAAAATGAGAGACGAAGGCCTCCTTTTATAGTGAAATAAGGCACAATCCTCTAGAGGGGCCACCTTGGAGAATTAAATCCTAATTGGGTCCTAACTTTTAGAAAATATACCTAGATTAAATGCACTTTAATGATTTACCATTCTGAAACCCGAAATGGCCGACCCAGAGGCGGAAAAATAAATATCCCCGAAACCCGACACCTGAAATTCAAGAAAAATTAAAATTTGAATAGGGGGTCAAAATCGAGCTCGAACCTGACTAGGTCAGGATCGAGGTTGATCCTGACCAGGTCAGGATAGAGGTTGACTTTGACCCCATAAGGTCAACTTTAACCTTATGGTCAAAAACCTCATGATCCAGACCCATAATGCTAGGAAATGTGTATTGAAGTGAAAATCAGGTGCAGAGGAAAGTAGATTAGGGGGGGAAAAGACAAATACATGCAAATACCTGATCAAGGTGCTTAACATGACCCCAGACCACTTACTCAGAGGGCTAAATGCTCTTATCATGGAAGTGCTTCCATTTTAAGACGATACAACTATATATTTGGAGTGAGAGTTGACACCCCTCTCCTTCAGTTGTGACATGTGGTCAAGTCTTGGGCTGCCTCGCCACCATCAAGATTCAAGTGTCTGCACCAACCCTCATCCCTCAGATCATACTTTATCCTCCTATTTGGTTGATGGTGGCAAGAATTGGATCTTTATATAAATATAGGAAAACATATTTGATAGACTACAACTAATTAAATATCTTAAAGGAGTGATTGAAAACTACAAAAGATAATGATTGATGATCACTGAGCTACAAAGGTATATGTGACACATTAAATCAATTTTTGTATTGTCATTGATGTCAACTAGTTTTGACTGTACTTATCATGATAGTTACAAATATCTGAAGAAGGAAATAATGGTCAAGAAATGAGATATTAACATGAAGATGAGATGTATGAGGAAGATATGGATATGATACTCATTGGATAACTTATTGATGAGTCTATGACATTATGTTAGTGATTTAATTGTATTACATAATTTTGTTATGGATTGAAGATCAAGAACATACAAGTTTATGTGTTCGGTAAATGAAGAACTTAGTATACACCAAATTGAAAATTGTGTACACCAAGCAAGTGTAGTGTACACTGAGTACAGTGTTAACTGAGTTAGAAGTCATCATGATGCATATTGGTTGAGTGAAAGAAATAAATGGAACATATGACTGTCGACTAAAGTTGATGAGCTGGATACATATTGATGATTCTGAGGTTAAAGATAAAGTTTGTTATGATGATCACACAACTAAAAAAATTTAAGGATGATCGGATGAAGGAGAATGAAATGTGTTATTGACACAAGTGTCGAGGAAGGTTAAAGCAATAGAATCAACAGTGAAGATTAAGAGGAAAAATCTATGGCTGCAAATAAAATGGTTTATTATGTCTATAAAATGAGACAATAGATTCATTATGAATTATGGAATGCGCATGAGGAGATTGCATTCATGTATGCTGGTCAAATAGGTTGAAGACATAACTGAGAAAATCTTCAGACAATACTAAGCATTAGAGAAAGGAATTAACCGAGCACAACAGAGTTGGAGGATATAAAGGAATTGAATTGAGTTTATTGGCCAAAGGTATTTTGAGCTTAGCGTAGATTTGAAAATCTACAAATAAAGTTGTATTTGAATCAGATCATTTAGTTTTGCATTCTAACCCATTGCTACAGATAAATCTCTTAATTGAGTGGGACTTAATCTTTATATTTCATTATGACATTAAATGAATATTGATTATTTTCATGTTGACCCCATAGTGAATGTTTGGTCACAGAGAACTATTAGTGATAAATCCTCTAACTAGGTCGCATTTGACAGTGTTTTTTTGTAACCTTTAATTTAGGGTTGGCTCTTAACCGAGCTCACTTTCAGAAGAGTGAAATTATTTTGGGTTATCGATCCCAGGTGGTTTTTCCCCTAACAAGGTTTTCACGTTACAAATTAAAGTTTTGTGTATGGATGTGATAAATTGTTATTTTACTTTACACATTACTATTATTGGTTTGATTAGTATATGTAGTAGATAATTTATTGATATTCGGTAAATGAACAAAAAGGATTAGTTAAATTTTTACCAAGTTGATTAATTGATTTGAAAGATTCATTTTATACATCAGAGAGTGTTTGAGACTGTAGGATAACTGGACTTAATTGATTCATCCCCCCTCTTAGTTATCTAACAATTGGTATCAAAGCAAGAGTGCTTGAAAAGGAAAATTTTGAAGGACTTAAGTTAGAGATCACAAGATGTATAAGAGAGAGGTGTCAAAGATGAACAAATACAACTTCTCGACATGGAAAAGCAGGATGAAGTTATATCTATCTAGAATTGGTGAATCTATAACATACTACTTGGAAAATGGATTTATCTTACCCACTGGTCTTTTGACTATTGATTAGATGAGAGAAAGACATGAACACAATGCTATGATGATTGAGATTGCTTCTTCTTTATCAGATGTTGAATTTGAATATATCAAGACATGTACAACTTCAAAACAGATGTGGAATAAGCTTGCACTAGTTCATGGAGGAGATGTGAATGTATTAAGGGGTAAAGTTGAAAGTCTTAGAGGCACGTTTGATGACATGAAGATGAAAGAAGGTGAGAACATCACTTAGTATAGCAACCGAGTCAAGGAGGTTGTGAATGTTATCTGAGGAGTAGGTGGAACTATTGATGAAAACATTATGGTAAGTAAAATTCTAAGAACTTTGTTACCTGCCTATGCTATTAGAGTTTCTGCAATTCATGAAATGAGAGAAGCTCCTGGTAATAACATTTCACTTGATAGTCTAATCTTTAGATTGACTACATTTTAGTTGAATAACTATGACAGTAGTATTACATACCTATTGTAGAATCTGCATTTATGTCATCTCTAAAAATTGGAAAGTCAAGTAGTAGATATAAGATAAGAAATGAAAGTGAAAGTGAAGCTGAAGAGGATGAGCTTGATGAACTTGAAGCATTAATGGCTAGAAGACTACAAAAGGGAAAAGGAAGATATAGAGGTAAACTACCATTGGTTTGTTTTAAATGTAAAGAGATTGGTAATATTATTGCAAGATGTCCTGAAAAGAAAAATGATGAGAAGACAAATGAAAGGAAGAATTATATAACAGATTATCGAGATCACAGAGGAAACTGACAGTATGGAAAGATAGATAATCGATACTACAGGGATAAAGGAAAGAAGGCATGCTACCTTGTTGAAGATGAATATGAAGATATTGACATCGACACTAATGAAGGCATAGAAGTGGTATTTGTGGCTTTGAAGGAAGACTCTAAAGAAGAAGAAAGGTATGTTAAACAATAATTATTTATACAGTTAGCAAGAATGATACATAGACTGTTGATAGTGGTTGTACACATCATATGACTGGTGATGAAGAAAATTTTGAATGTCTTGATCATTACAATGGAGGATCTGTGAAAATTGGAAATGATACACCTTGTGTAGTAAAATGAAAAGGGTCTAGATTGTTGAATAATAAGATCAAATGTGAGAATGAATATTGAGTGAAATGACCTAAATATAATCTATTGAGTGTAGCACAACTGAACAATACAGGTCATCGAGTTGCATTTCAAAATAGAAAGGTAAAAATATATGATGAAGTTGGAAAGTTGATCAGTACTAGTGAACAATCAAAAGGTAACTTGTGCTATCTTGACAATGTTGAAACTTCTTGTTTATTGGCTAAATTGAAGATGTATGGTTATGGCACAAGAGGTTATGTCATAAGAACTTTGACAACATGGTTAAGATCAGTAAGAAAAGGAGAGTTAGAGGTTTACTGAGCATATCAATACATGACCATGTTATGTGCAAACAATGTCAAATGGGCAAGATGTCAAAGTCCAGTTTTAAGAGCAAACACTATTCATCTAATGCTATCTTGGAGTTAGTTCATACTAACTTGTGTGGTCCTATGAGAACTCAAAGTTATTATGGAAACAAATATTTTATATTGTTCGTTGATGATTTCTCTAAGATGATGACTATCATATTTTTAAAAGAAAAAATTGAATCTTTTAAAATGTTCAAATGGTAAAAAAAAAAGTGGAAAGAGAAAGTGGTAAGGAACTGAAATGTTTGAGATCAGATAGAGGTGGTGAATTTATTTCTGATGAGTTCACTAATTTTTGTAAAGAGCATGGAATTAAGAGATAGGTTTTTGCACCGAGAACACCCCAATAAAATAAAATTGCTAAAAGGAGGAATAGATCAATTGTGGATTGTGCTAGAACATTGATGATTGAAAAATATGTTGCACAAATGTACTGGAGAGAAGTTGTTAGTACTATTATTTGCACACTAAACCGAGTTCAACTAAAGAAAGAATCAAACAAGACACCTTATGAATTATGGTATGGTTACACACCTAATGTGACACACGTAATGTGAGTTATTTCACAATGTTTGAAAGTAGATGTTACATTTTGAAAGATGATAGAAATAGGAAATTTGATTCAAAAGGTGATGAAGAAATATTTCTAGGATATTCTACTAAAAGAAAGGCTTACAAATGTTTTAACAAGGCTACTAAAAAAATTATTGAAAGTGCATATGTGAGAGTTGATGAGTTTGTAGAAAAGAATGATGAAGAAAGTAAAAAGGAACCAGAAGACTGGTAGATTTGTTTACATTGAAGAACTTGAAACTTTAATTGAGCAATAGTTTGGCATTACAGAGAAACAAGGTAATTCTATTGAGCAACAGTCTTTATAGACCGAGAATCAACAAACTATTACCAATGAAGATAATGATCATACACCAAGTGGAGAACACATTGAAGAACAAAGATTTGAACCTGTACTTGCAAGATATGTAAGAAGACATCATCCACAAGATCAAATAAATGAAGTTAAGAAAATAGGCATGATGACATGAAGTAAGTTGAAAAAAACACATGTTTGGTTTGTGAATTGGAGCCTAAAACTATTAGAGATGCATTGGAAAATGATGAATGAATTAAGGCAATGAATGAAGAGATTGAGTAAATACAAAAAAATAAAACATGGACATTGGTACTGAGACCAAAATACAAAAATGTGATTGGAACCAAATGGATATTCAAAAAAATTAAATGAAAATGGAGATGTAACAAGGAACAAAGAAAGACTAGTATGCAAAGGTTATGCACAAGAAAAGGAATTGACTATGCACAAACTTTTGCACCCATTGCTAGGCTTGAAGGAGTAAGAATATTGTTTGCATATGATTCTTACAAAGGATTTAATGTTTATCAGATGGATGTTAAATCTACATTTTTGAACGAGATACTTGAGGAAGAGGTATACATTAAACAACCTGAAGGTTTTTTTATCCTAATCAGAGGAATGTGGTATGTAAGTTGCACAAAGCATTTAAATGGACTGAAACAAGCACTGAGAGCATGGTATGAAAGACTACATTCCTATATCATTAGTATTGGATTTGTTAGAACAAGTGACAACAACAGTTTGTATTTGAAATGTGAAACTGATGATAAGATTCTTATTGCTAAAATATTTGTTGATGATATCATATTTGGTGGACATGATAACTTATGCAAATATTTTTCTAATGAAATGAGAAAAGAATTTGAAATGTCGATGTTTGGTGAGATCAATTGTTTTCTTGGATTGCAAATAATACAACAAAAGGAAGGTATATACATCACACAATCTAAATATATCAAAGAAGTATTGAAGACATTTGGTATGGAAGATGCCAAAAACTTTTACACAATCTTACTCAGAAGAAAAACCGCAACACTTCATAGATTGCAGAAATTTGCTATCTTTAAGTTACATCTTTCAAAGCATTTGTTAGCTTTACCTTTTTAAACTGTAATTCATGGACCTCCCAAGTGCTCTTCCCCTACCTCTTAAGGCCATAAATTTGTGTTCTCTTTGTAATTTATGAAGAATGTCCTTGTGTTTTAATGGTCCGAAAGAAACAAAGGGGAAAGGAAATAAAATTTGGTGGGATTGTAGAGTTGTGAGGCGTGGAAAGAGATGGATCCCCCTGTTAAGTACCGTTCATTAGCCGTTGAGTGTTTTCAATTATATTTCTTGTTACTAGAGAAAAGGAATCTACTTTTGACACTACTCAGTAATACATGCTATAGTTGGTTTAAAATGATTACGCCTACTCCATTCTTTACTCTTTACAATAAAATTTTGACAACTAGTTTTACTCAATCATTTTATTTTTGGTTTTCAAAGCTTCAAGTCAGTCACCTAGCAGTAATCCTATGTTGCACACAAAGGGGAAAATATTCTCGGTTAATGTGGCACAAAAGTAGGACATAAGGTTAGATCAGCTCTCTGAGATAATTTCAAGAGGTGAAGATTTGAAGAACATTATGATTGTTAGAAATACATAAGCCCTATTGAAGAAATACAAGTTTTGGTGTATGAAACAGAGAAGCTCCTCAACAACTCTACATCTATTTATATTCTGGAAAGCAAGGCCATGGGTTCTACTCCTCTTGATGTAAGAGGGAGGAAGAGTAGGATGTAAAATACATCTGAATGGAACACAGGGTCGATAAATCTATGAGGAAATTTTCTCTATATTAATGATTATTTCCTTACCTGTGAATACAAATGTAAATATTTCTTTATAAAAACAATCATATTTATTAATCAAGCAATTCCATTGTTAGAAATAGAGAATACTGAGAGGGGGAGGGGGGGGGCGGGGGGGGGGGGGGGGGGTGAGTGAGCCAGTATTATGCAAGTTTTTACTTTCGCCCAATTATGGATATAATAGATTATCTTGATACATGCATAACATAATAAACTAAATAACATGTATAGAAATAAAGAAAAAGGACTCATAACACATTATTTTTTCTCAAGGAAACCTTAGCCAAGGGAAAACCCCAGTGGGGATGGTACCCACAAAGATTCACTAATCAAAAGTATCCTGTTAAGGATGTTGACCATGTTAGGAGCCTGTTACGTGCATCTAGTGTCTCAGTCCTAATTAAGGGACTTTAGGCCTTGTTAGAAGCCTCAACCCTACTAAGAGTTGGTAGTACAAAATATGATTACTAGATGAGCCCACAGCCCAAACTAGTAATGTACAATGATTATTGATTACAAAATAGGGCAAGGTACATAACCTTATGTTGCTTGCTTTGCTTTCACAACTTTGCATCAATACCTTTCACATATATGTTTTCTATATCATCTATATCATTACAATTTTTACATCTACTTCGCATTCCAAATGCCTTACATGTATACAAGTTATTACGAATAATAACTCTTACAGTCGACTTTACAAAAGCTTATTAAAAAATACATATTTACCCAAGGGTTAAAATCTAGGATGTCATCCCTTTATATTATTAAGACATTATTTTGATAAACAAAATAATCCCTTAACTCTTTACCAATTATGTCTTCATATTCTGTCCTATCGACTTAACACTGTCTTTGGTAAAACTACCATAACTTTTTCCGTACATGTTGTACTGACTTGCGCTCTCAAGTGAGTCTTCAATAGTCATCATAGTATCTATGTTCAAGTGTGCAAGCACTAAAATTACTCCAATTGACATCACCAATCAAAACTGTCTCTGAGTCACTGGGAAAATAATGTTTCACACTTAGACAATTTTGCTTTGTGCTCTGTCATACTTGCTCTCTGTTATATGTGATCTTCACATAGATCACATGTTTCCATAATGAAAAAATCTAGATATCTAACTCATCCAAATTTCTAACAATCTCCCCCTTTGTCATTGGTGGCAACATATGAGAAAATTGGCTAAGTTTCAAAACTCCAAAAACTCAAAATTGTGGCCATAACAAAAATATATCTTTACTGTCCTTATAACTCCATATATCTTATCTATATTCTGTAATCCCCCCTAAGAATATATTTCCTTATCATATATACATCAATTTTTTGCTATATATCTCTCCCCCTTTGACAACAATGACAAAAAAAAGGGTGCCAAAACTGTGTTCAAAAAGTTGTATGCCTTGATTCAAGATTGCAAAGTCGGTAGGCTTGCAAAACAATCTACAAAATTTATTTTTATGCTCTCTATCTCCTTCTCCCATGCCTTCTTAATGGAATTTGCAACACTAAGTAGTGCACACAATCCATAAGATGCTATCTCACATGCTTGAAGGTTTGCAAAACTAAACTTTTGAAAAGATGTCTTTGATGAAAGACATTCTTCCAACTGTCCTTCAACAATGCTTAACTTTATTGAAATGTGCTCTCTTAGAAGAGATAATCTTTTCAATTTTCTATCCTTTTCATCATTGAGAATCCTTATTTCATCGTTTATTTTTCTGATTCTTTTCTCAATGTCCAATATCTGCACATTTGGGCTGGCTAGAAGATTTATCTTTGACTGAATTTTTGCTTCTTTGGCCTTAATCTTCTCAATCACTTCAGAGACATGATTCTCAGATTTTGTACACTGAATGTACAAAGTTTCACCTCTGTCCAAGTTCCTTCTCAAGTCCTTTATACAAATATCCAGATTGTTAATATTAGTTCCGATATTCTGATTTATATCCTAAAATATTTTGGCCTCATAGGTTGCCTGAGCCTTCACTGTAGCTATGTTTGATAAGTTAGTGAACTCATTATCAAATGCATTCATAACTTTCTTATCTCTTTCAAGTGGATCTACGTTAGCTATCTGGTTAGTCACAACACTTTGTAACTTCTATGTTATTTCTAGTAATGATCCTTAAAGGCTTTTCACCTTCTTGTTCTTTCCAATTATTTTATTCAGGGATGTGATCAATTCTATTTGATCATCATCATCAACTTCTTTCCCAAAGCTTTCAAATATTGATCCAATCTGTGATTTCTTTGCAATCTCAGGTGTAGGATTGATTTCTTCTTTGCTAGGGACTTCTTTCTATCCTAGAATTTTTGCACTTTCTTGATTATCTATTTCCTTTTCTTCCTCTTTCCTTGTTTCCTTGTTTCCTTCTTCACTAGCTCTGTCATGTTCTTCTAGAGCTAAATTGTCAACAATATTTTCAAGATTTTTAAAAGGATTATCATCACTGTCCAAAGTGATCCAAAGTTCCTTCCACATGCATTGATTCATCTTCAATGTTAATTGATGGTGGAGAGGGACTCTTCTGATGCTCAACTTCCTTAACTTGTTCTGTTATCTCTGCTACACTAGAGTGTTTTCCAACATAAGATGTCATTACCTTAACTATTGCTTGCTCTATTTCTCTGTTAATCTCTTTAGAGTTTCCTCCCATTATCTGAATGGTTCTTTTCTTTTTTCTCAGATGAGTTCCAAGCTCTTTCATTATTTCCTTAAAATGTTCTTCATCTCTGACATCACTTAGTTTTCTCACAAGATTTTCTTCGATTTTATTGTCTTCTTCTGTTGCTCTCTTTTTCCTATTGACTAACTTCTCAAATAAATCATTAGGTATCTTACCTTGAATTATGTCAAACTTCTTATCTGATAAGATCATGTGTCTCACAATTGCATTCTCCAAATTCAATCTCTCTAGATAGTTATAAAGATCATAGTACTTGTTCATCTTAGAAAAGTTTCCATCATGAATGATTTTCTCATTTACTTTCTCAATCCTTGGTTTCCATATTTTCTTTTTCACTTGTGTGTCTTCATCAGCTTTTATTTCTGCTATCTTCCTTTGTACTGGTGGTACTATTTTTTTTGCCTTTTTCCTAGTCTAGTAGCAATCTCTTTCATTCTTTTACCAGGTGGAGTTGAGGATGATCTTGTGGATTTCCTAACTTCCTATTCTTTCTCAACTTACTCCACTTTCACCTTAATTTGAATGTTTACTGGTTGTTCTACAACTAATGATAGGGGTGGAATAGACAAAACTTTCTTTTGTCCAATGTCTCTAATAGCTGTTGTTGTCTGTTTGGTGATCATAAACTCTTGTTTTGTCATCCCTGTGTCCTTCAGAATTTTCTTTATTGTACTTTCCACTCTCTTCTTTGACTATTTTTCTTCTTGGATAGACTTTTTGGAGTTGAAGTTCTCCTCAAAAGTCCCAAATCTGTTGCTATGAATATCCAACTTTCTCTTAAGCAATCTGCTCACATATTCTTTTGTTTCAATTTCAAAAATTTCATAGCCAAGAGAGTCTATGAACTCTACTCTAGGTTCTACTGGTTCAATATATGTAAAGTCAGTATCAAGCATAAAACATATCTCATTCTTACACTTTTCAACTAATGACTAAGGGATCCTTGATCTGTTTTTCATCAAATTCTAAAATGTCTTTATTACCAACACTGCACTCTCATTGACCTTGTCAATAAGATGTCTCATGTACACTTTGTTTATCCTTTCCATTGTGGTCTTACCATCATTCCTATCATCACCAATAGTGTAAGTGAATCTTCTTAACAAATGGAAAAACATATAAGTGATCAATGATGAGAACCTAAACTGGGAATTCTTAGTCTTCTTTAACTTTTCCAAGTTCTCAAATAGCTAAATTCTCAAAATTTGAGACATATCTACTTGTACTTTATCAACACACATTAAGTAGGCTACATGTATCATTCCAGCTACCATGTCATCTTCTCTTGAATTGGAAAAAAAATTATTTGTAAGGATCTTGCACAAATACCTAACATCATCCTATTGTATCTTGCTAATCACTATACCTCTTCCATTGTAAGATGATTTGGTTTTGTCTAATACAATTTTTTTCATGTTCTTCTCATTCAATAGTATAACTCCAAATTTAGACAAACTGGTTACTTCATGAATTAGGTCAACAGTAATCTCTATCACTTTGTCATCTAACCAAAATTTTCTATTATGAATTCTACTCAGAATTATCTTAGTGCATTCCTCATCATCAAATTCATACTGTAAAGAATACTTTATGATTTCATTATCCTTCAAGTGTTCAAACCCTACTCTCAATGACATATCCTGATTATAAAACTTCTCATACTCTTTAGTAAAATCATTATCACTGAGGGTTTCAAGTTTACATCCCAAATAACTTCTAACATTCTCTAAATGTAGAACTTCGTCTCGTATGGATGATAAAGCCAATTTAGGGTCTTCTTCCAAGGGTTCTATTGGTTCCCTTTTGATCTTAGGTCAATTCTTATCTCTTACATTGTGAATCAATGGAACATACATAATTTATGAAAATTCTCTAATTGACTAATAGATCTACTTAGTAAAATACCTGAATTTCATGATTTAGGGCTTGCGTAGATCTGACGCTAAATTCTTTCACCAAATCCTTGCAAACTGCTTCCAATCACTACTCCTTTAATCTCCTTAACACTTGTATTAACCTTAATGATCAAATAATACCGATCATAACATTTTAACCTTTCAATCTTACAAAATTCTGACATCGCATTCAATTCCTTTGTCGCTTCTTTCCAAAAATTTGTTCCTGCTTACTTGAAAAACTTAAAACTTCTTGTGATCTCGCATAACATCATATTGTCTTATGCACTCTTAATCATAGCATCACTACATCATATACTACCTTGTGTCAACTGCGCAAGACTCAACTCATCCTATACTAAATTCTACACTATCCTAAGTTCCTATTCTACTATTTTTTCATGAATTAAGTACTTTGAGATGGGTTAGGTAGAGATTCACTCTTACTGTTAGATACTTCACCTTTCTAATTACCTTTAGTTCTGAATGTTTCTCCTTGATCTGTGGCTTTAACAAACTTCACTTCTTCTAAATTACTACAACATCCTCTTTGACTATTGCTTGCATTTTCATTTCTCCTTGCACGACTTCTAGGGTTATGGTTTCTCATGTTGTTCATCCTACAAAACTTTTTGTATGACCAATCATATTACATATCTGACAAACTATTCCATTGTTTCCATATCTCGTTAATGATTGGTTGATTTGTGATATGCAATTCTTGGCAATTTGTCCAACCTTGTTGCATCTATAACATACTATTCCATTTCTCCTATTCATATCTTCTATAGGTCTCTTATCTGCATGGTTAGTATCTCTAAACATTCTACTATTATTATTATTATCATTAAATTTAGGCTTCCTACATTCAATAGATCTATGTCCAAAACCATGACAATTATAACAATATCCATTAAGAGGTTTAAATTGCTTACCTGTACAATCTTTCTTCATATGACCAAAAGTGTTACATGCAAAACATGTACCTTTAAATTCTTTCTGCATACCTTTAGGTGATTCTTCTTGTTTAGGTGGTCCTTCTTTAGGTGTATCTTCAGATTTGCCAACTTTATGAGATTTCTTTTCTTCTATGTTCTCAGAAACTTTCATATCTGGTTCCTTGCTTTCTTCACTCACTTTAGATGAGTTAAATCCAAGACCAGTTTTATCATAGAATGGTTTTTGATAAGACATTTGTTTATCAATCTTCTCACTAGTGGAATATAGTCTCTCAAGTTGTTGCTTAGACCAAGTCAGTTCACCTTTCATAATTGTATTGTACTTTTCAAGTCCAACATACTGCAATTTGGTTTTCTCAAGTTTAGATGTCACTTTACATAGTTTCGATTTCAGATTTCCTTCATTCTTGCTATTTCCATCTTTCAAACTCAACTTTAGATTCACTATCTTTAGTTCATGTTTAAGGATCTCATTTTCTTTTTCCAGATTATCATCACAGTCTTCGATTTGAATTGTAGATCCCTTTTCTGATTTTAGATATTCCAGCTTATTTTTCAGTTTCTCAATGAGGTTTTTTGCATCATCATATTTTCCTTTCAGAGTATCTCTTTCTTTAGTAAGTATATCAATCTGTTCAAGAGCTTCTTCAAGATTCTTCTCTAGCTGATCCATATCCATAGAGATCTTAGTCAAGCTGCTAGGCTTTCTTTGAATGATTCTTTTCCAAGTAACTAAGCTCTGATACCAATTATTAGAAAAGGGAATACTGAGAGGGGGGTTGGGGGGGGGGGGGTGAATCAGTATTCTGCAAATTTTTACTTTCGCCCAATTATGAATATAACAGATTATCTTGATACATGCATAACATAATAAACTAAATGACATGCATAGCAATAAAGAAAAAGGACTCAGAACACATTATTTGTTCTTGAGGAAACCCTGGCCAAGGGAAAACCTTGGTGGGGATGATACCCACAAAGATTCACTAATCAAAAGTATCCTGTTAAGGATGTTGACCCTGTTAAGATCCTGTTATATGCATATAGTGTCTCAGTCCCGATTAAGGAACTTTAGGCCTTGTTAGAAGCCTCAACCTTCCTAAGAGTTGGCAGTACAAAATATGATTACTAGATGAGCCCACTGCCCAAACAAGTAATGTACAATGATTACTGATTACAAAATAGGGCAAGGTACTTCACTTTCACAACTTCACATCAATACCTTTCACATATATGTTCACTATATCATCTATATCATTACAATTCTTACATCTACTTCTCATTCCAAATGCCTTACATTTATACAAGTTATTAGGAATAATAACTCTTACAGTTGTCTTTACAAAATATTATTAAAAAATACATATTTATGCAAGGTTAACATCTAGGATGTCATCCCTTTATATTATTAAGATGTTATTTTGATAAACAAAATAATCCCTTAACTCTTTACCAATTCTGTCTTCATATTCTGTCATGTCAGCTTAACACTGTCTCTAGTAAAATTACCATAACTTTTTCTATACATGTCGTACTAACTTGTGCTCTCAGGTGAGTCTTCAATAGTCATCATAGTATATATGTTGAAGTGCGCAAGCACTGAACTTACTCCAATCGACATCGCCAATCAAAACTATCTCCGAGTACACTGGAAAAATACTGTTTCACACTTAGACAATTTTGCTTTGTGCTTTGTCATACTTTCTCTCTGTTATATGTGATCTTCACATAGATCATATGTTGCCATAATGACAACATCTAGATATCTAACTCATCCAAATTGCCAACACCATTCTGCCATTTACCTTTGGTCTTGGTGTAACAATTAAAAGAAGATGCAAAGTACTTACCCAAATTCTGCTTGGAGGGACCAACCAGAGAAACCAAAGATTTGATGAAGAGATCTCTTCCATTCCTCGATTGTATTTTCATCTTGTCACTCTAAATGGGTGTAATGCTTTTCGAATGCCTTGTCGAATGCACATTCATTTCTTTGGGGGTATCGAACCTCACAGGGTTGCACATCATAAAACAAGGGAATTATAAAGCCATTTGATCTGCACATCTGTGCTGCCTCTTCCAAAGGCCAAGTTGATTCCACATAGCGTTTGGTAAAAATGGGGATGGGAATATTACTTTTTTCAATTGTTGATTGCAAGCTAGAATCGATGGCTTTTCCTTTCTCTGGATTTCTTCGCTGTTAAGGAAAACTCTAAGCCCTGCTTTAGAGAGAGCTGTGTAAAGATGGTTGACAAAAGTATTTCTGACATCTGATCCATGAAAGTTTAGAAACACATGAAACCTGTTGTTGGCATCGAAGGAGATAATGGAGGGAGAAGGATCATAGTCCATCACTCATTCTATAGAACTTCGAAAAGCTTAACAATATGGTCTAAAGCGTGCCACAAAAGTATGCAAATGCAATCGCTAAAGCGCAGTGTGGAATGGCAAAGTGGGTGTGAATATAAAGTTTAAAGTGGTCAAATACAGTATGGAATTCCTGTGGAAGTTTCTTATGAACTTTTTACATATTTTCCTAGAAGCTGCCTTTTGGTTGGAAATTAATCAAAGTTCTGCGAAAAGCAAAATGATCTTCGAGTCTGGAGAAATTATAGAATGCATTCGCTAAAGCAAGTGGGGTAGATAAATAAATTTAGTGCGGTCAAACATAGTGTGGAGTTCACATAGAATTCTCTTATGAAGGTTTTAGATATTTTCCTAGAAACGGTCTCTTGGTGTGAAGTTAATCAAACCTCCCCATCAAGCTTGGAATTTAACAATCATCCCTATCTAGAATTTAAATATCATGCGAGGGATTATTTTAATGCATTTCATTTTACATTTTAAGAAAAATATTGATTATCAATTTTTTTATGTAAAATAAAAAATATATAAATTAGTAATATATGCAAAAATCTTAAATTAAATAGGCAAGTTTCTAATTTCATGTGTTTTATTTCAAAATATAAAAATTTCTAAATTCATATGTTTTATTTGAAAAAGATTTTAAATTAATAATAATATACAATCAATTATATAAAAACTTCTAGTTGTCATAACAATAATATAAAATTAAAAAATTATTATAAATTATTAATATGTAAAAAATATCTAATTAAATTCATATGCTTTATTGTTTAAGAATTTTAAATTAGTATAAATATATAAAACCAAATAAAATATGTATATTTCATAATAATAATAATAATAATAATAATAATATTTATTAGTAAAGTAAGTTTTTAAAATTCATATATTCTCTTTTATAAAGATTTTAAATTAATATTAATATATAATAATAAAATAGAAACTTAATATTATATTTTAAAATGATTCTAAATTGATATATATATATATATATATATATATATATATATATATATATATATATATATATATATATATATATATATATATATATATATATATATATATATTAAAATAACTTATATTTATCATACATATATGTCATACATATTATAAAATAATATATTTATTTTATTAATTAAAATATTATATTATAATAGATTTTGATGGTTTATTAATATATTCAAGTGTCATACTTACCGTTTTATAAAAAATTAACATGTCAATCCATACGATCCAATAAATTTCTAGTATGTAATATATTTTTCAAAAATAGAAAAATGGTCAATACAGACATTAAATTTTAGGCCCGCTCCCCACTCCTTTGTCTTGTGATGTACTTTTTGTCGACACTTCTGTGAAAGATGAATTGTATGAAAATCCTCATATTCAACGTTGATTTCCATTTAATATTCCATTTACATTGACTCATTTCCAATTTTGGGGGGTCTTTAGCCTTGGGTTTTTAGGGAGCACAAGTTTGAGCAACAAAGCTACTCTTGGGTTATGTTTCCCTCCAAATCACCTTCCTTGAATGAGTATTAACTATTAAATTTATATAAACAATCATATGCAATTTCTACTCTTAAATCTTTCAAACTATTATTTTAATTTTTTTTGATGAAATTTATTGTTGAATTGAATGTGATAGGAAAATGATTGAAAAAAATGGAGGGAAAAACTACACTAAAATGATTTCACTGAGAGGTGATCTACAATGAAAGCAAAAGTTTGTGTAATGAAATAGGCTTTAAAGAATAATTTGACAAGTGCATGCCTGACATATAATGCCTCGATAAAAAATGGTGAGAGATATTTTCATTCCATTGTTCATGCATGGAATCCTCAAGAAGATCCACATCAATGAAATATACAAGCATTATATATAGTTGAACATCTATATCTAAAATTATATGATGTAATATTTTTAATAGCTTATGATACAACGAATGTATTTGTTTATATTTTCAACTATAGGCGTGTAAAAATTTCTCAACATCCATGTCTAAACAATACAAGATAACTTGTAGAGATGGATATCGATAGTGACTATGAAGACATCCTTAATTGCGTAGAATGACATACAATGTGTAGGGAGGGCGCATTCCTATGGGAAAACAAAGGAGTGATGGTTTGTACGTAACTATTTTGTGAATTTAAGAGTTTTGTATCATAATTAAATATTGCACAAAAGAAAGGTAACAATTTGTAGAACTTGTTTATATTGGGATAAGTCACTTGATACAACTTTTTCAACTACAATTATAATCAATCCAAATTTGGTTGAAGCTGGTATGCTACAAACATGGTATGCAACAATAGGAGTAGACCAATCCTCAATTTCACTATCAAAAGGCCAAATCCCAACCCCCAAGTTTTTAAATCGAGTAACTATCTCATCTATTGCCAATAAAAGCTTCCACTCCATAGATCCTATGTGTTAGGACACAAAAAAACAACTTCACTTGGACAACTACTATTACCTTTCATGTCCATGATTAGTGGACAACAAAAATTATCAGAAAAGAGTTATTCAATTTTTTTTCAGCACATTCCATTTCCCAAAATTTTGTACTGATGTCTTAGCAAGTGACTACAACTACATGTTGGATAGTTGACTATACTAAAGTATATGACTATATTTAGTGTTGTTATTATGGAAAAAAAGTCATATGAAGTTTTGGAGTCAGCGCATATTGAAGAAGATCATAAATATGGCTAAGTATGGAAGACTGGACAGATACTAGAGCACCAAGTGATTAGAGCATCAACGTACATGCGTATGACAGAATTATGGCATGCGCCCTCGAAGATAAGCTTCTAAGTATGTATTCATGTTAAGTCTAAGAGTGCATGATGATATGAGTCAGTATGAGGAAGTTATAGTTAGATGAAGTGGTAGAGACAGTAAGCGGCAGAACATGACAGAGCATGGAGCCGACTGTTTGTATTTTGGTTAGTGCTTGTAATATTGTTTTGTAAAGGCTATGAACCTATTATATTTAGGTCATAAACATGTTATTATGATTGCATGTAAACACACTTGAGCCAATTCATTTGGAAGCGTTGTATATAATTAGTTATAGGTCAACTTGATGAAGAGTTTTGTATGCACATATAAATAAGACACGCGCCCTTGTAATTCGGCATGACATGAGGAAGAGAGATCGCATAAGCAGAGCATAAGTATGTAAAGAGAAGGTAGAATGTGGTAGAGATTTACAAGAGGCTAAAGCATCAGTGCACAAAAGGAACTGATTAGACAAGCAGTGTCACAACACTAGTTCACCTTGCAACTATAATGTTTTTCTGATATCCAGAAGGTTGTAGCCTTCACCACTTGAGCAGTGACCTCTAGGATAGTGTGTCCCCACCCCTAACATCGTTAATTATAAAAGACTCCTAATAGGGTCTAAACATTGACCAAGTCACTGTACTAAAGCATTGTAAATAACAACTCCTAACAGGGTTGCAAGATCTTCTAACAAAGATCAGAATACACTAGTGCAGTTCTTAGTGGGTGTCAATTCCCACTGAGGTTTTTACCTATTTGGGTTTCCCTGTAATCATATTTGGTGTCATGTGTTATGAATGTTTATCTTACTTTCATTGATGTTGATTTCAATAACTAAGAAATTAAGTTAAGTTTCAAGTATCAGAAAAAGTAATAAAGTATAGAACACTGATTCACCCCCCTTCTTAGTGTTCCCATTCCTAACAATTGGTATCAGAGCTCTGGTCCTTTGAAGATAAGTTTAAATACTTTAGGAGATCATGGGTAAGGGAGAAATGAAACATCTGAAAAAGAATCTTGAAGTAGCTCTTGAAGACCTTGACAGATCTGAAAAAGAAATTGAAGAACTAAAAGAAAAGGTTAGTGATTCTCATGCAGTCATTAAAAAACTGAGAAAAGATTTGAAATACTGTTCCACAAGTGATTTGGGAAAAATGGTTAAAAAGATAAATGAGGAAAACACATCTCTGAAAGATCAGATTGAAGAGTTGGATGAAAAGCTACTTAACAATCAAGAAACCTATGAAGAACAGGTCAAAGAAAACAAGAAGTTGGATGAAGAATTAAGGCAAGCTAACATGAAAATGTTGGAATTAGAAAACATCAAGAAGCAAGTGGAATCTGAATTGACTGAAGCAAAGAATCATATTGAAAAATTACACACAAGAAAAGATCTAATAGAATCACAATTGTATGCACAGAAGGTTAAAGGAGACACCGGTGGTATTGGATTCAATGAAGCCCAAAATCATATCAATGACATGCAAGAAAGAAAGAAAACATCAGAAGAATTTGCAGAAGCTAATAAAGAAGGAAATCATATAGTAGCTGAAGTTGAACCATCTATGGATGAGCGTAAGCCAATAAACAAGACTTTCTATGCCTATAACAAGAATGGTCACATAGCAAGAAATTGTAAAGAGGTAAGACCTTTTAATGGTTACTATTATTCATGCAATAAGTTTGGTCAAAGAGATATGAATTGTAGATAAAATCAAAGAAATCAGAATCAACAAAGTTAGAGAAGTCATCCTCAGTAGAATGTAAGAAACTCTTAGAACATTACATGTCAAATATGAAATTATGTTGGTCACACACCCAGACAGTACAATATGGTAACCCACATGAATGCACCAAGGAATATTAGGCCTCCAGTCATTTGTCACTCATGTAACAAGGCTGGACACATCTCTAGGTTTTGTAGAACAAGAGCACAAAGATAGGAAAGCCCTAAAAATTCAGAAAGTTCAATATTAGAAGAAGTAGGAGAAGTCAAGTTTGTGCAAGCTTCAGATGATGCGAGCTTGATTTGGAAGGAAGAAAAGAAGGATAATGTTGATGAAATAGTTGAGGATGCATCCGCAATGGATGCACCTCCTATTTATGGTTAAACTACCTTCATGGTCATAGGGGGAGCTAGATTAGTTCTAGACCCCGGCGCGGCTGGTATACTCACTCACAGAGTATGCGCCTTGGACTAAAACTATTTGGAGACTATGTGATGAAGTATGCAAGAGTGCACTGCCTGATTGTTAGCAGAAACAAAGAACAAAATTTACAGTTGTATTCTGTACTTACGCAACAAGTATTAATGGTGGAAAAGTTACTTTATATCCATCAGAGATTCATTATTCACTCATTGCATTCTAAGTTGAGTGTTTAGAGAGCACTAAAGATCAAGCAGTTGAGTAAAGAAGTGTTGTAGTTGAATCAATTGACAAAAAAAGTAAAATAGTTTTGTTGCAAAGCCCTAGCTCGATGCATCATCTCAAAAACCCTTGGAAACCATTCAGAAGTATTTAATCAAGTAAGTCATGGGTAAGTGCACAAAGATGGGGGACCAAAAAGGGGGTATAAGATGCCACTTTTTTCTAGAAATCAATAAACTCTGAACTTCAACAAGAAATTGAAGATAGTTAGACTCAAAATTTTAAGATGTGACAAAAACAAGAGTTGTAATACTCTGAATCTAGTTCCTAAACTACTAACTTATTTTGAAAATGGTGTAGATTAAGGCCTTGAAAAAGGGGGAGCACAAAAAGTAGTCCTTTTTTTTGTGAAAAAACATAACATAGCTTCTGGTGTGCTCCCCCTAAAATGTTAACTTTTTTTTTGAATTTTTTTAATCACTCTAGTGAGAAGTTAGCTGACACAATGTAGTTTATCATGGAATTTTTTGGTAATTTTTTTATGAATGTATCATTTTTGATGAATTTATGAAGTGCACACATCCTGAAAACATGAAATTTATGTGTGCTCCCCCTAGAAATTATTTAAAACTAATCAAAAATCAAATTTTCCTTTTTTTTTAAGTGTGTAGAATGGAGTCTAGTTTCTAAAAATGTAACTTGTTACAAAATTCGATGAACGAGCCAAAATCTATGCCTAAAATACTACATGTTGGTTTTTTACAAAAAATGGACATACATACAAAAGAAATTAGAGATGAAAAAATTAACATAATCAGAATTCAAAATAAACTATATGCTTAGATAGAAAACAGAGAGATCTGCAATATCACGTTGTTTGATTTTTACATTCTTGAGCCATGAGTAAACCTGACGAGGAGCACACAAAAAAAGATGTCATTTTTGTATGTCTACTAGAAAATGCATCTCAAGCCTATTTGAATTGTCCAAGCCTTTGGGTTGGATCTCCAAGGAAAATCCAAGCCTTAGGATTGGTAAATTCCAATGCCTTACAAAGCATGTGTGCCCTATAAGGTGTGCACACTAATGAAATCTATGACCTCTCTCTCTCTCTCAGGCCTACAATAGCCTGTCTCAATTTTCAGATATTCAAGTTTGTTTAAATTTGGCAACACATTCTCGATCGATGTCAGAACTCACAGTGTTCCTCAGTTCAAATGGCCAACATTGCATATCTTTCCAACCATTAGTCATAGCATTGAACCATCTATTCCAATAGCTCTTAATGGTCAGGTAAACACTAGTGGCAACCTCGCTCACTACACACAGTCGTTCGAACACCGTCGATGAATCTGGGCCGAAGTATCCCTCAAGGTCCCTTCAACATGAAATTAGCAATCATTACGGGGTCATATCTTGGAGCTCGTGTAAGGAAGCATCGATTTGTCAGATGCTACATGATTGTGTTGTTAAGGCCTACAATAGCCTATCTCAATTTTTAGAGATTCAATTTTGTTTAAATTTGGCAACATATTCTCGGCCGATGCCAAAACTCACAGTGTTCCTCAATTCAAATGGCCAACATTGTGTATCTTTCCAACCATTGGTCGTAGCATCGAACCATTTGTTCCAACAACTCTGAATAGTTAGGTAAACACTAGGGGAAACCTCATTCACCACACACAGTCGTTCAAACACCGCCAATGACTCTGGGCCGAAGTGTCCCTCAAGGTCCCTTCAACATGAAATCAGTGATCTTTATGGGGTCATATCTCAGAGCTCGTACAAGATAGCATCAAGCCACGAGGTGTTACGAGACTGTGTTGCTGAGGCCTACAATAGCCTGTCTCAGTTTTAAGAGATTCAAGTTCATTTAAATTTGGCAACACATTCTTGATCTGTCATAACTCACAGTGTTCCTCAATTCAAATGGCCAACGTTGCGTATCTTTCCAATTGTTGGTCGTAGCATCGAACTGTCTATTCCAACAGTTTTGAATGGCCAAGTAAATGCTAGGAGAAACCTTTTTTTCCACACAAAGTCATTTGAATGCCACCGATGACTCCGAGTTGAAGTGTCCCTCAAGGTCCATCAAGGTACAAGGGTATAGTTAGCAACTAAGGGACCCCGCATTACTATAACCACATGACCCCAAAACATCAAGGAAAAAAAAACAATCACTTTCAAATGAGCCAAGGTAGTAATACTGAGCATCTTGATGGTTTTCCTATCCTCCAAGGGGTGGTCCAAAATACCAGGGGTATCAATAACCTGATACCTCAAGTACTTATAATCAGTATGCCTAACAAACAAAGACTTAGTAGTAAAAGCATAAGGTTGCACATCCACATCTGCCCTAGTAATATTATTAATAAAAAAAATCTTGCAAACATTAGGGTACCCACAGATCAAAATAGGCCTGGTATTGGGGTCAATAGATGACAACCTTGTCATATGCTGCCTCACCTGTTCGAGGTCATGTCTTTATATTGTGACTGTCCCATGGAATAGGGAACATACCAATGAATATAAATGTTTGATTCCATGTGATCTTGGATAGGTTGTAATGTAGAAATATTTCCTTATATTATATTTATACATTTTTGCATTCATTTCATTACTTTTGTTATTATTACAGTCAAGGAATTGACTGTTATTGAGGATAGTGATTGGAATTTGTAGCACAGTCAACAAATTAAAGGTTTGAATCCTCCATAATATGTAAGGCACTCCCACCTCTATGTTAACTATGATTTGGTGGGAGATTTCCATTGATGTATTATATGTATTAGATCTATCTTTGAATGCAGGGAAGTTGAATAGAAGGTGAGAAGAGGCAGAGATGGGCCTAGTGAAATCACAGTGAATGGAGTTGAAGGTAAGCACCAGTCATGGTTGGACATGACTTGATTATTGGAGAGAGTAGATGATGGATGGGAAGGTCCTTTGGGATGTATTAGAAGGTGTTGGGACTGGTGTTGAGGTTGGGTGTTGTAGGGAAGGGTATTTTCTACAAAACCTTTGGTTTTTAGCCCAAATAGTGAGGGTTTATTGAATGGGAGTGTAGATGGGTGAGTATGGGAAAACTAAGTTGAAAATTGGTTGTCTTTTATCCTTTATCAAGACTATTTGGGGTTGTGGTGTCCTATACGTGAGTGGTTCTAGGAGTTGCTTTGTTAGGTGAGGCTAATTAGGCCTACTTGAAGGGTTAGGGGGTGAAGGAAGTCTTCACCATTCAAAGAGTTAAAGTCTGAGATTGATATGAATTTAGTAACTCTAAAAAGGGTACCAGAAAATGTAAAAATGTTGCTATTTTGTTTGGGTATTTTGAGAGTAAATTGCTGGTTTCAGTGTTGGAAGGACTACTAGGCAGGCCTAAAAGGGCTATAGAAGAGGAAGGGTGAAAGATGAGTTTATTGGATTGAATGGGAATTTGTAACATGGAAAAAATAGTATTTTGAGATGATCTAAGGTGTTAGGATTAGCGTGTGAATTTTGGTTTGAGTTTTGGTGTTGTGGAGGCACTAGGTGCACTAGGTGGCTTAGGATAGAGTTGATGCTAGAAGGCATTGGAAGAAGGAAACAAGAAAGTGAATTTGATTAGTATGGTTGTGGGAGTGACTTACAGATTCAGAGAACTCAACTAGATCCTTCTGTGAGGTTAATTCCTTGAGTGGATTCCAAGTTGTTTGTAGAATCCTAAAGTTGAGTTAGTCTCCTTAGGGTGATAGTCAAAGTTGTTGAAGTTTACAATAACAAGGAATGTTAGTCTCCTTAGGGTGATAGTGAATGTTGTCAAGTTAGTCTCCTTAGGGTGACAGTAACAATATACATCGATAAACATACAAACATAACTATAAGGCATGGGAAATTTACAAAGCATAAGACATAAACATAAACATAAATTAGTATACATCAATACACCAAACACATGAATTGCATACCTAAAACATTAAAAAAAAATATTCGTAGGGCATGAAGCCAAATATATATGTCCAACAATGTCATACATTGAATATATTCAATACAGTTAAACTGGCTTCCTCAAAGCCAAATGGATGTACAACGTATCACTTATACAATAGACAAAAAATATATCCACTAATGCCATATAGGCATACAATCCATATCCCTAATCTAGTCCTTTCCTGCCAGGGGAAAAAAACAAATCCTGAGCTATCTTCGATTGTTGCATCGATGTAGATGCAATGGATGTTGTAGACTTCCAAGTGTGCTCACTCATCCTCTTGTCTAGGCTCTTCTGTAGGTCGAGCTAATAAAAAAAAATTTAAGCATCAATAACTAATATACATCAAAATTGAATTATACAATAACATAAAATTGAATATTTGCTTACCGCTAGCAAATAGACACAATGTACATCCACTGAAGGTGCATGCTAGCGATTTGGAGTAATAAGTCCCTACAACAATGATCAAAATAATAATTAAAATACATACATGAATATCATTATAAAATTCAATACAAACTATTAAAATAACAATTAAAATTAAGTGATCTCTTTCATACCTCAGTCAGTGCTTCAGAACTAGCTACTGCTATAGGTACTCCACGATCCAAAGTATCACAGACAGAAGGAGGAGTCTTTGATGTCAATAACTGAAAATGAAACAAAAAAAAGTATCATGCAGTTATCAAGATTACATATATTTTTTACAACCCTACTAATGAGTAAATGATACCTCTATGAAGGTTCCACCACGTCCTTCAATGTGTGGTATTGATGTTGAAGCTCCAACATTCAACTAGTGCACATGTACATGGAAAATTATAAGATAACAATTCATATAAGAACGTACTACACACATGTTAATTATAATGCATTATTACATATATACATGTGGACTCAATGGTGACGTCACAAAGCCAGGTGAAAGAATGTGATCATCGTGCCTCTAGATTTTGATCATAATTTGTTTAGTAATTTAGTTATTCATTCATTTATTAATTAAATATAATCAAGTACATCAAATTAACATGAAAATAAAGACACCTCAAGTGGCACGATGCCCTTCGCTGTTTGTTGTGAACATCGATGGTCAACCAGTGAACATCTAATGCACATGCAGAACAAGTTATGATACAATTATTCATATAATTACATAATAATCAAATATATTAATTAAAATGTTTTATTTGATACATACTTGTGGAATTGACGATGATGTGTAGAAGGGGACATGAGGATCATTGCCACTACCACCACCACTGATACTCTTGCCCTGAATTTTCATCATAATCAATAGATACTAAATTAATTAGTTATTCTTTTATAAATGAAATATGATAAAAGCAATTTAATGAACTTGGAAATATTTACCTGTGTGTCAATGCCAAATGTCATATTTAGAAAACTATCAATCATTGTTCCAGGATCCTCTTCCTCTCTCTTGGTAGTACCAAATGTGCGCAAGCATCCACATGACCAACAAATATGTCCCCTCGAAGATTGACCATGGTCACCCTCAACTAAAGGAGTGCACACTGAATGAGAGTTTGTGTCAGAGCACTAATCGTGCCTAGTGTGTTTGCCTCTACATGTTCCTTCACAATGGAAGGAATAGTAACATGATCCACCTATGGCTTGCCAATAGGAACCCTAGGTGCGTTAGGGTCACGATGTGCCCCCGCTTTATCAAATGATGACCCCTCTCCTCTACCTTGAGAATATAGATAGTCAAAATAATTTGTCACCTCCTTGAGTACAAACTCGCAATAGAGTTTCCTCAAGAAATATATAGGAACCTCATGATTGTTACAGGGAGGTGAACCAAAGACCATCCACCATCTCTCCCAAAAATTGTTTTTAATGTCTTCATTTAAGCACCAATGAATTGGGAACCTCCTTGTTGTAGTTCTAAGAGTATCTGTGTCCCTTGGTTTTTTAAATAGCTTGCAAATGTCATCTTTTGTGAATTTTTTTCTTTTTTATGTCCGCATAAGATAATTTATTTGCATAATATTGTTTTTGTTCTTCTCTTTTATCCCACCATAAATTAATTTTCCCACTAACTGAGCTTACGTGGGTCAAGATTGCTTCCAATGATTTCACAAGTCTTTCCCTTCCAAGATTTGTACCACTAGAATCTTTTAACCTCATAATTAAAGATTTTAATTTTTTTTTTCCCTCTTTCAATTTGGTTCATAAAATTTTCTTGTGTCCTAGGAGGAGGTTTCTCGATTGGTGGAGGCAATTGAGGTTCATTTTCTTGGTTATTTTCTTCATTTGTTTCTTCATGAGGAGACGAAGGGTTTGGTGGAGGGAGATTATTTCTTCCTAGCAATTAAAAAGACTAGATTTTAAAATCTTAATTACACACAAATTTTAACAAAACAAATTGCTACAAAACTGAAATTTTAAAACAAATAAGAGGCATGGGCTATAAAAACACTTACCTCTTCTTCCAGATCAAACTTGATGACGTTGTGGAGCCATTTAATGGATGAATGAATGAAAACTATGGATTCAATAAGCCCAAACAAGACTGCATTCGCACTTGGGAAGGCTCCTTTTTCTGCAAACGTGGGTTTGTGGAAAGAAAAATGAGCTTTCCAACCCGCAACAAATGCTAAATAGTGTTTTTTCAAAGCGTGTGTGCACTATAGGGCTCACACGCTTTGTAAAAACACTTTCTAGTGTTTTCAAAGCACGTGCACCCTATAGGGCACACATAATATACTTTAGATTGCCCAAGCCATAAGGCATGTGCCCTATAGGGCACATGCCCTTTAGTGCATACACACTATGGTTGATGGGGGACCAAAAAGAAAAGTGGCACCTTTTTGGTCCCCCATCTTTGTGCATATACCCTCATGGATACACTAGTTGTATTTGATGTTATTGAAAGAAAGAGATATGTTTTTAAGAAGCATCCATTTAAGTCCACCCTAGATGACTGGTGCAGGAGCACCTCAAACACTCAAGTCAGGCTTAAGGATCATGAAGACCTTCAAAACTCTCCAAGCAAATCAGAGGTGTGGAATGTATAAGCAAAATCCAAGGATCAGTTGGAAGAACCTAGCATTGATCATGGCCTTCAAGTAGTACACTACATTGGCATATTTACAAGGTCCTTAAAGGACTACTTTTTGTGTAATGTTGGTCATGTCCACAAAGGACTAAGAATTGGGATGTAATGGACAAATGTTGTCCAAGGTTTAATAATGCTTTTAATAATGTTTGATGAGTCTAGGTTGGGTACGAGGTAATCCTAGGACATTAAAATTAAGGGTTGAATATTCAAATAAAGCCTTTTGTTATTTAAATATTCAAATATTTAAAACATAAACGGCTAGTTTGGGATTGGAGGGAAGTTGGAGTTTAGTAGTAGTTTTCTTTTGTTTAAAGAATTGTCCTCAACTCAATGAAAAGTTGGTTGAGATAGTTATTCATAACTTATTTAATCTTATGTAGTCTCTGTTACGCAACCGTGAAGAAGATTGGTGTAAGATTTGGTGAACGAAATACAATAAAACTTTACTATTCCCTACAATTTGATTTATGACTTGAAACTCTAGTTGCTTGTTTGAATTTCATATGCACTGACAAGGTTTTTTTTAAAGCATTTCATTTGTTATTTGATGTGTTGCCAAACACTGCAGTGAATTCTTTGTCGCGCTAGTTTGTAGGACAGTAAAGTTCCCCTTCTATTATTGTATTGCTACAGCAGGGTTTAGGATTGATGAAGACCATTCCATGAATATAAAGGCCTAATATTCATGGAAGGTCATTGTTTAATTTGTATTATATATCTCTAACCAAATATATGCAGGATTTAACAAACTACGTAGGTACAGTCAGAACAGTGAAGGAAAAAATAATGAAATGATGGATCGGGTATAAAAGTGGGTGATTCATCCATGCATGTTACATATTTTATGTGTGGGAACATTTTATGATGTCCAATAGATGGTGAATCCATCACTAATTGGATGCAAGAGTGTGAGGAAACAAAACTTTGAGGAAGCCCTAGGTAAGAAGGGTTTAGAGTCAAAATTTTGGGGATCGGGTGTTACAGGCCCTTTGGAGTCAATTCCTTTTGTATCTGGCCCTTTTGAGGCATAAGAAAATACTATCCAAGAGTTGAGGTTGAGAGGGTATCATTTGTTGATGCTTCCTTTGAAAAACTAGTTAATTTGTATGCATAAAAATAGGGTATCAGTCATATTTTGCAGTGTTTGTCCAAAACAATAGTGTAAAAGCCTTTGATATGTTAGTGAACCCAAAAAGGGGTACCTCTAAATAACATCACATTTTCTAGAGTCTTGAGGAAGAGTAAAGTTATTCTTGTTCTCAGTCTACTGCAGTGTTGAGATAGCCTATTAAGCCTTTGAGTTCAATTTGTGAAAACTTTGTGAAGAAGGGTCATAGTATTGTGTTGGGGTATTATGAACAAACAAAGAGAAGATAATAAACTCTTTAGGATCCCTTGAGATAGCCTTGAGAAGTTAGGCTCTTTAACATTATAGGTTTGGGTAGGCTAGAGTGCCTAAACCACTGAAATTTCTAAATCTTCTTGTGCATTGGAGACCACCATCCTTCCCTCTGCATCAATGACCTAGAAGGAGCATTTTTAAGAACCCCAATGGGCATCATGCATGTAGAAGACATACGCACATATGTGTATTGAAAAAAGGAACCAATTAGCTTAGATAGAATTACGTCGCACCTAGATTCCATGATGAATCTGGACAAATCATTCACTAGAGAGTTCACACACCTTGAGAATCACCCTATCATTGAATACGCTACTATGTTTGAATTTTATTAATTAGAATGGATAAGAATCTTGTTGAGAAGGATCCATGATGACCTATTTTGGTTAGGTGAAGTACCAGTCAGAATCACAACTGATCTCATTCATGAGATGATAGATCTATCTAAGACTGGCACCATTCTTCCAGTTGGAAAAGATGTTAGGAAATTGGTTGAACAAGCCTACAAATCCTGGAGTGATGAGCGTGGGATGAAAATAGAACCAATTGAGGAGAAGGACATCAAATTGATGTCTATGATACTTGGGTACAAGTTTCAACATACTAATAGGGTCAATAGTGTGTCCACAACCACTATTCTTGTAGCCATCAGGATAGTAAAGGAGAATGGAGAATTCAACTTGTGTGAAATCTTGTGCGCATAGTTGATAGATAACATAAAGGCAATCAAGCATGTTAAGACCAAAATATTTAGGTTTGGGTTTTTCATAATCTATATGTACTTTCATATAGGTGGGAAGGTATCAGACTTATACTTAGATAAAAGTTTTCTTACAATGCCTCAAATATCCCTTAAGGCATCAGTTAAGAGCACACTTAGAGACTACATGGAGTTAGAGTTGAAAACCTTTAGGATAAAGATGAAAATGAGGTATAGGATACATGAAAGCATTGTTGAAAAATACAAGGATAGTATCTATTTTATGGTAGAAACTGACATTACTTGTATGGAGGCTATTGAGCCTAGAACTAAGTGGATTCATCCACTTGTTTATGAAGTGGAGGAGCAAGTCTTGGAAGCTTATGCACAAGTTTTACTATCAGCGCCCAAGGATCTTAATGAGCCTAGATGGGGAACTTATGAGGAAAAGACTAGGGAGGTAGATGCAATCCTGAATAGTGCAATGGCCAAGAGGAAAGCCTCTAAAATTACATCTGAAATATTGCAGATCCATGGTGTGACCCAAGAAGACCTGGATAAAGCTAGAGAAGCAAAAATTGTCATGCAAATTGAGAGCACATCCACTGTGGAAGCTAAGTCTGATGATTCTAAGTTGAAGAAGGTAAATATTGAGAAAAATTATGAACCAAAAGAAAAGGAGAAGAAGATAGATAACATCACTTCTGCACCCACTCCTAGTGACTCCACTACACCACCAGATCCCAGTAAAATCTCAAGGAGGAGAAAACAGCCAGTTACTAGTCATCCATCAGCTAGAGCCACAAGAAGTAGAGGAAAAAATGTGCAACCACCTCCTGAGGTAGGATTCTTACCAAGTTTACAAGTATTGAGCTCAAGAGTGGTTGATGAAGGAAGACTTGATTAGATATCTAAGTTCTATGATAGATATCATGAAATTGACAAGTATAAGATCCATGAGATGTTGATCAAACATATGATCAAGTTCAAGAAGATAGTTCTAGAACTAAAAAAGTCATCCCAGATAAAGTATGGGATATTCTAGACACTTTGAAAAGACAAGCAACAAAAGAAGACATTAGAATAAGAGAGAAAACACTAGATGACAATCTACCAGTATGTTCAGTGGAAGAAAAAGCATTATTACTAGATTTGGTGAAGCTGCACCTGAGGACAAAGATGAGAACATTGCATATAATGAACAAGGATTATGAGGTAATAGCCAAGGAGATAGAGAAATATTTTGAGAAAGTATTCCTTGAGCAACACATGCAACCTACATCTGTGTTAGGATTAACAAGGTAGAAATAACAATTACATGCAAATATAACCAATTATCATAAAAGTATAAACCACACAGAAGAGAATAGAACACACAAAGATTTAATGTGGTTCACCCAATCCCTAGGCTACATCCACCAACAATGAGTCCAATATTATTATTATCTAGTGATTACAACCTGATTACAATCTATAATCCCTTACAGATCGATTCTACCACAAGTACTAAAACTATACATTATGAAATCCCTAACCCTAGGCCATATTAAACAAAGTTTTGTTTCTTTAGGGTTAGAATGAGTTACAACATATCAGCCCAAAAAATAGTCAAAAATATGGCGAGGGCAGGAGGAAAAGTGTACAGTACTTTCCTGATTGGTCACCACAAGCTAACAATCTATGCCCATCACTCAAGCACCTGTTGAGCAAGCTAAAGAAACCAAGGTCACAAAAACACCTATGAAAAGTCCACGGGACTCAGTGCCCTCAATAATATTGCCTGCAGTTGAAATAAAGTCTACACCCATGATCGCAACTCAAGAGGATAACACAATAATGATTGATAATGTGGAAATATCAATGGCGGCCACTAATAAAGACTTTCCTTAGGTCCCCAATGAGGGGGGTAGGAGGAAAAGTGTACAATACTTTCCTGATTAGTCACCACAAGCTAACAATCTCCCACTTGGTGATTGATCAGTATCCACACTAAAAAAACCTCCCACTTGGAGACTAATCTTGTAGCAATACTACTACCATATGAGGCTCCCACTAGATCGAACCACCCTGGACTTGGCTATTCCTTTATTATGTTCAGTCTAGAAGACCAACTGAAGCTGAAAATGAGTTCAAATTCTCCCATGTTACTACCTTTGCAAGCATATCTGCTGGATTATCATCTATATGAATCTTTTCCAGCTTTAACTTCCCATCATCCAAAACTGACCGAATGAAATGGTACCATAACTGCATGTGTTTTGTCTTTGAGTGCAAAGTAGAATTCTTCACAAGATGAATGTAACTTTGGCTATCTGTATGCACAAAATTATCCATCGTTTGGATGCCCCAATTCTTCCACGAAGAATTGAAGCCATACCATCTCCTTGGCTGCCTCTATAGCAACAACATACTTTGCCTCTGAAGTGGATAAAGAAACCACCTTTTGTAGTTGAGAAATCCAACTCACTGCTGTCCCACCAATAGTAAATACATAGCCTGTACTACTCCACCTACTATCTATATCTCCTACCAAATTTGAGTCAACATAGCCTTGTGCAGTAGTAGTAGATCCTCCAAAGAGTAAACACTTACTAGATGTACCTCTCAAATATCTAAGAATCCATTTGACTGCATTCCAATACTCAATACCAAGGTGACTCATATATCGGCTAACGACTCCCACTCCATGTGCAATATCTAGCCTAGTACATACCATAACATACATTAAGCTCCCTATAGCTAAAGCATAAGGTACCTTAGATATTTTAGCCTCCTCTTCTAATGTCTTAGGACACATATCCTTAGTCAATTTCAAATGACCAGGCAAAGGTGTATTGATAGCTTTGGCATTCTCCATAGAGAAATGTTGCAACACCTTCTTAATATAATCAGCCTGAGATAAAGTCAACTTCCTATTTTTCCTGTCTCTGCAAATTTTCATACCAAGGATTTGTTTTGCTACCCCAAAATCCTTCATAGCAAAAGAATGTGCTAACTGTTGTTTCAATCCCTTAATGTGATTCATGTTAGACCCAGCTACCAGCATATCATCAACATATAAGCATAAAATAATGTAGCTATCATCATCCAACCTCTTAAAGTAAACACAATGGTCAGAATGACACCGAGTGTATCCATGCTCATTCATAAAAGTGTCAAATTTAATATACCATTGCCGAGGTGCTTGCTTCAAGCCATATAAACTTTTCTGCAATCTGCACACCAAATTTTCCTTACCATTGACCTCAAATCCTTGTGGTTGTACCATATATATTTCTTCATCCAAATCACCATGAAGAAAAGTTGTTTTAACATCAAGCTACTCTAAATGCAAATCTTCAGCAGCCACAATACTTAAAATAGTACGAATAGAAGTCATTTTAACAGCTGGAGAAAATATCTCATCAAAATCAATGCCCTTTTTCTATGGAAATCCTTTTACAACTAACCTAGTTTTAAATCTTTTCTTACCTCCATCCTCTTCTTTCAGCCTGTAAACCCATTTGTTCTGTAAAGCCTGTTTACCTATAGGTAACTTGCATAAATCCCAAGTCTGATTTTTCAACAAGGAATCCATTTCCTTTGCCATTGCAGAATGCCACTGAATCTTCATATCCACCTACACAGCTTCATTATAACATTTAGGTTCACCATCATTTGTTAACAAAATAGAAAACAAAGAGGGAGAGAATCTTTTTGGAGGTCTACTTAGCCTTGTTGACCGTCTAAAATTTACCGGGGTGTGTGGTATTTATTGTTGTTGTTGTTGTAGAGCATAAGGAACTACCAAAACATCATCTTTAGAAGTATCATCCAATACTACATAGTCATTTTCTTTCTTCTCATGCTACTGCAACAGATCTTTGTACAACACTTTCTCATTGAATATGACATTCTTGCTTCTTACAATTTTATGATTTTCAAAATCCCAAAGCCTATAACCAAATTCATCAATGCCATATCCAACAAATACACATTTACTTTGACTTAGCTTCCATCTTGGTTCTATTTTCAGAATCTATATGTGGAAAAGCTTCACAACCAAAGGTTTTGAGAAAAGAATAACTCACCTTATTACCACTCCATGCTTCCTTTGGAATACCACAATCCAAAGGAGTAGAGGGGCCTCTATTGATTAAATAAACAATAGTGTTTACAACCTCTACCCACACGTTTAAGGGAAGCCTAGCATGCAACCTCATACTCCTTTCACACTCCATTATTGTCCTATTCATGCGTTCGGCCACTCCATTTTCTTGTGGAGTCCTTGGTACATTTTTCTGCCTACGAATACCATTAGAGGAACAATAATCTTCAAATTCTATGCTGCCATACTCACCACCATTATCATATCTGAGACATTTTAGCTTTTTACTAGTCTCATTCTCAACCAAGCATTTCCATTTCTTAAAAGTTTGAAATACATCAGATTTTTGTCTAAGGAAATAAATCCATATTTTTCTTGTTGCGTCATCTATAAATGTAACATAATACATAGAGCCACCAAGGGAAGATACTGTAATACCCCAAAATTGGCACCTTGCAATTCTAATCAATTTTGGTGCATTCCTTCAAATTTCTACATCATTAAAGTCCTATTGTACTAGGCAATTATGTCTCCTAATTGACTTTATTTAACTTGGTGTCAAATGCAAAAAAAACCCTAAATTTGCATTAATCATACACTATATTTAATTCCTAAATATTCAAAATTTATTGGCTAAATAGTCCCTATGATTAATTAATTTAATTCTAAAGTCCTAGTGCTTTAATTAAATTAATTCCACCCACTTTAGCTAATACACATCAAAGGAATTAAATATTATTTGGTTATTTAAATGGATTACTTTCATTTGGATTTAATAATTCAAATAATTCAAAAAGTCACCCATGTGGGAATAATTCATTTACTTAATTAAATAATATGTCCAATTTGTCTCACCTTCCTCCATGGAGATGAAGATTTAGCCTTTTCTTTCCAAGAAACTCTTCATCCTTCACCTGAGCTCTTCTATATTATGAACCTCTTTTTCCTCATTTGAGGAGGCAATTTTGAGAGCACTAAAACTATAGCAATTTTTTGTCTCACTTTCATATTTTCTCAAGCTTTGATAATATTGCATTTTAGAATAATCTCATTTTAGTATAATCTTGCACTCTCATATTAATTAGTTTGCTTACTATGTTTTAGATTAATTCTAATCTTTCTTTCAAGTTTCTTAGCTTAATTTGCACTATCATGCTTAGATTAATTTGAATTGCATTCTCATGCTAGATTAATCTCATTTGCAATTCTCTTTCTAGTATTGAAAAATCCTCCATTTTAGAATTGGTCTATGGTTGTTGGGCTTGGGCTCTTGTTCTGAAAATAAATTCAAAAACCCCATCTAAATAGGAGGCTGCAGGTTGCTTCATTTATATTTGTGAAATGAGTAATTCATACTCATCTTCATAATTTGGCTTATGAGTAATGACCATGTTGAGTCTATGGCTGAATCAGAGGTCAACATTCTGACATAAACATTTTGGCGCCCACCGTGGGGTAGAAAATTCATTTCTAGCCTCATTCTTTTTGGATTTTCTGTCAGCATTTAATACTCTTTTCGTACGACTGTGAAAAAAAATCTCACACAAAGATTCCCATTGTGCCACATGAAGTTGTGCTTTCATTAGCACTTTCTCACTCAAGAAAAGCACTATCTCACACAGGACCCTGCATTTGCTCGCGTGAAGCTTGCCATCAGAATTTGAAATTTCTTAGTTTTTTGTACTCTTCTGTTGCTTTTTTTTTTCTGACATCGTTATTTGCTGTTATTTTTATATCTCTATTTTCTGTGACAACATAACATGGGGCTACAGGACGCTTGACAAAGACAAAAATTGCTAATAGTTTGCTTGTAGGACAGTTGTCAAAGACACTAAAAAACATTCTATTTGTTCATTGCTTTAATCACATAGTATAACTAGGGCCTTGTTAAAATTTCTTAAGGGTCTTGATAGTAGGATAGGGTAATAGGCTCTTCATTACATGGAAGTGATGCCCATAGATGAATCCGAGACCCAAATTTTTCTAGCATGATAGAGACCTGGGGAAGCAAGGAAAGGTAGTGAATCTTTAACACATCTACTTGTTAGGGGATTATGCTCTTCTCTCTTTGAGAGAACCAGAAACCCAAAAGCTTGTGGATTGGTTAAGGAGGAGTTAGCTCGGTGATGAATATGTCTTGTGTGTTTGGGTAAGGTGAAGAGGTAGAGAAGTATGCTCTTCTCTATTTGAGAGAATCAAAAACTATGACCCTTGGATCCAAGTCAAAGTCCATGTCACCTTTAGAGGGCTTGCTTGAAGTTGAACCTCTGGGAATGACGCAAATGAGTTGACACCTATTGCCGGTGATTCCACCTCACTATAATAAAGAAACCTTTGTTGATTCTAAAGACTCCAAAGCCATGTTAATTTCTTTCTCTTGATTTCAACTATCATCTTGAGAAAGTCATGTCCGTTGTACTGAGTAGTGCCATTCCTAGCCTTGCTTGCGGGGGTGTATGACTTTTAGGTGTCAATGTAGCTGCGATGCCTTAACCCTATATCAGGGGCATCAAAGGTTAGTGTGAACAGAAGCCCACTGAAGACTCTCTTAGTTAGTTGCCTACCTGGATCACCTCTGAAAGGAGACATAATCTTTGTGTAGGGAGGGGGAAGAATCTCTCCCCTAGATTCTCACCATAGGCATGCACCTAGATGTTTGAAGGTGGTATATGACACTAGCCCCTACTTCAAGGGTAACCTTTGAACATATATTATTGAGTCATTGGAAACACCAAAAACATGGGCATCCTCTAGGGGGTCACACAACTGTGTGAGGTGAACGCATGCACATAAGTTGTGAGGCATAGATTTTGTCTTCTCTACCATTTTCTTTATAGGGATAAATAAGTGATTGTTTCAAGTCTTAAATTGTCCATCATGATTAAAAAAAAACTCCCATAATTATGCCAAGTTGCTTTGTCCTTGGTAGAACTATTTATGACTACTTCTTGCGTCACTATTGCTTGATCTAAAACTTCATGCTTGTAAACGATTGCTTGCAACATTCAAACTAAGATTGATGATTCAAAATGTCCTAAAACTATCTGAGAACTAGAAATTCTATCAGAGAATAGTCCATGTTCTATCTCAAAATATAAATTTTATCTTGAAAACTATGTCAATTTGTCGAACCTGGTCTTTTCCCACTCGAGATTTCAAAAAACTATGCATTTCCTCGCGCTAGCCAGCATTTTCCCACACAAAGTTTAGCATTTACTCGTGCAAACCAAGAATTCCTCATGCGATAATGTACCTTGATTTTCAAAACATCGAGCTATTTCCTATTGACTGGTCAACTTTTTGCTTAATCAAATTTTTGCCTGGGGTCTATCTGTCTATTCTCTTGTTGTCCATTGTCTGAAACTGAGTGCTTCAGGCTAAGAATTGACCGATTACTGATTAAACTTGTATTGTCTCTATGTTGTTTGTCCTATCTTATTGTAATTTTGTACCTTGTGACGCGATAGTCACATCTTGGTTGTTCTAGCCATACTCTTGATGATTCGTGACAGGTGCATTTCACATCTTGGTTGTTCTAGCCTTACTCTCGTTTTTTGCTATCCTAGAGACAAAATTCTAGCATAATCCCAAGTCCTCTCTTGTTACATTTTTGTCTATGCCTATTACAACTAGAAGCGGCAACACATTCCCCATCTATGGTATTGGACAAGGTAGAGGTAGATCTCGTAATCAAGGAAGAGGTCATTCCGAACCCATTATCCAACCTGCATGTCAAGAGGGATCCTCACGTTCCTCCTCACTAAAAATCTTAAGAGAAAGTTTGCCTCAATCTTCATCTCCTATCAGTTGACCTAGCATCAGATGTTCATTCTATTTAAACCTTAGTTGCAATCAAAATCTAGTGTTCGAAGAGCATTACAACTTGTTATTTCTAAATCAAGGTGAAATGGTATACAAATCACCTTATATAGATAGAGTTGAAATGGAATCACCTAATTGAATGGGGGAAATATGAGATCCACTTCTAAATCCAAATTCCCAAAGGAGAGATCCAAATTGATCAACCAAAAGGTCAATACACAAAAGACTCAATCTATGGAGAATATGAATGAAGAAGAAAACATTATATTTCTCTATGAATAGTATATACTTGAAATCTGAAATAGTTGAAAGGAAAATACTAACCTCAAAATAGGGAAAATCTAGAAAATGCTGATTTTTGATGTCTGTGTACAGTTTCAGGCAATTCTGCAACCTATTTCAGATTGGAAATGTCGAGATGAAGAAAACCCAAAAAACTTTTGTCTTTTCGACAGCAGGTAGTCTTTGACCTCGATAAAAGGTCAAAGAAGCTTTGGGATTTTGAAGGTCGACTTTGATTTTGTTCACAGATCTCAGAAGTTCACCGAAAAGGGTATCCAGATCCAAGCTCAGATCTACAGTCTTGCACTTATACCTGTAAGAAAAAGAGGTTTTTTGTCATTTGTATAGGGGGTTTACCTTGGTCAAACCCCAATTTAAGAATTAACCTTGAAATTGAATTGAAATTTTAATGTGCATAAACAAAGTAAATGAAACAATTCACCTTGCTTATGTTGAAGTCCTTATGGAGGATTCAAATCCTCAAATCCATAAGTATGGATGCTCCAAATGGATGTAGAAGTATGTAGGATGTCTCAAATCAATGGCATTTGATCTTCAACACCAATCTTGAATGGATCTTTTCATATGAGGAGGCTTGGATGAATGCTAATGGAGAAATCTTCAACGGGGCTCCAAAGAGATTGAATGCTTCAATGGATAATAATGGATCTCCTTGATGGATGCTTGAATGCTAGGCTTGAGGATGAATGAATGCTTTCTTGTTTTATTTCTCCTTCTTTCTTTCTTGATTGCACTTGAGAGCTTGAGATGAGATCACTTGAAAACTTGATTGAGAGATTGATTGAAATGAGAGAGCAAGGCTTCCTTTTATAATGATCTAGGGCACAATCTTCTAGAGAAGGCCGACATTGGGGAATTAAATCCTAATTAACCTTAACCCCTAGAAATGGATCCATATTAAATGAAATTTAAGGATTTACCATTCCTAAACTTGAAATGGCTGACCTGAAAGGAAGAAAAGAAATATTTTCAAAACTCGACACCCAAAAATCCTAGAATCTTGAAATTTGAACCCTGGGTCAAGGAAGAGGTAGACCCTACCCTAGGTCAGGGTCGAGGTCATCCCTAACCTAGGTTAGGGTTGAGGTCATCATTGAACCTCAAGGCCTTCTTTGACCTTAAGGTCTAAAACCTCAGGACCTCAATCCAGAGTGCTAGGAAATGCAGAAATAAAGTGAAAACAGGTGGAGAGAGAAACAAAACAGGGGGAGAAAGCCAGATACATGCAAAGACCTGATCAAGGTGCTTAAAATGACCCTAGACCACTCACTCAGAGGAATAAACACTCTTATCATTGAAGTGCTTCCATTTTAAGATGATACATTAAGCCCCCACTTTAGCAAGAGTACGGACTCGATGCAAACTCTTGGTAAAGGAGATCAAAATGAAAAGATAATATTATCATAATCAAAGGGACAAAGAGAAACCTCAAGCCCCCAAGGAATCAAGTCTTCATCAAATCCAAGATCATAATAAGAGAAACATCTCTAAAGAGAGAGAAAGAGAGAGTGTGATTATCTCACCCAATGAGAACTTATGTCTCATTGTGAACCACACAAGGAAATGGCACAACTGGAAAGATGGAATTGAACTGCCTAGTGAATGTGGCTACTCACTAGTCAACCCATCAAAGATTCATCCTTAGGAATATTATATTCCATAAGAATAAAACCAAAAGCAAAAGAGATCCAGTCTTAAAGACACCTCTAACCTTAAGGGCTCAAAAATTTGAAACTGGTAGGATCAAGAGATACTAAAATATAAATTCACGCTTTAAGGATTAGTTACTAATCCAAAAAGGGAGAAAAGGTATCTTAAAAAATAATGTGTATTGAAAAGTGCATGTGTGCAATAGGTGAGTAGAGCATATGCCCCCATGTTAAAGTCATTGCTAACACTTTAACATGAGCAATGGCTTTAACGGAAACATAAACAACTCCACTGATTACATTTCCACTACGAGATGCCCCTAGATGAAGACAAATCAAGGGAAATACCACAAAAATATATAGAGAACACATAAGGGATCTACCTACCGTGGGGTCAGTATGATCAAAAGATTATATATATATATATATATATATATATATATATATATATATATATATATATATATATATATATATATATATATATATATATATATATATATATATATATATATATATATATATATATATATATATATTTGAATTGACATCATTCCCCAAAGAAAGTAGAACTACAATCACAAAGGAGGAAAGATCACATAAGATATATGAAGAAGAATCTTTTCAGACCATGTTATGGAGACCAAAAAGAATTTAGTGCTACCATGTCTTGGATCCAAGCATATTACACAAGGAAATATTTACGAACAATAGCACAAGTACAACATAACATAAAACAACATATATAATAATAGAGATACATATAGAGGAATTATACAATAGGTTTGATTCCTTTATCACCTTGCATGAACTAAGTAACAAGGGTCGTATAAAAGAATCTAACAACATTTAGCAAACACATCGCTAGAGAAGCATAGTACAACAAGAAAAAACACAACAAAAGCTACCATAAAGGAAAAGCCAATCAAGCGTGCCACCTACTCTCCCCATCTTGTTGTATATCATTTAGGGAAGGTGGGTAAATCACAAGGACTACATCCAATACATTAGGAATGATAGCAAGTTCCAAACAAGGATCCTCTTGAGAATCATCATGTTCGATACTAGGTGTAAGAATTAATTGTGATGAAAGCATATTAAGTAAATCAATGTCAATGTCAATAGTCTCATATTCACCATTAACATCATCAAGAGTACTTCTTCATCCAGATTAATCAAAATAGGATCTAAGATACGAATAGAATCATCATAATCATGCATCTTTACATCATTATTAGTAACAACTTCTTCTAACATATCATGCATAGGTTTATCCAAAGAAGGTAGAGATCTTTGAACAACATAATTACAAGATTTAGCATAAGCACGATGCTTCTTATGACATTCATTAGCAGATCAATTACATTTTTCTTTACTTGAGATAGGTTGAGAATTAGGAGGAAAAACCATAGGATCCTTCATAGGCTCTTTAGGAAGATCAATCAGATTATCAATAATAGTAGGAACTTGATTAACAGAACTAGAAGCCATAGTTAAAGGAGGTATAGAAGGTGTAGGCAAAAGACCATGACTAAGATCCATAGGAGGTATGCTTAATTTGAGAATCTTACGATGTTAATAAGCTTTATATGAATGGAAAAGATTATCAGGTTGAGGAGGACATGAATTAGGTAATGAAGGCCAAAAGAAATAAAGAGCAACACAATCTCTAGGCCTAGAAGGTTGATATAAACTATGGTTAGCCATCTTCACTTCTTCATCATGAACAAATTTAAGACATTTATGGATAGGTGAAGCAACAACATGCATGACATTTAACCATGGCAAACCAAGCTTAACTTGAAATTGATGAGAAGTAGGAACAACAACAAAGGTAGTGCTCACAATTTTTCCACAAAGTTCAACTGGCAAGTTAATAGAACCAAATGATGGATAAATAAAATCATTACAAGTTTGAATCCACACATATGATGTATCATAAGCATCACGTTGCAAGCTTTTCATAAAAATATTTTCTTCAGTAATAACATTGACTAGGGATGTAGGATCAACAAGACAACCATGAGTAGGTTTCTGAGAAATCCTAGCATAAATGTAAAGGGGACCATCAGGAGCTTTAATAGTCTCAGATCATCAAAGGTAATCAAAATTTCCCGAGGTCTTTTATTCTTAGGTTGTTGACAAGCTTTAGGTTGAGTTTTCAATTTAGGCTTAGGTTTTGGTTGAGGTTGAGATTGAACTTGAGATTGAAGCCTAGGTTGAGGTTTAGGTGGAGATATAGTTTGACCAACATGCTTCGATTGATTAACAAAATGATTAAGATCATCCATCTTTGAATCATACACAATTTCCATAGAAGATGGTTGAGAAATGGTATTAGTATCATGCGTAGGTAAAGGATTTGTATAGATTTGAAGTTTTTGATTTGGAGGAGAGATAGATTTGTTCCCACTACCATCAAGATTATCAATAGATAAGGCATTAGAATCAATTAAGTCTTGAACCATATGTTTTAAATAATAACACTTCTCAGTATCATGACCATTTTGATGATGATATTGACAAAAAGCTTTAGGATCAATAGATTTAGATGTAATCGTAGTAGGTAAAAGAGGTCAAATAGGAGGTAAAGTAATCATATTAGTAGTTAACAACCTATTTATAATAGAATGTAAAGATTCAGAAAGAGGAGTAAACGCACGATTTAATCGAAAAGAAGTCGATGCAGAAGTGGCATTATGAGATGCAACAACAACTTGATCAGCAACTGCATTCACTTGTTTGTTTATCTTGACATAGGTTTTGAATTTTTGAATTTTGTTCAGATTAGGAGCAGCATCACTATTATCAACTAGAACATGAGCCATTAGAGTGTTGCTCTCAAATTGACTCACTTGTAATTGATAATAATGAAGTGCTGCACAAAGTTGTTGAAAAGAGGTAAATTCAGTAAGCAAAATCTTATCTCTAATATCCTTTTGCAAATTTAAAATAAACATATGTTGAATATCAATATCAGGAATAGGATAGGAAATCTGAGCATGCAAATGCTTAAATCTACCAATAAATTCATTTAATTTTTCTTTAGCACTTTGTTTACAATGCATCAAATCAGTCAAAGACACTTGCGGGCCAATATTGTTTTTGAAATTATTGAATAAAAGCATTGGCAAGTTGTGGAAAGGAATCAATAGAATAAGGAGGCAAGGAACAATACCATTGTAAGGCCTTGTCATGAAAATTTCTAGCAAATAGTTTGGCTAAAATCCTATGGGCATGAGCATAATCACTACAAAGGATTTGAAAAGTTTTAACGTGATGAACGGGATCTCCTTTTTTGTTGTAATTCTCAAGACAAGGCATATCAAGTTGCTGAGGAATACGAGTACAAATAATGTCTCGGGACAAAGGACTTCCCATGTCACATATAGGAACACTAAACTTGTTTTGAGTTAAGGAAGCAACTTGTTGTAAGGAAGACATAGTTTGAGCCAAACTGATGATTGTTGAATCATGAGAGGAAATAGGAGGAATATCAACATTAGAAACACTAGGTACAGTGTAAGAAGCTCCAGGAATGGAAGATACAACTGGGGGAACACTTGGAACTACACTTGGAAGTAGATTGGAATAAGTAAAAGGAACATTATGATATGAAGGTTGTGATGTAGGAAGGGACATAGGAGGAACACTCATAGGAACAGAGGGAACCATCATAGTCACCAAAGAAGGAGTATAAGTAGGAATACTATGTAAAGGATTAGAAGAGGGTTCTACGCTAGTGATAGGAGGAATCAACCCTAAGTCTTGAGCTTCTTGAGCTAGAGGTTTAACATTTGAATGCATGAGGAAAGTAATACCATGCAAGAGGTTAACACCTTGATCACTATCACAAAGAAATTTCTTAAGAGCCTCTATAGCTTGAATAGAATCTTGATTATGGTTTTCTTGAATAAGCCAATTACCCATTTTATCAAGTTCAATTGAAACTTTTTGGACTTGTTCGGGAGGAAATCTTAAAGCATCATCCTCATCATGAGATGAGTGAGAAGAGTTTTGATCCATAATAGGATTGGAATCATGAAGAATCAAATTATCATCTGGGATCCTAAGGAAGGGAGAGGAAGATTCAGGATCAGATGCACCCATGAGTCTATGACTTCTTCTAACTAGAATGTTATAAGTAGGACTACTAGTAGTAAAGCTCATAAACCAATGCAATGCAAATGAACTTAAATAAGAAAACATAAAGCATGAATATTTTTGTATTTTGAAAGAATTTTTGTAATTTTTTTGTATTTTTGAAATCTAATTAGCATGCAAGATTTAACACAAAGGAGAAATCTAGTACCAGAAAGATAATATAAAGGGATATCTAACACCAAATTGAAAGAGAGTAAGCTTGTCGGGTTCACCAAAATGAATAAGGTGAAATGGTATACAAATCACCTTATATAGATAGAGTTGAAATGGAATCATCTAATTGAATGGGGGAAATATGAGATCCACTTCTAAATCCAAATTCCCAATGGAGAGATCCAAATTGATCAACCAAAAGGTTAGTACACAAAAGAATCAATCTATGGAGAATATGAATGAAGAAGAAAACCTTATATTTTTCTATGAATAGTATATACTTGAAATTTTAAATAATTGAAAGGAAAATACTAACCTTAAAATAGGGAAAATTTGGAAAATGCTGATTTCGGATGTCTGTGTACAATTTCAAGCAATTTTGCAACCTTTTTCGGACTAGAAATGCCGAGACAAAGAAAACCCAAAAAACTTTTGTCTTTCCGGCAATAGGTAGTCTTTGACCCCGATAAAAGGTCAAAGACTACTTTGGGATTTTGAAGGTCGACTTTGATTTTGTTCGCAGATCTTGGAAGTTTGCCGAAAAAGGTATCCAGATCCAAGCTCAGATCTACAGTCCTGCACCTATACCTGCAAGAAAAAGAGGTTTTTTGTTGTTTGTATGGGGGGTTTTCCTTGGTCAAACCCCAATTTAGGAATTAACCTTGAAATTGAATTGAAATTGTAATGTGCATAAACAAAGTAAATGAAACAATTCACCTTGCTTATGTTGAAGTCCTTATGGAGGATTCGAATTCCCGAATCCACAAGTATGGATGCTCCAAATGAATGTAGAAGTATGTAGGATGTCTCAAATCAATGGTATTTGATCTTCAACACCAATCTTGAATGGATATTTGTATATGAGGAGGCTTGGATGAATGTGGATGGAGAAATCTTCAAGGGGGCTCCAAAGAGATTGAATGCTTCAATGGCTAACAATGGATCTCCTTGATGGATGATTGAATGCTAGGCTTGAGGATGAATTAATGATTTCTTGCTTTCTTTCTCCTTCTTTCTTGCTTGATTGCACTTGAGAGCTTGAGATGAGATTGCTTGAAAACTTGATTGAGAGATTGATTGAAATGAGAGAGGAACACTTCCTTTTATACTAATCTAGGTCACAATCTTCTAGAGAAGGCTGACATTGGGGAATTAAATCCCAATTAACCTTAACCCCTAGCAATGGACCCATATTAAATTAAATTTAAGGATTTACCATTCCAAAACCTGAAATGGCTGACTCAGAAGCGGGAAAAGAAATATTTCTGAAACCCGAGACCCAAAAATCTTGGAATCTTGAAATTTGAACCCTGGGTCAAGGATGAGGTAGAACCCGCCCTAGGTCAAGGTCGAGGTCATCCCTGACCTAGGTCAGGGTCAAGGTCATCATTGACTCTCAAGGTCATCTTTGACCTTGAGGTCAAAAATCTCAGGACCTCAATCCAGAGTGCTAGGAAATGCAGAAATAAAGTGAAAACAGGTGGATAGAGAAGCAAAATGGGGGGAGAAAGCCAGATACATGCAAAGACCTGACCAAGGTGCTTAACATGACCCTAGACAACTCACTCATGGGGATAAATGCTCTTATCATGGAAGCACTTCCATTTTAAGACGATACAGTTTCCAAACAATCTTAACCCATTGTGGGAATACCAGCAAGACTCTGAAGGGTCACTTTCTAGAATTAATCCTATTGATCCTCCTAAACCTGTTGACCCTTTCGATCCTATTTTTATGAATTCTCGGAAACCAATGTTACAGTAGTGTTATAATCCCTTGTTTTCAAAGACAACCTAAATTATTGTTTCAATGACAACTATTCCAAGATCAGCAAAACTCTAGGCCACTTTCTTGGGTCAACCCTATTGATGATATCGATTCAATTGACCCTTTTGAACCTACTGATCATATTGAATCTATTTCCACTCAAGCTGAATTTGTGCATGCTGCACAATCCCACATTGACAAGATGGGAGGCCCATTCAACTTCTAAGAGGGCGAATACAACAAAACTCATGAGCAATCTTGAAATGACCAATGTCATGATCACTCTCGAAATGATCAACATTATGATCAATCCAAAAATGATCAAAATCAACACCAATCCTAAAAAACATCTCAAGGTGACCAACAACCATATCACTATCGCCGTCAAAATGACTAGAATCAAGATCAACCCCAAGCATTTATGAGATCCTTGGTAATGATGATGACATAATAACCCAAAATGACATAGATGTTGTGAAAGCCAACAAGATTCTTATCAAGATGATGTAGATCCTCCTTCTAGAAGAGAAAGAGAAATACTTTCTTGAGTTGGCCAAACAAGGGGCCAAATTACCCCCAAACTACCAAGTCAAGATGCTTGTGGCCAAAGAAGAAGAAATTAAGACCGCTAAGTTTCAAACATTGATTCGAGACATGCAAAAAAAAATTAGACAACTTGCAAAGGATAAGGATAAACCAGTACAATAATTCATAATGGAAAGCATATGTCCTTTCCCCTTTGATAAGAGTCTTCACATGCCACCTTTTTACAAAGGTGTAGAGCTACCTAAATACAACAAATACTTGGGTACTACTGATCCCCAAGATCACTTGAGGGATTTTGGCTTGCTATCCATGGAATTTATACATGACCAGACATACCTCATGCGTCTCTTTCCTCGTAGATTGGGTGGACCAGCTATGGAGTGGTTCTCTCGACTACCCACTGGTATCAAGACTTTTGGCAAGATTGTTAATTTGTTTCTACAACACTATTCGCATAATATTTAGCATCCGGTTAATATTTGAGACCTTTGAAATCTAAAGAAATGACAAGGGGAGCCTTTCTTGGCATTTCTCTAAACATGGAGATAACTATGTACAAAATATCCTCACAAACTACCAGAGTCTGAAAGGCTCGACATCTTTTTGGACAATCTTGTCCTAGATTTTGGATATCAATTACAATTACAAGGTCCCCTAACCTTTGATAGAATGATTAAGAAAGCTATGTGAATAGAAGCATTTATGATCAAGAAAGGAGAGTTGACTTTTTAAAAGGATAACAAATAAGGGTCTTCCTCCTTAAACAAAGATAAAGGGAAGTTTTTCAACAAGAATAGAGATGTTGTGAATGATGGAGTGGCTAACAATGTGACCCTGAAACCTTCAAAATATCTTTTTAATCTTACCTCTAGTATACAGGTGGTCAAAGCCACTGAGAAGGCTGCAACAAACACTCAACCATCTTCAAGATTTTCTAGAAACAAGCCTTGGGCCTCTCAACCCAAGCGTGAGTTCACTTCCTTAGGAGAACTCCTTGATGTGGTTTACAAGACTCTTGTACAAAACCAAACACTCCCTACTTTGGATAAGCATCTCTATGATCTGCAACCGCAACCTCATTGGTGGAACAGCAACACATACTATGATTATCACCAAAACAAGGGTCATACAACTTCTACTTGTCTCCAGCTACGCCATAAGGTCCAAGATTTGATTGACAATAGTGACATTGTTGTGGAAAACCATAACAAGAATTCAGATCACCAGGTATTCAAAGATCCCTTTCCTCCTCATGAGAAGGGTGAATCTTCCAAGACTAAGAAAACCAATGCCAAGGTTAACTACACGTACACTACCAATGACAATGTCATCAACATGATTGAACCTATTGAGGTTGAATATTGCAATGTGATTACTATCAAGGGGAGAGAGGATGCTCCTAAACCTAAGACTCTATTTGTCTTGTGAGGCCCTGCATCTCATTCTTCCAAACCTGAATCATCTCAGGATTGTGCAAATGTTGTTACTCGCTCTCGTGCAAAAATCACCATTAAGGGTCTTGACACTTTGACATCCTCTCTGAAGCAACCTATGGATAAAAATGTTGTTGGCCCTACCAAAAAAAATTTAAAATCAGTCCCTACACCTAGCATAGCTAATTATAGCATTCTAGACCAGCTACAACATACCAATGCTCAGATCACTATCTTTGAGCTATTGAAGATCTCACCTGCTCATAGGCAGATTCTGGATAAAGCCCTCATCGAGGAAAATGTCCCAAAAGATTTGGATCTTGATCAGTTTCAATCCATGGTGGGTCACCTAACCTCATCGCATTATTTTTCTTTCTCCAAAGAAGATGATCATTCACTAAGCCATCCGCACAATGCTCCTTTGCATATAGAAGTCATTATAGGTCCAAAGCGCGTTTGTCGCATCCTCATTGACAATGGTGCTAGCCTCAATATTTTCTCTACTAAGTTGCTCACCCAATTAGGCTATGATGAAGATTGAATAGATGCCCACAAAAAAATCACCATTAAGGCATATGATGAAGAGGAAAGAAAATCTAAAGGTTTGGTTGTGCTGCCAATCCAGGTTGGACTTGTTGAGAGGGATGTTATCTGTCAAGTCCTAGACATTCCCCTTGCCTACAATATACTATTGGGAAGACCATGGATTCATGAAACATAGGCACATATCATCAATGTATCAAGTTCCCATTCCATGGAGCAAAAGTAACAGTACCTACCAATACCAACTATTCTTGCAACACACACAATCTGTAGATAGTCTTGTCCCAACTAATAGAGAGTCCACTGGATTCTATGATGCCAAACTCAAAGAAATCAAACATACTCTGAAGCTCAAAGATACGGGCATGGGAGGGTATTGGATAGAACCTATGTTATCATTAGCAGCTTTGCCTCCATCTCTATGTTCTTACAAGAGACCCTCTGAGAACAACAAACCTTCTGCTTGTTCTCCCCAAATAGTCTATGATGGTGCCTTTGTGAAGGACACAACACCACTAGAAGATGAGGATGAGGAAAGAGCTATTACAGCTTGGCTTTACAAAGGAAAGGAAACATCTAAACAAATCACTCCTACTCATGACTTAGAACAAGAACCATATAGTGAAGCCTTCAAAATCATGAAGCACTTTGGTTACAAAGGAAGTGGCCCTATAGGGGTGAATGATAATGGCTTGCTCGAACCAATTAAAGCCACATGTTGTCACACCAAGGACACCACAAGTCTAGGCTTCAAGAAAATCCCATTTCATTTAGGGATTAACAAATTTGTACCAGAACCAGAATGCCAGCCAGAACCTGAAGACACTGCTTTAGCTGATAAATCAGAGAATAGCTCTAATGAGGATATCTTTCCCTATCCTATTCCTCTGGATTTTTCTGCACTCTTTCTAGAACCAAATGAACCTATTATACCTATCCATCTGGTAGAGACTGATAGTGATTTTGATGACACCACTTCAATACATCTACTCACATATGACCAATGGAGAGAAATGCAAACTGACAATCCTAGTTTTCAGGGTGAACAATACATACCATCATCTTTCCAAGAGTGATTTGAACAAGATCAACTTCAAAAAATCATTAATAATACAAGAGATGAAAATGAGTCAGATGGTATAGCCAGTGTTGATGGAATTCCCATATCAAGCATTACTAGCTCGCATGAGTATGAGTTTGACTCTCTGTCTGATGTAACTTTTGATAAAGATATAGATGTTGTTCATGAGTATGAAAACCTTCTCGAAGTAGGTGAAGGGTCTAGTGTTAGGACAACTGAGTGTGAATCTACTAACGCTGACATACCCTCTACTTTTTACATGAGGTCTCGAGAGGAATTGAACACATCTTTAGATGTGATTACTTTAGGTCTCAACTTGCTCCTCTGCACTTTCAATGACTATACTATGAACGCACTTGAACCCGCCACTACTCTTTCACTCCGCCATCCCAAACTTATCAACTAGAACTTTTCCTCTCCATCTAGTGAAGTCCTTATGTTCTAGAATGAATACAATTTAGCATGTTATCTTAACACTATCAAACCTATAACATTTGCCACCAGTGAAAGCAATGTCAACATAACCAAAGCTGATATCAAGTATCTTAGTCACCAAATTAAAAGAAAAAAGAATAGGCACTCTGATAGTGAAAACCACATTGTGGTAGTGTTAGAGCCGAAAAAAGTAAAAATAAAAGATGTATCCAAGGGTGAAAACCTCTCTGAGGCACCTGAGGATGAGATACTTAATACACTTCCGAGTCATTTCCAAGAAAGATCATCAGTGCTAATTGAATTGAACCAACCAATGAATTTGGGCACAGAAGCTACACCTCAGATTATTCATTTGGCACAGTCACTATCTACAGAAGAGAAAGAAGAGTTCACCAATTTCTTTTGAAGAAATAAAATCAATTTTGCATGGACTTACTCTGATATGCCTGGATTGGATCCCAATCTAATCATGCATCATCTGTCTATTGCACCAGGCGTTAAGCTTGTCAAACAAAAGCTTCATAAGATGCATCCACATGTGGCACTTTTAGTCAAAGTAGAGTTAGAAAAATTTCTCAAAGCTGGTTTCATTAGAGCTATTGACTATGCAGAGTGGATCTCTAATATTGTTCCAGTAACAAAGCATGCTAAATCTATCCGCATGTGCATAGACTTCAAAGATTTGAATAAAGCATGTCATAAAGATGATTTTCCATTACCCAATATTGACATGATAGTGGACATGATAGTGGGCTGCCAAATGTACTCTCTAATGGATGGCTTTTCTGGTTAGAATCAAATAAAAATCATGCCAGAAGACCAAGAAAAGACAGCCTTCACATGTGCTTGGGGAACATTCTATTGGAATGTCATGCCCTTCAGACTGAAAAATGCCGGAGCTACATATCAAAGAGCTGTCACTACTATTTTTTATGACATGATGAACAAAACAATGGAACACTATGTGGACGACACTTTGGCCAAAAGCATGTAGCGAAAAACATATCTTGCAGATCTAGGTCCTATACTAGATCGAATGGAACAATTCAATCTAAGGCTCAACTCAAAAAAGTGTGCATTTGGTGTCACTTCTAGAAAGTTGTTGGGTTATATCATATCTACTAAAGGCATAGAGGTAGATCCCAAGAAAGTTCAATCTATCATGGAAATGCCTCCACCAAAGAACATCAATCAAATGGGAGGACTTCAGGGTGGACTACAATCTATTCAGCGCTTCATTACACAATTGGCTGATAAGTCACAACCATTCACCAAGACTTTGCACAAAGGTGTGACCTATGAATGGAACGAAGAATGTAAGAAAGGATTTCAATAGATCAAACAATATCTTGCTAATGCACCAATCTTGATGCCTCCTATTCATGGGAAGCCACTCATCCTCTACATTTCAGCTATAGACACATCTTTGGGTGCACTACTAGCTTAAGAGGATCAGAATAACAAAGAAAGAGCTATATACTATATTAGTAGAACTATGGTCTCTTATGAGATGAACTATTCTATCATTGAAAAGGCTTGTCTAGCAGTGGTGTTTGCCTCACAAAAACTACGACACTATATGCTAGCTCACACTACAAGACTTATTGCCAAAATTGATCCATTAAAGTACTTACTTAGTAAAGCTACCCTTATAGGTAGATTAGCAAAATGGGTCATGATACTCAGTGAGTTTGACATTGAGTATGTAGAGAGGAAAGCTATTAAAGGGAAAGAAATTGTGGATCAGTTGGCATAAGCTCCTCTCAAGGATCATCAGCCCTTGAAAATTGAGTTTCTAGATGAATCTATAATACTTCTTACACATCAAACATGGAACATGTTCTTTGATGGATCTTTCACCCAACAGGGGTTGGGTGCCGGAACACTATTTGTCACACCACAGAGATACTCTTTACCAAAGGCATATAAGATGTTGTTCCCTTGCACAAATAACATTGTTGAATATGAAGCTTTAATCAATGGCATGAAGATAGTTGTTGAATGGTGTGTGGATGAACTTAAGGTCTTTGGAGACTCACAATTGGTCATCAATAAAGTTAATGATATCTATCAAACCAAGGATGAAAAATTGGTGCCTTATAAATGGATGGTCGATGATCTAAGAAAATTATTTGCACACATCACTTTCTAGCAGATTCCAAGAGCAAATAATAAAGCAACGGATGCCATGACTACTCTTTCTTCTATGTTACAGATGCCATAAAATGACTTCAGACATGAATTCCTGGTGAAGACATTATGCTACCTAGCCTACAATACCCCTAAATCTAGGATGATATGTTCAATCATTGGACATGATTCATCCCACTACCATCATATCTACTCCTACCTCTAGGACCAAATTATCCCAAACACTTATACCCAAAATGAAAAATGCCACCTAATCCACAGTGCTTCATGCTATATCATTGTAGCTAATGACTTGTATAGGTGAGGTCTAGACGGTACCCTCCTTAGGTGTTTAGAGCTTGAAAAGTCCAAACGTGTGTTAGTTGAGGTGCATGAAGGCATCTGTGGTTCTCATTCAAGTGGTCTGACATTAACTCATAAACTTATTAGAGCTAGTTACTACTGGCCAAATATGGAAAAAGAAGCTATACAATATGCCAAATCTTGCAAACAGTGTCAGCTTCACATAAATATGATTTACGCTCCCACCAAAGAGTTCATTCCCTTCATCAATTTCTAGCTGTTTCAGCAATGGGCCTTTGATTTGGTGGGTCAGATTCATCCGTCTTCCTCTAAAGGACACAAGTTCATTATCACTGCCATAGATTATTTTACCAAATGGGTCGAGGCAGTACCTCTAACTATAGCTGATGGAAAATCTATCGCCAGGTTCATACTGAATTACATCATCAATAGATATGGTTGACCCTCCTCAATAATCACTGACAACGGGGGGAAATTCAAGAACAAGGATCTGAAGGAGTTATGTACTAAGTTCATAATCATTCAGTATTGGTCCTTGATCTATTATCCCTAGGGTAATGGACATGGATAAGCTTCCAACAAGACAATCCTCAAGATACTGCATAGAATAGTTCACAAATCTGGTAGAGAATTGCACCTCCTAATTATTCTAGCTTTATGGGCCTATAGAACAAGCATTTAAACACCAATAGGGGCCACATGATTTGACTTAGTTTATGACATGGATTCTATGTTGGCTATTGAGGTTGAGATTCCTACATTGCGAGTCTCTCTGAAGGGCCTCATTATTGATGAATACATTAGAATATCTTGACTACAAGAGCTAGAGTTACTGGATGAATGTCGGCAAGTGAAATTTGATCATATAAGAGAATACTAGAAAAAAATATCTATGAGCTACAATAAGAAATTTAGACCAAGGGAATTCCAAGTGGGTGGTATCATACTAAGAGAGAACCCCAAGAATCAACAGTAGCGGATACCAAAAGAAAAGTTTGAACCAAATTGGCTTGGTCCATACATTATCACTGCAACATTTGGGTTTGGTGCTTACCAACTCTCTACTACTACAGGAGAATAGCTCAAAGAGCCGATCAATGCTCTGCACTAAAAGCGGTTCTACAACTGAGATATTCTCTATGTGCTCATGTACATACTTTATTCTGAAAAAATCCTAAAAATTGCAAAATGTCCTGAAAAAAATGATCTTAGTGAAAAGATGGTAAATAGGTGCTTTAATGTATCTATTATCTTGGTGAAAACCTTGTAAATAGGCACCTTGAAAATACTCAAAAAGAATTGAAAATTCAAAAAATACAAAAAGATCAAAAAAGAGAAAAGTACAAAAAAAATTGAAAAGAGAAAAAATGTGCCATTGATGAAAACCTAGTAAACAGGCGTCATGGTAGCAAAAATATAATATCTTCCAAGATGGTGAAAACCTAGTAAATAGGCACCTCTTGTTCCCCAATGCTATGCCTATTGTAGCACTGCTTGGCCTTGTGCAATTTCCTTTCCAGCCTTTCTGGCTTTAGTTTGTTTCCTTCTTTAGTTTGCTAGCTCACGCATTCACTCTTAGCTATCTTTGATATTATGCTCGACTCTACATGGATTGAAATTGTTCACACTTGGGGGCACCTTCCTGGTCTAGGGGGAATTTTCGTATCATTTGCAAAGGATTTTCCTTGCATCAGTTACCAGTGGTTCTCACTGTGTCTGCCTACTGATGCCTAGCTACTTTTGAGATTTCTCTCCTTGAGGATCTCTCATGTATAAGTCACCAGTGGTTCTCACTATGTCTGCCTACTGATACCTAGCTATTACTTGGATCTCTCTTCTCAAAGATCCCTTGTACATCAGTCACTAGTGGTTCTCACTATGTCTGCCTGATGATACTTCGTTAGTACTCCAATTTCTCCTTGAGATTGTCTCTCGCGTCAATCACTAGTGGTTCTCACTGCATTTTCCTACTGTCACCGTCCCATTGAGACTTCTCGTGCGATATACTTCTGATCCAACATCAATTCATTAAAATTGAATATTGAAAACTAGATTTGAAATTCTCTGAAGCATGCTGAGATTTTCTTTTGTGTGTTTGTCTTTTCACTTTATCATTCCTCCTTGAGCAACTCTAAGATGTCTCTCTTGACCGAGAGAAGAAAAGACTGGGGGCATGATATCTCCTTTATTTTTTGTTTGTTGGTTTAGTTCCAATGATCCAATGAATCTATATAAGAGGGGTATCCACTATGAGAGCCTTCATCATGTGTTGGATGGCCATGTGTACCTCAACTCCTTTTATATGGGAACTTTGGTGAGGTTGGTTCTTCTCCTTATCTTTTTGAGTGACTTCTTTCTACTACAAGTGGAATTGCAAATGCTCATCCTGCGAAGTGAATGTAAGGGTCACTGTGAGCACCTTTGATATGATTATCATTCACTTGGAAAAAGGAAGAAACTCTCGTGTGTCTAGTGTGTTTGTATGCAAGAAACATTTTGGTCATTCTAGCAACTATGCTTTAATGCTTATGTTAACTTGCCAAATTAAAAGGAATAGGTGTTTAGGTCATTCTGGCTTCTTATGCCTTAATGCTTACACCTCATTTTGAAAAATCTAAGACTAATGTCATATTTATATTCTCATGATTGCAATTTCAGTGAGGGTTGTATGACATCTTACAAGTGTCTATTACTAAAAACTCTATGATGATAACCTAATGGGCCCAACAACCAAGTCCTAGGATCTGCAATAAGCTTAGGCTTTCATTTTCATTCTTAGGCTTGCATTGAGATAGTGTTTCGGTATTCACTTCATTTCCTTCTCCTAGATTCTCTCACCGAGGGTTCTCATCTTTAGTCTTAGGTTCATCTCGGCTACACAACTGTCTAATCCTCGCTCTCAATCTTCAAACATTCTTTTGGTTAGTACGTGTCATGTATTGCAACATCCTGCATGAGAAGATTAGTACCATATCCATTGTATTTCTATTTGCATCCATAAACTCATATGCATACATTCTACATCTACATATTCATATACATGTGCATTCACTATAAGCATAAATCAAATCATACATTGCATTTATTCATCTATCATCTATTATTGCATTTCACATTGCATACTCATATATAAAATAAAACATGTGCACATTCATTTGCATATACATAAATGAATCATGTGCATCTCACATCTATTCATCTAATCATGCAAGAAACATCTCATAATGCATAAGCACATCTAAAGCAATATATACACAAGTACAATGATGCCAAAAGTTGAGCTCATATATATATCGATCAATGTCAGTGTACAAAAGAATGGTGCTACTCGAGCACAGTCTATCAAAAATGGGGTAATACATCAATAGATATCAAGGTCTAATCTGGCTCTACCCACTGCCACCAGGAGGAGGTGGAGGTGGAGGCATCACTCTCTATGGCGGTGCCTATGGTGGTGCCTATGGAGGTGGTCCCTATGGTGGAGGTCTCTATGGAACTGCTCGTGCCCCAGCATACTATGAAAATGGTAGAACCTGCTTTGTTAAATTCAACACTACCCCGACGTCCATTGCATAATAATATATTGCCTAAGCAGCCTCATATCTAGCCTCTAGCTATGCTCTATCTAGTGCCTCCTATATCTCTCTTGGCCACTTAGGTATCCTACATGATGACTTGTGTATGGAAGTCATCTCTTTCCTATTGTACCTATCAGATCCTCTCTCAACTCTTTCGCAGAGCCTCCTGTAACTATGTGACCTTCCCTCCTGCAAGTGGATCCTATGGCGCCTGATCCTTCATGTCTATATCATCGACCTGTGCCCCCTTGTCAAGAGGTAGCTACTAAGTTGTGTCATCGGTCCTCTATCTAGTGGACCTATCTTGGGCCTCGCTGCTACCAACACTTGTATCTAAACCCATCTACCTTGCAAGAATGTCTACCTACCTGATCCTTGGACTCAACACCCTTTGTTGCTATCCAGGCCATTGTTGGGCCACTTGCTGATGTGCCTACTATTGCATAGGTTGTTGTTGAACTACCTGCTATACTTGTTGGCGCATGCCAATAGGATTTGTGAATCTAGGATATGGACATACCAAAATGTAATCTGTGTATGTAGGTGTCATCCCTACATTGGTCACATCTGCCATATAATTCCACTGAGCTGGTGGTATGCGTGCATCAATCATGCATCTTCCCTAGTCTAACCTAGGCTTCCGACCCTTCTTTGTCTCATCGATGAATCGGGCATAGGAATAGTACTCCTGGGAAACATCTTGTGGTCTCCCAAACTACCATAAGACCTGTATGAGTGGGAAGCGCTCAATGATAGAAATGGTGCACCCGATCAGAGGATGCAAAAAGAACATGTGTGGGAGCTCATGTCTGGCGTCATCCCAGACCTCAGTCACTACCCATGGCCACCAAATCACTGCAACCATGTCGTCCAGCTGCCCTCACCACTGCTCTGTCTTACCCAGCACTGGCTAAGTCATAGGACCTGCATACCTATAGATATATGGCTCTAAAGGCTACCTGGTGTCATGAAAAACTAGCCTACATATGGGGAGATGCTCCTAGGCCCAAATCTGTAGAATATAAACTCCTGCAGCCATAGTTCAAGAGCCTCGATACACAATCTCATGCATCTCATGGTACATCTGGGAAAGTATGCACTCGCCCCATCCGAATCTCACTAGAGGCCTATCTAACATCCGTTGTAGCATGCATCCCCAAACACACTCCAATCCATGTTGTCCTATGTCTAATATCAGGTAACAACTCAAGAATACTATTAGGACCATTGCCAACCTGTGTCCTGCTCCATATTAGCCAATCATCTCCTCACACAAGATGGCCCGACCCATCACTAGCTCATCCTAAAATATAGCTCTCAATGCCAAGGTGCCTGCTCTTGGCTGAACCTCGTACTCTATGGGTGCACCATGGAATGGTATCCTAAGGATCCTGTAGATGTTCTCAGGAGTCACTGTCATCTTCCCTACTAGCAAGTAGAAGGCATTTATCTCCAAGTGGAAACGCTCAACCAAGGCACCTAGTAGACCGTGATTTACCCAAATGTCAAGTACATCACGTAAATAAGACAATCCCAGCCCATCTATGTGGGCACCCTCGACATCATCCAATCTCTGCACTAACTCCCTGATGACTGGGTGGTGGGATCGAAATGCAATATCTGGGAAGTCAACCTACAATGAAATTGATGACACTCAATCAGTATCTCAATCATGATGGTTTTCAAAGAAAAGCAAGCAACTAGGAATATGTACCTATCCTGAACACAACTCTTGGATGCTCTAATTGGCTGATTTTACAAAAAATTAGACAAAGACTCCAAAATGTTACAGCAAATTCTTGTGTGAGGAAACTATTCCCCTACGCGAGATTTCGCTACTGCATGAGTTGGTATCCCTGTTCGCACGAGATTTCATCACTGAGGATGAAATCTCACATGGCATCACTGAGCATCTTGCGTGAGCTTGTGAAGGAGCCCTGTGCGATGAAGCCCTAACCTTCGTGAAGAAACTATTTTCTCACACGAGAGGTGACCTAGACCAACGCAAGGAAACTGTTTGCTCGTGTGACATTGAACGAACTAAGCCCTAAAAAGCTTTAAATCTAACCTAAATGACCTAAAAAGCATTAAAAACTTGAAATGCAAGATGGTTGTTTGACTACTCACAGGTGCGTCATACTCTGGGAGATGGTTGTGTCATCGAGAGTGCTCAAATCGATGCGAATGAATTGGCATGTTCTCCATCTCTTAGAGTTCTCAAATTCGCTAAAGACAAAAGTGAATAATGAATTGAAAATGACCCCTCCGGGCCTTATATAACTTTTGACCTAATTTTCAAAAGTGCTTTTTTTTGCGCAAAAACTTTTCCCTTGGCTAAATCGACCATTCCGAATCCATTTTTGAGATCGAAATTGAAATTTGACGTCTCTAGATAGCTGAAAATTGCATTTTAAATTTATGGGACCTTCGGGATCGGATGCTTGTACAGTTGACCTTCTAGTGATGTTTCTTGCCGAAATCTTATCTCATCATCATTTTCTCAAGATCTTCACTATTTTCATCAAAAGTCAACTCTAGTCAATTCTAGTCAACTTTGGTCAAACTTGGTCAACAAGACTTCTAAATCACTCCAAATCACTTTTGCATCCTCTCGATGCTTCGTTAATTTGTTCTGAGTTCCTCTGGATCTTCAATTTTATCTCTATCTCTAACCTTTTGTTGTCAATCATCTTTTTTGGTGTGTCATCTTTTGATTTTGCTCCTGAGGGGGTAGGATGATTGTATCATTTAATCTTGTTGAATCATTCTCAGATTAGTCTAATCTAAATCAAAAGTCCTAATCACTCGGGGAATCTCATCACTAGGGGCATTTCTTTGTCTCGTATCTTGTCATCTATCTTTTAGGTATCTCAGCAATCTAACCCTAATCCCTGAAAGTCAAGCTTCATTCTGGAGATGGCTCTTGAAATCTCTTTTTGACCATTATTTGGGCAACCTACCCAGATCTTGGAGGACTAAGCTTCATTTTGGAGATAGTCCTAAATCTACATTAGTTATCATATAATCAAAGGGTATTGGGGCAATATAACCCTGATTTCTAAAGATTGAGCCTCGTTCTGGGGACAGTCTTCCTTCAAAGTGGTAATCTGACCTATGTCTTCGCAATTCAATGTAGACTTCAGAGTATCAAGCTTCATTCTGGAGATGGTTCTGCAACTCAATCTGATCGGTGTCTTGGCATTCTAACCTCAACTTTCGAGGGTTAAGCTCTGTTCTGGAGATAATCTTGAAACCTCATTATTTGTCACATTAGACTATTCTTTGAATCAACGCGTTGCTCGCACATCAATTCAAAGAGGGGCAAAATGTAATACCCCAAAATTGGCACCTTGCAATTGTAATCAATTTTGGTGCATTTCTTCAAATTTCTACATCATTAAAGTCCTATTGTACTAGGCAATTTTGTCTCCTAATTGACTTTATCTGATTTGGCATCAAATGCAAAAAAACCTTAAATTTGCATTAATCATACACTATATTTAATTCATAAATATATGACATTTATTGGCTAAATAATCCCTATGATTAACTAATTTAATTCTAAAGTCCTAGTGCTTTAATTAAATTAATTCCACACCCTTTAGCTAATACACATCAAAGGAATTAAATATTATTTGGTTATTTAAATGGATTACTTTCATTTGGATTTAATAATTCAAATAATTTGAACAGTCACTCATGTGGCAATAATTCATTTACTTAATTAAATAATATCTCCAATTTGTCTCACCTTCCTCCATGGAGATGAAGAGTCAGTCGTTTCTTTCCAAGAAACTCTTCATCCTTCACCCAGGCTCTTCTATATTATGAACCTTTTTTTCCTCATTTGAGGAGGCAATTTTGAGAGCACTAAAACTATAGCAAATTTTTGTCTCACTTTCATATTTTCTCAAGCTTTGATAATATTGCATTTTAGAATAATCTCATTTTAGCATAATCTTGGACTCTCATATTAATTAGTTTGCTTACTATGTTTTAGATTAATTCTCCTCTTTCTTTCAAGTTTCTTAGCTTAATTTAAACTATCATGCTTAGATTAATTTCAATTGCTTTGTCATGCTAGATTAATCTCATTTGCAATTCTCTTTCTAGTATTAAAAAATCCTCCATTTTAGAATTGGTCTATGGTTTTTGGGCTCTCATTCTGAGAGTAAATTCAAAAACCTCATCTAAATAGGAGGCAACAGGTCGCTTCATTTATATTTGTGAAATGAGTAATTCATATTCATCTTCATAAATTGGCTTATGAGTAGTGACCATGTTGAGTCTATGGCTGAATTAGAGTTCAACATTCAGACATAAACAGATACCTAACCTGGTCCCCATACATCTATATTCACAAGCTCTAATCTCTCATTTTTCTTTTCCTTTCCACTCTTTACAAAACTAACTCTCTTTTGTTTTCCATAAACACAACTTTCACATAAATCCATATTGACACATTTTAAACTAGGTAAAAATTTCTTTGAATGAATTAATTTCATACCTTTTTCACTCATGTGCCCGAGTCTATTGTGCTAGAGTGTTGTGTCAGAACCTATAGCAACAGTTTGATGTTCTTCGTGCTCAACTATAGCCACTATTCCTAAACATTCATTATCTTCTAGAACAATTAAAGTAGAAGGAACAATATGACCTATACAAAGATATAAGGTGCCTACTTTCACACCTTTTTCTACTACTAAGGAACTTTACGAAACCTTACAATTTCTATCATTAAAAGTAACTATGCAACCCTCATCACCCAATCGCCTTGCTGAAATTAAATTCCTACTCATCCTTGGAACATGTCTTAGCTCTTGTAGTAGCCAATGATTCCCATTCTGCAACTTAATCTTAATTTTTCCCTTTATAACTATCTAACAGGGTTCATTATCACCCAAATAAACTTTCCCAAAATCAACTTGGACATAATCAAGAAAGTAACCTCTATGGGGTGTAGCATGAAATGAATCCCCATAATCTAAAACCCATGAATCATCAATACTTTCTAAAGAAAGAAGCAAGTCATCCTCTTCAGGTTTATTACTTACCACATTTACCTCCTTGTTACCTTCTTGTTTTTTTGCTTCTTTATTCTTCCGAGACCAGCAATATTTCTTCTTATGACCTGGTTTTCCACAGTACCAACAATCGTTTGGCCCTTTGATTTTCCTCTTGATTTCCCACAATTTCCAAAGTCATTTCCTCTCTCATTGGTTCTACCTCTTCTTTATGTGTTTAAGATACTACCTGATGTGGATCCACCTGAGCTTTTCCCATGAATTTCCTCACTTAGAATAACACCAATAACATCATCAAATTTTAGGGTATTAGAACTAGAAATAGAGTTACTAATAGCCATTACCAAGCCAATCCAACTTTCAGACAAAGAACACAAAATCAAGAGAGCCCTGACTTCTTCAAAAAAAATAACATTGACAAAATTTAATTGACTGGTAACTATATTAAACTCATTTAAATGATCAGCAACTGACCCACCTTCCACCATTTTCATATTAAACAAACACTTCATGAGAAATACCTTATTTGAAGCGGAGGGCTTTTCATACAACTTTGCTAGGGTTTTCATCAAATCTTCAGTCATCATTGCTTGTGTAATATTGAATGCCACCAATTGTGCCAGGCATAATCAAATACTACCAAGAGCTTTTCTATCGAGAATTATCCAGTCCTCATAAAAAATGCTTGCTGATTTCTTGGATTTTCCTTCCAACGACCACCATAGATCCTTCTGATAGAGATAGTCCTCCATTTGTATTTTCCATAACTAAAATTTCTACCCATTAAACTTGTCAACCTTCATCCTACCCTTGTCTACCATTGCTCCCATTGAACCATGAGACTCCCACTAAACTGTGAGATCTTCTTGTAGAGGATAACTGAAAACAACCTCGCTCTGATACCACTTGTTAGGATTAACAAGATAAAAATAAAAATTACATGCAAATATAACCAATTATCAGAAAAACATAAACCACACAGAAGAGAATAGAACACACAAAGATTTAATGTGGTTCACCCAATCCCTAGGCTAAATCCACCAACATCGAGTCCAATATTATTATTATCTAGTGATTACAACCTGATTACAATATGTAATCCCCTACAGCTCATTTCTGTTGCAAGTACTAAAACCATACATTATGAAATCCCTAACCCTAAGCCAAATTAAATTTTTTTTTGTCACTTTAGGGTTAGAATGAGTTACAACATGTCGGTCCAAAAAATAGCCAAAAATATGGTGAGGGTAGGAGGAAAAGTGTACAATACTTTCCTGATTAGTCACCATAAGCTAACAATCTGCGCCCATCACTCAAGCACCTGTTGAGAAAGCTAAAACAACAGAGGTCACAAAAACACCTATGACAGGTCCACAAGACTCAATGCCCTTAGTAACAATGCCTGCAGTTGAAATAAAGTCTACGCCCATGACCACAACTCAAGAGGATAACACACTAATGATTGATAATGTGGAAATATCAATGGCGGGCATTGATAAAGACTTAGACAAATTTGAGGAGCCTTTGTAAGTACACAAAAGGAAGAAATTCTATGCAATGATATTTCACCTAAGCACCAAGAGGATGTATTGATAGAAGATATAATAGGTCAAGAAGAAGAAGAGGAGAAAGAAAAAGAAAAGGAGAAAGGAGGAGAAGAGGAGGTAGAAAAGGAAATAACAAATGAACCCTCGGTTGAAATGCCTACAAAGATTAAGATAGAAATGATGAACACACCCATCACTCCCATGCCTTCAGCATCATTGTTGTCAAGTTTGACCCTTGACACTACAAGCTTGGAATCTTAGGGAGAAGAAGACCTGATCAAGATCAGTGTCCTTGCTATGGAGAAGGCCAAGGAGAAAAAATTAATGAGAAATCCTCTGTTTGTTGAGTCAATAGACATCTTGAACAATCTACTACAAGTAGAGAAGAAGGTACCAAAAGTGCACTCAGTGGAGGATGTCAACAACATCCTAAAAAGCTTCAAGGTAAAATTCTCCTTCCTAGAAGAATCAACAGCTAAGGTAGCAGAAGAGAAGTATCTTAAGAAGAGATCAGATGAGCTAACTACAAATATTTCACTTGACCTCAAATCTTTAAAGGTTGGTCAATCTTCATTGAAAGAATTTGAAGCCAAAGGAAGGAAACTCATAGCATACTACATGAACCAAGACAAGCTGACTGCAGATCTCTATAAGAAAATTCAGGAGGCAGAGGCTATGATAGATAAAGTGAGGAAATTAGTAGATGATCCCATTATAGATGTAAACATGTGTAACAATGTATACCAAGGACAAGTGGACAAAATAGAAAAGACAGAAAAGAAATGTCCAAAAAAAGGGCAAGGCAAATACAGCTGAGAAATGATCTTGCGCCCTCACTAGATGTCTTGAATCAGAACATCAAGGAGATTGATGCCACTATGGTGACATATGATCAAGGTCCATGTACAAAATTGGAGAAGATGGAAAAGTTAACATATGCTTTGTGCGCCCATCTCCAAACAATAGACACACTGAAGAAATTTTGGCAGAATGAGATTGCTAATCTAAGGATAGCATTTCCGGATGTCTTCACATTGTAAGTACTTGTGAATACATTTTTTGATAACCTTTTTCATTAATGTCAAAGGGGGAGTATATTATGTAGAAGGAAGAATACGTAGCCTTGTAAATGATATAAATAAAATTATAAGTACATAAGGAGAGATATAAGTTAGAGTATGTATTAGAAAATTTTGTATAAGGATATAGTTAGTAACTTTGCCATATTCCTTTGTTGCCATTAATGACAAAGGGGAAGATTGTTGGAAAGTTAACTATACTGAATTGTATATGATTATATTTAGTGTTTTCATTATGGAAACAAAGTCATATGAATTTTTGGAGTCAACGCATATTGAAGAAGATCATAAATATGGCTAAGTATGGAAGATTGAATAGATAACAGAGCACCAGGTGATCAAAGCATCACGCACATGTGTATGAAAGAGTTATGACATGTTCCCTTGAAGATAAGCTTCTAAGTATGCATTCATGCTAATTCTAAGAGCCCATGATGATATGAGTCAGTATGAGGAAGTTATAGTCAGATGAAGTGGCACAGATAGTAAGCGGCAGAACAGGATAGAGCATGGAGCCGACTATTTGTATGTTGGTTAGCACCTACAATATTGTTTTGTAAAGGCTATGCACCTATTTTATTTAGGTCATAAACATGTTATTATGATTGTATGTAAACACACTTGAGCTAATTCATTTGGAAGCGTTGTATATAATTAGTTATAGGCCGACTTGATGAAGATTTTTGTATGCACATTTAAGTAAGACATGTGCCCTATTAATTCGGCATGGCATGAGAAAAAGAGATCACATAAGTAGAGAAGAAGTATGCAAAGAGTAGATAGATTTTTGTAGAGCTTTACAAGAGGCTAAAGCATTAGTACACAAAAGGAACTGATCAGACAAGTAGTGTCACAACACTAGTTCACCTTGCAGATATAGTGTGTATCTGATATCCAGAAGGTTGTAGCCTTCACCACTTGAGAAGTGAGCTCTAGGATAGTGTGTCCCCACCCCTAAAAGGGTTAATTGTAAAAGACTCCTAACAGGGTCCAACCCTTGACCAAGTCACTTTACTAAAGCATTGTAAAGAACAACTCCTAACAGGGTTGCAAGATCTTCTAATAGGGATCATAATACACTAGTACAGTTCTTAGTGGGTGTCAATTCCCACTGGGGTTTTTACCTATTTGGGTTTCCCCATAATCATATTTGGTGTCATGTGTTATGAATGTTTATCTTACTTGCATTGATGTTCATTTTAGTAACTAAGCAATTAAGGTAAGTTTCAAGTATCAGAAAAAGTAATAAAGTATAGAACACTGATTCACCCCCCCTCTTAGTGTTCCCATTCCTAACACTACATGCTAAAAATGGACTTGCAAGATGGAACAGGTGAACTTAACAACTTTATCACATTTCAAGGTAAACTTCACAATGTTACCGCATTTGAAGGCCCTATGAATACCTTGCTGGGTGTTCTTCCTGAAGATTTTCAGCTTCTACTAGTAGACCCTATTGCAGCCAAACACATCTTGGACAATATTATTGAATGTCAATTTGTATTTGACTTTAGCATCAAAACAACTCTTTTCGCAAGCTAGGACACATAAAGCATAGTTATTTTCACCCTAAAGTTTGCATAAATTATGCATGCCTACTTCCTTTCAATACCGTATGCTCACATAATATTTATCCTTCAGTATGCCATATTTCCCGTGACCTTGTATGTCACAAAATAAAATGTTATACTATCTATCTAACTATTGAGATCTACTATCTCATTTTTTTACAATGAAACAAAAAAGATGTAAGAGTTTTACGCTCCTACGACTAAGTATATTGTTTATAGAACTACAAAATGTACAAGCTCAAAAAATTTAATACTATGGTTACACAAATTACTATTCAAACAGTATTCCTCTTATTTAACATACTTCTTTATTATGCTTGCACATATTTGTGGGGAAAGAAATCACATTTTTTGCAACTTTCAAGTTTGCCCAAATCTCTAATTTATCTCATAGTGTATATAATCTACATTGTCTCCTTGTAAGAAGCCCAAATGTATGTAGTTTAACTCCAAACCATTATTGCAATGCTTGCACACAAATTTTATAATTACGCATTTTAAAAAAAAATACATAAACCATGGACAATACTTTTCAACACACACATATTGCCTTTCAAATATGTAGGATATAAAGACTTTTTGTTTGAAATATATTTGGAAACATATGTTATTATTTTCCTACATTATGTACATAAGATAATAAGCCATGAAATTTGTACTATTAAAATACTATTGCTTGCAATTCTTTCAAAACTACTACTACAAATTTTACTTTACATTTTAAAATAGCTCAAACAATCCTTTTGAATAGTATGATAACTCAATTTCCTAATCTTGAAACTTTTACAAGTATTTTCATGTATATAATTACAACCTCATCATTTCCATTTCTATCTCTAATTTATCCAGAGCAAGACATAGTCAATGATGGAGCTACAAAGTGGTAGAAGAGAAGAAAACTGTGCTCACGAAAATGAAAAATAACGTACAAGATACCATGTCAAAAAACAATTATTAACAAAAAAGATGAGATGATTCAAAAAACCTTGTAGATACATCATCCACATCCAATCTACTCTCTTCCCCTTTCTTACCCCATCTACAAATATTTCACCCTCAAATACAACATACAACTCAATTTAACCTAGTTCAGCTTATCAATTTCCCACCTTTTTGTCAAAAATATTACACTTCAAGAAATAATTTTTTGTACAAAGCTAGATGCCCTTTCCAATAATCCCACATGCTCAACTTGCATGGAAAGATATCCAAGAGTAAAAACAAGAAAATATAATAGAATTTTAATGAGCTATAGATGCACATCAAAAAAAGATGGGCATCAATTCTCAAAATGGAACAATATGGACCCTGGTGAGAAACCACGATGCATGCAAATTCTAACTCAAATTGAAGAGATGTCGATTACAAGAGTAAACCTTCAAGTTACATATGCAAGAGGTGGCCAAAAAAAATATAGTGGCCACACTATATGTTTCCCTCAATATGTTTCCATAATTGTAGCATTCTTGCCAAAGCTTATAGACACCTTGGACATAATAATTGTAAACAGATAAAGCATTAGAAGTTAGAAGTATAATTTCTATGTTAGTAGAGGTCGTGTTGATGAGGTATTAAAATATAAAGTTTGCAATGACTCCTACTACAGATATGTGCAATTAGATCAATCTACATTGGTATCATTACCCCTACAATCCACTAACATTTCAAACCTCCTTTTATCAAAAACAAAAGCACCTGATCCACTTCAATAAGACTCCATTCAAATAGAATTTACAGAGGAATATGCATTTTAGGAAACTTTGCAAATGAACAGCTCATTTATATCTAATCTACCACCATCATGTAGAGAGATGGAAGAAGTACACTCATTGTTATAGCTATGATAAGATCGACCAACACTAGTTGTCACATGGCCAACCATTTCACCATCTCCTGTAAATGAATACACTATCAAAAGATTTTTTGTAATGGCATTCCTCATAATGTTCCCAAAAGGAATGTGTGCATTTAAATAATCAACTTATGAAAGAAGTCAAGCTCCACGAATACTCTCTCCACCTTTTTCAATACCATGACAATAGGTTTGGATAACATCCAAGATTTTGGTACTTTATACTCAATATAAATATGTGCCATTGGAGCCAAGCCATGCTAGCAATGTTTGTCCAAAAACAACTAGATGACTCTTTTCTTGTATCAATTTCACACCTTCACCAAAGATTAAAGGATTTTTTTGATGGCAAGCTCACAAATCAACTTATGCATGTTTCAGTTCAAGCATTTGTGGAACACGCCCCTTCTAGGAATAACATCGAGCATAACTCATTAGCATGGTCATTCAAATTGGTTGTCCATATGTCTTCTTTACCCTTAGTGCTGCATATACCAAATGGCCAACCTTACACAAGGTCATTCCATCCACAAGCCCTACAAATCAAACAATGGCTTCTAGGTGGTAGATAAAAAACATAGTTTAGGATTCACACCTAACCGCTATCTACATGCATCATAGATTTAGTACATTTCATGAAGAAGTCTTAGAGAAACTTCTTGGTGGAAATGACCATTTGTATAGGTAAACCTATTACATGCACTATGTTTTTTAGTTCACATACTATCTTAAAATATTTATTATCAATAACTTCAATTAGGTTTGAGTGACAAAATAGAGGCTCTCCACATATCCATGGTTTCATCTGGCTACAAAAAGAACTAGACATTGTAACATTATAGTGGGATAATGATCTATCTATACAAAATGCACTAGATTACATAGACACGTGTCTCTGCATGAAATCCACAAAGCCTCCAAATGAGAATCCAAACCATCCATTAAACTATTATTGAAGACCCTTGTCTAATAGATATAGGAATGATACTTTCAATAGATTCTACTAGCGACTACACAGAACTAGTCAATCATATTCAATGCCACACAAAATGCACTCTATAAACATGTCTCAAAAGGAAAGTTACTTCACTTGGATGTCATTATAAATCACCTTGGAACACTCAAGAAATTTCAAGCCTTACTAATTCAGAGAAAGGCCAACCTAAACACATTGTTTCTTGTAATGATGATCGACAAAACTTGTGAAACACCAAAATTGATTCTATTTAGAGATAAATGTATATTTCCAACCTTTCCTTTCAATTGACACAATCATAAAATACATAGCCAAATATGTAGCCAAAGTAGAAAATAAATCATAAACATACCATGCAATGTTGTCTAGAATTTCAGCAAGATTCAACTCTGATGTGGCCTTACCGATTTCTCTTCAAAGAATGCTTCTTGAAAACCTTGTTGATCATAATATTGGTTCCCAAGAAACTTGCCACCTTTTATACAAACTCATGCTCTCAATTTTTAGTAGACAATTTATGTCTTTGAATGTGTATCATCTTAAAATGGAAGCACTTCCATGTTAAGAATGTTTAGCCCTCCTTAGGGGGTTTTTTGGGGCCATCATCATGTTGTCCTATGTCTCCTGCCCCCTTCCCATCTTATGTTCCTATTTAGGGCTCTGTTTGGGCCTCCCCATGCATTGTTTTCCTCTTTTGGCCCATTTTCTAGGGGTCCTAAACCCTTGGCTCAAGGTCAACCTTGACCTTGACCTAGGTCAAATTTGACCTCAACTTTGACCTAGGTCAAATTTGACCTCAACTTTGACCTAGGTCAAAGTTGATCTCATCCTTGACCAAGGTCCCCCTTTTTATCGAAAAGTTTTCTAGATGCTGGGGGAAATTCAAAAGTTTATTTTCCTGCTTCCAGGTCGACTATTTTGAGTTTCAGAACAGTAAAATCTTAAATTGTATTTAATCTAGGTCCATTTCTAGGAGTTAAGGCTTAATTAGAATTTAATTCTCCTATTTCAGCCTCTCTAGAAGTTTGTGCCCTAGACTAGTATAAAAGGAAGCCTTCCTCTCTCATTTCAATCAATATCTCATCTTTCACTCTTCATGCTCAAGTACTCTCAAGAAAGCATTCTTAATCAAGGAAACATTCAAGCCATCATCCTATTCAATCATTCAATTTCTCCATTGAAGATCAAGGATTCAAGCATTCAATCCTTTGGAGGGATTTGCTTCAAGCATTCAAGATTCATCATTCAAACCGTAGCTCTAGCCATTATGCTAGTGTGATCTTCCTTCAAGATCCTTTGTTCATCTTCAAGATCTATTCATTTTCCCTTCAAGGTGGATTCCAAGCATACAATCATGGAGTTTTTTATTTACATTTGTTAATGTTGTGTCCAAGCTTTCATATTAACTTACTTGATTACATCTCAAATACAATTGCATATCTATGGAGTATCATAGCTTCATTGTTAGATCTACTTCTACTACTTGCTAGCATTCTCTATTTCAATTTTATTTTAAAGGTTGATTCCAAACTGAGGTTTGACCAAGGCAAAACCCTCCTCCAAACAAAAAAAACCCTCTTTTTCTTGCAGGTACAGGTGCGGGACAACAAATTGCAGTTTAGATATGAGTACCCTTTTCAGTGAACTTTCTGGATCTGCAAACAGAATTTCTGTCAGAGCTGTGCAGGTCAAGGATGACCTCTTGGGGTAATATTGTACCTCGAGGTAAGATCTTACCCCTGTCTGGGGTCAAGGATGACCTTTCTTAGATAGACCGAAGATTTTTGGGTTTTCTCTGTTTCTGCATTTCTGGGCCAAATCTGGTTGCAAAATTTCTTGAAACTGAACACAGACACTAGAACAATAGTGATTTCTGAATCTACTCCTTTTCCAAGATAAGTATTCATGTTTTATTAACTTTTTATGCCCACAACATTTTCCATCACATCCCACACTCGTTCGACCCCCCAACCAAACATATACAAATATATCCCTAAAAAGATATATTTTTATATATTACATTTTGGTGAACCCGCGATAGACAACTCTTTCTTTTTTGGTGTTAGATGCTTTGCTTTCTTTCCTTAAGATTAAATTTTTTTAATCTCTTGCATTTCAAATTTAAAAATATAAAAAAATCCATATATTCAACAAAATACAAAAATATTTTTTTTGCATTTCATTTGCTATGAAGATCGTTAAGATGCTTTGGTGTGTGATTATTTTCTTTATTATCGTTCTCTTAGAATCTATTTACCATACCTATGATTTTTATGAGAGTATCATCCACTTCATTATGTTGGTTACTCTTCATTTTTCACTTGCGTATGTGATGCAGAGGCTAGTGGTATATTACGTTTCCTTCATGGGTTAGTGCTTTGTTCCCTTCTTTGCTTGATAACATCTTCTTTAATCTTCATCCTAAGATCACTCCTAGACCCATTCCACTCCATAGACCTATCAATGGTTAGTCTTCCATCATCCTAAAACCACTAGACTCCACACCTTGTATCCCCTTTCACTTCTTCATACTCAAACCTATCAATCATGTTCCATAATCCATGTCAAACATTCTTCAACCAATGTGCTTCTACAACCACAAATAGAAACTATGCTTCAACTGGTGGTCCTAACCCCTCCAAAGATCCTAATACACTTGAACCATCCACTCTCCAACATCTAAACTGACTCTAGTGACCAACCTATCTCTTTGCACCAAACTGTCCCTGCTTGCACAGTCCTAGTAGTACAGCAGTAAGGGTTTTTTAAAATATTTTCCCAAACAACTCTTCAAACACATTAAATATTCTAATACATTTTTATGATCTTGTCCAAAAACCCCCACACAACACCTAATCCCTTTATAAAACTCTTTAACACATTCATGAAGTAAATCCATGAGAATCTGCCATGTCACTGTCCTCTATGTAGACCCATAAAAAGGTATCTATAACTTTCGATAGAAACATTATTTTTATGATCGCTCTAGTGAAGATGCGGACAACTAGGTTTCATAAAACATATATCAAATTCAGAAAGATCCAACGGTTCACTTGAGAGAAATGACCCCTGCACTGAACTGCAATTTACTGAGACAATCATTCCTTCCACCTATGACTGTCCAGTCACTTCTCTACCCTCCAACACGACCAACCTACCTTGTTCTCCTGAAAATGGGTTTCATTCCTGCATTATAGGTGTTAGTAAATTATATTACAAGTGTGGATCCATCCCCAAGAAATAGTATGTACAAAAAAAGGGACAGATCATTACAAATTCATGGTGAAAACAAAATAAAATCTACGTGTCTGTACAGGACAGTCAACACACAATTACAGAGTAGAGTTATGTGGTGTTTTGAATTTCTCTAAAATGATATAATAACCATCCTAAAACCCAAAACAAACTTGTGGTTTACTAAAACATCAAACAAATCTCCAAAATTGCAAGAAATCAGTTTTATTGCTTTCAAATAGATACGGTACGTAAATCTGAAACTCCTCCTTTTACCATACATGATCTCATGCCTTCTAAGACTTATATAGAACCAACATAACCTCCAAAACTGATCCAAAGTGGTTGGATCCCCTAACAAAGAAAATAATCTCTATTTTGGTAGTTTCCCTCAAAAACACACTTGACCATTATGTTTCAAATATTTAAATTTTAAAACTTATTTAAATGACTCCCTAGACTTCATGACTTCAAAATTTTTCCATGTAGGACCTTGACATAACATTAAATCTACAAATCCTAATCAAATACTTAACTCTATCCTTCTAGGCCTAATATGCCACCCTAGGCATTCAACTCTTATTACATCAACACATGCCTTTATAGATTTAGGCTCATTACATGGCATTACAAAATTGACTACAAGTCAAATTAAATTCATGTTTTGATCTTTTAGATCATTCAATCTTGATGATCATTCTTCATGATTCATTCAAGTGACCCCTTTTATGTCTTTGTCTGGGTGCCCTGCACCACTATGCTATTGTGAGATTGACCGATACTAGTCTTCTAACTTTCAAAACTTGCATTAAAGATTTATGTGCAGGGCTTATTACTCTTTTGGATTATGTGAAGAATTTGGTAGATGATACACCATCTCCTAAACTTCCTAATCCTAATCCTATACTTCCTAATACAATTCCTAATCTTCCTAATCCTAATCTGATTCCTAACATTCGTAATATGCCTAATTCTCCATCCGCTATCCCTAGTTCTTTTCATACTTATGATGGGATTCAAAATATAGTTCATGATGCAGATGTGCAAGAATTCTTAGATTTACCTTCCCCTTCTTATCCGATCCAAAAATATATTAAAGGGAAGAGAAAAGAAACTTCTTCTAAACCTATTATTCCACCTTATACAACCTTTAATCATGAACATGATAAACAATCACCTCCTATAGAAGCTTTACATGATATGTACACTATGAGATATAATATGATGAATAAACAAGGTTATAAAGGTTTAGGGCCTAGTGTTAATGAGCATGGTATTAAGTATCCGGTTCATATACCCCCTAAACAAGATATGAGTGGTGTTGGTTGTTCACAATCTCAAATCAAGGTGGTTGATGTTGATTGTCCTCCTCCTCTTCTCCCTACACCTACCTTAGATAATCCTGAAATTCATCAAGAGGTAGCTAAGAAGGTGTATGTTCAGTTAATGAATTCCAAGAAAGAAATCTTTAAACCTATGTCGATAGATGCTCTATATAAGTATAAATCTCCTTTTCATTACAGTAATACGCATTTACTTTCTGATTGTGTGCATTTCAAGTTATATGTTAGAGAAAGAGTTGCTTTAGGAATTATATCTCACTCTCGTGTAGTTTTACAATTCCTTCATAATTTTGATATAGGGGATACCCCTTATTTTGATATAATATAGATTTCTTCTCCTCTTCTCTTTGGACTGGGGGGAAAGAGGTGTATTTCCATCTAGTTTCCTAGGATCCATTAGGCTTTTTATTGAGCTTAATCAGTATTCTTTCTCTCTTCTCTTTCTATGGTTTGGTATTATGTTCATAATCCTCCATAGATTCTCTTTTATTATTCAAGATATCTTTTCTAAAGACATTTGTTTTGCAAAGGTATCCCTTGCTTTCATCCCTGGGGGGCAAGGTTCTTCTTTCTTTCTCTTTGTCTAGGGATCTTCTTTCCTTAGCTTAGTGGCATTTGTTTATCTTGCAACATTATTTTATTATATTGATCGATGTTTTGACTATGGATATCCTTTTATATGAGAGGTTGTTGTCCTAGGTCATCACCTCTTATCTATTTTGCAAATTATGTTCTTTATAAACTCGTTCCCTTGCTTTGGTGATTAGATTTGTTTCCCTCAATTCAAAGATTCCTCTTCCTCTTGATTGCAGGAGGCTTGATGATTGAATTTGTTTTCCCGCTTGGTTTATCTTTAAAAGATGATATTTTATCTAAAAGCACTCCTCTATGGTGGGGGTCTTGTTGATAAAATCTCTTTCTTTGAGGATACTTTTTCATGAGTGACATATCCTTCTCACGATTATCTATACTCTTGGATGTAGGGGTCAATACCCTTCACTAAGAATATGGTGTACATTATTGTTAAGCAGGATATCTCCTTACATTGTGAAGTAGGTATCCTCTTCCTCTTCCTTATCATGTCTAGTAGAGAGCCACGATAAGGAGGGGGGCATATATAGGGGGCATATATAAGGGGCTAAATCCTCTGAAGGTAACACACATAAGTTGCTAAATCATGAAGAGACATAGATTTTTCAATTTTCAATATGCTAAATCCTTTGAAGGTAACACACATAAGTTGCTAAATCCTAAAGAGACATGCATTTTTCAATTTTCAATATGCTAAATCCTCTGACGATAACACACATAAGTTGCTAAATCCTGAAGAGACACACATTTTTCAATTTTCAATATGCTAAATCCTCTAAAGGTAATGCACATAAGTTGCTAAATCTTGAAGAGACATGCATTTTCAATTTTCAATATGCTAAATCTGTGGAAGGTAATGCACATAAGTTGCTAAATCCTGAAGGGACACACATTTTATATTCATAGTGATACAAGAAGGTGGATCTATGGGTATTCCAAAAGCTGCCAGAAGATGCACTACAATTGCAAATGACATAAGCAAGGGATGGTGGATCCACTTAAGGATAGTATAAGCCTTGCAGCTTCAGAACAACACAACAAAATAACACAACACCATACAATAAGATATGTTTCAAAATATATTTTCCATTAACATGCCCGGTTGTAAGGCTTTCCAGGTTAGGGCCAATCATAATCAAGAAGTAATTCTACAAGATCAACAAGATCCAATACTACTACGGCGTGTTCAATTCTAAAAACTATCAACAACTAATGGAAACCCTAAGGCAGATCTAAACTTGAGCTCATAAGCCTCCAAGCAATCTCCTTTTCTCCAAGTCTCAACCACTAGCTCTGCTATAACAAACTATCAGATAAAAATATTATTTGTAAGATCTCATAGGATCTTTTCCACAACTTCACTTATCTACTACCCTCAGATCTGCTCTCAGAAACTCTCATCTGAATCTCTAAAACAACTACCCAAACATCCTATAAATACTAATCATCAGCCATAAGTCAGCTGGATGAAACCATTAACTCCTCCTAACAAATATTAAATGCAATACAAGTCAGCTCTCAAATAGCCTTACAATAATTAAATTCAATATGTCAGCCTGTAACAACAACTACCAACAATAAATGCACCAAGTCAGCCAAGCAAATCTTCAAGAACTCCAGTCAGTAAACAAAAACTACTGAGTGCCAGAGAAATAAATGAGCACCAGTAAAACAACTGACCAAGCTAAGAAACACCAAGAAACACAGGCATTATCGAGCACCAGTTCCACCAAGCACAAGAAGTATCACCGAGTTCCTTCAGTGACCAAGCTTCTTTCAATAACCAAGACCATCGCTTAAGGCTGCAACCAAGTAACACCGGCCAAGAAGCACACCACCATGTAGATTCACTGAGGACCCAAGAATGCCCCTGCATCAGACACCCCATGTTCGAAAAGATGTTCATATGTGAGAAGAACATCTTCCAGGATTGAGCACATAAATCCTGAACTGGTTCTTCACATACAAGTCCCCACCTTTTCACTTTGCATACTCTTCCACTTCAGCTTCCTCTATCTCTTCAAGTCTTTCTTTGACAACACACATGTCTATTCTCCAAACTGATCATTCATTTTCTTAGGAGCTACCAGCTCAACTCGGCTACCAATACTTAGACTCCTCCTACCAAGTGTTGTATCTAGAAAAGGCATCAGGGAAAACTTTTTGTCATCCTTCTCCATAGTAAACACATTCTTCACACAATCATACATAGCTCTACAATCATATTGACAAGGTCTACCGAGAAATATATGACAACTATTTATCTCCACAATGTCACATAGCACAAGATCCTTACATAGGCCAATCTGAACATCAATAAAGCATTTTTCTCTTACTTCTAGAGCATGATCATCTTGCAAGCAACCAATCCTATAAGGATGTGGATATCTCATCCTATTCAAACCAAGTTTTTGAACTATGTCCTCAGCAACAAAGTTATCAGTACTACCACTGTCAACAATAACATCACAAAGTTTACCTCTAGACTTGCACTGAGTCCTGAACAAGTTACTCCTCTGACAAGGTTCCTCCTTTGTATCAAGCAATGTTTGTCGAAGCAAGAAGTTCTCTGATTTAGGTTCATTCTCAACATTTTTATTCACCACAATAGTTCATCAGTTACCAAGCTTCTTCTATGTACACTCAAAAGAACGGTGTCCTTCCTCTCCACAGTTATAGCAAGTTTCCTTAAAGATAAATCTACCTATCTTCTTCTTCATTTCTATAGGTTTGTGTTCATCTTCTACAATCATCGGTTTATCCTTAACCGAGTGGTCAATCTTTTCCTTTTCTCAGGGATTACTATGTTGTTTCCTTTTCAACTTATCTTCTACCTTCAAAGCATACTAATAAGAATCTTCAATAGAATCAATCTTTAGCATACCAAGCTCATCCTGAATATTGAATCTCAAACCATTCACATACCAAGCTACCTTTTCCTTACCAAGCTCTCTGTGTCTAGACCGAATAGTAAGCTTGTAGAACTCCTTGGTATAATCTTCAACATACAAATCCTTCTATTTTAGATTCTGCAACTTCTTAAACAAGTCAAGCTCATATTCAAAAGGTATGAACTTAGCTTTCAACTTACTCACCATAAACCTCCACCGATTGATCTCCATTTCACCTTCATCTTCTCTATCTCTTTGTAATTCCTTCCACCAAAGAGCAACACATCCTTTCAAATTTGTATGTGCTAACCTCACCCAAAGAGGATCTTCAATTTCATGCAACTCAAAGAAATCTTCAAGTTCACCAATCCAATCAATCAAGTTCTCAGGCTTCAAAGTACCAGAGAAAGTAGAAACTTCCATTCGGTAACTATTACTTAACCGAGCTCCAGATCTATGCAACTGAGTAGTTCTATCTTCACTAGATCTATCCCTCCACTCATCACCACTAGATCCAACAAATTCAAAGTCTTCAAAAACATCCTCATAACCATCTTTAGTACCAACATTCTGAGGTACACCAGCAATAGCTCTCATGATCTCAGTGACCATGTCATTCTTCATCAACTCCATCTCAGATCTGAAATCTAATTTCACCTTCTCTGTAATCCTAGATTCCATAGTATCACAGAGATCCACAATCACTCTAGGGTCCAATCTTCTCAGAGGCATCCTTAGAAATAAGAGAAACCCACTGCAACAAACCCTACACCGACCACCTTGTGACAATCTCCAAGTTATATGCAAGTTAGATCAACCTGCCACCCCGCACAAACAACTAGGGCAAGATTCCACAAGTTCAGTGCTCCGGATGTACAACACAAGTCATACGATCTCTTCACCAACAAGATCAACTTCACAAGATCAGCCTTGCTAGGTCAACCTTCACTCTACAAGATCAACTCAGCTCTGATACCACCTGACGCAGGCACAAGATGGTGGATCCACTTAAGGACAGTCCAAGCCTTGCAACTTCAGAACAACACAGTCGAATAACACAACACAATACAATAAGATATGTTTCAAAACATATTTTCCATTAATATGCCTGACTGTAAGGCCTTTCGGGTTAGGGCCAATTACAATCAAGAAGTAATTATGCAAGATCAACAAGATCTAATACCACTATAGCTAGTTTAGTTCTAAAAACTATCAACAACTAATGGAAACCCTAAGGCAGATCTAAACTTGAGCTCATAAGCCTCCAAGAAATCTCCTTGTCTCCAAGCCTCAACCACTAGCTCTACTATAACAAACTATCACATAACAATCTGATCTACAAGATCTCGCAAGATCTTTTCCACAACTTCACTTATCTGCTACCCTCAGATCTTCTCTCAGAACCTCTCATCTGAATCTCTAAAACAACTACTCAAACATCCTATAAATACTAATCATCAGCCACAAGTTGGCTGGATGAAGCCATTAACTCCTCCTACCAAATATTAAATGCAATACAAGTTGGCTCTCAAATAGCCTTACAATAATTAAATTCAACATGTCGGCCTGTAACAATAGCTACCAACAATAAATGCACCAAGTCATCCAAGAAAATCTTCAAAAACTCCAGTCGGTAAACCAGAACTACCGAGTGCCACAGAAACAAACGAGCACCAGTGAAACAACTGACCAAGCCAAGAAACACCAAGAAGCACAGGCATTACCGAGCACCAATTCCACCGAGCACAAGAAGTCTCACCGAGTTCCTTCAGTGATTGAGCTTCCTTCAATAACTGAGACCATCAGTTAAGGCTACAACCGAGTAACATGGGCCAAGAAACACACCACCATGCAAATTCACCGAGAACCCAAGAATGTCCCTGCATCAACAAAGCATAGTTTGTTGGGTGAACTATTGGGTCTGGTTACCTATTGGGCTCTCCCTCCTTGGTGATCCACGGTAAGGTGGGCATCTTACTGGGCGAGGTAATCACTTTCTCTTTTATCTCTTTTTGCTTGCATGCAAGTAGGACAAGATCATGAAGCTATGTTATTTAAAGTGTTTCTCTTTTCTTTCTTATATAATCATTTATGTTTTTATGATAGCTTTCCAAATATGATAATAGTATAGGAGGCATTTCTTAGCAAGGTTTCATTTACTAGTTTATTTGGGTTAGTTTTAGGTTTTGTGTTTATTTTTGCACCCTCATGCATGTATGTTGAGTTAGAATCCTTAGTTTAGGGACTTGTGTACTTAACTAAGTGTTATTCTATCTTGTTGCAAATCCACTTGGATCTTTCTTCTCCTTTACCATGAGTATGTTCAATTTCCATACTCTCGCTAAAGTAGGGGCTTAATGTATCATCTTAAAATGGAAGCACTTCCATGTTAAGAACATTTATCCCTCCTTAGGGGGTGTTTTGGGGCCATCATCATGTTGTCCTCTATTTTTTTCTCCCTTCCCATCTTCTGTACCTATTTAGGGCTCTGTTTGGGCCTCCCCAGGCATTGTTTTCCTCTTTTGGCTCATTTTCCAGGGGTCCTAAACCCTTGGGTCAAGGTCAACCTCTACTTTGACCTAGGTCAAATTCGACCTCATCCTTGACCTAGGTCCCCCTTTTCATCGAAAACTTTTTTGGATGCGGGGGCAAATTCAAAATTTTATTTTCCCACTTTTGGGTCATCTGTTTTAGGTTTCAGAACGGTAAACTCTTAAATTTTATTTAATCTAGGTCTATTTCTAGGGGTTAATGCTTAATTGAAATTTAATTCTCCTATGGCGGCCTCTCTAGAATTTTGTTCCCTAGACTAGTATAAAGGGAAGCCTTCCTCTCTCATTTCAATCAATATCTCATCATTCACTCTTCATGCTCAAGTACTCTCAAGCAATCATTCTCAATAAAGGAAACATTCAAGCCATCATCCTATTCAAGAATTCAAGTTCTCCATTGAATATCAAGGATTCAATCATTCAATCCTTTGGAGGGATTTGGTTCAAGCATTCAAGATTCATCATTCAAACCCTAGATCTAGCCATTATGATGGTGTGATCTTCCTTCAAGATCCTTTGTTCATCTTCAAGATCTATTCATTTTCCCTTCAAGGTGGATTCCAAGCATACAATCATGGAGGTTTTGATTTAAACATTTTAATGTTTTATCCAAGCTCTCATATTAACATACTTGATTACATTTCAAATACAATCGCATATCTATTGAGTATCATAGCTTCACTATTAGATCTACTTCTACTACTTACTAGCATTCTCTATTTCAATTCTATTTTAAAGGTTGATTCCAAACTGGAGTTTGACCAAGGAAAAACCCCCATCCAAATAACAAAAACCCTCTTTTTCTTGTAGGTATAGGTGTGGAACAATGAATTGCAGTTTAGATCTGAGTACCCTTTTTGGCAAACTTCTAGGATCCACGAACATAATTTTTGTCGGAGCTGTGCAGGTCAAGGAAAACCTTTTGGGCTAAGATTGTACCCCAGGATAAGATCTTACCCCTGTCTGGGTGAAGGATGACCTTTCTTAGAAAGAAAAAAGATTTCTGGGTTTTCTCTATTTCTATATTTCTAGGCCAAATTTGATTGCAAATTTCCCAAACTGAACACAGACACCAAAAAATAGCAATTTCCAAATCTGCTCCTTTTTCAAGATAAGTATTCATGTTTTATTAATTTTGTATGTCCACAACATTTTCCATCACATTCCACACTCCTTCAACCCCCCAACCAAACATATAAAAATATATCCCTAAAAAGATATAATTTATATATTACAGAATGTAAACCAAAAAAACTTATAGTGTAGCTACCAATATTAAACACACCCACAACCCTATACCAAAACCATATTGAGGCTTATATGGCACTCCTTTTACATCTAGAGATATTTTTGTTGGCATAATGGTCAGCACTCCCCTCGGGATTCGTGACATGGTCTAACAACCTCTTGTGTCTTCTATAAGTCTAGTGGTTGTATCGGGCATTAACAGGTTGATCTTTTGGTGCAGCGGTAACCACTACTTGTAAGAAGTGGTATCAGAGCTTGGTCACAGGTTTGAATCCCCTCGGGTAATGCTGAGGGGGAGATTGTTGGCATAATGGCCAGCACTCCCCTTGGGATTTATGACATGGTCTAACAACCTCCTGTGTCTTCTATAAGTCTAGTGGTTGTATCGGGCATTAACAGGTCGACCTTTTAGTGCAACGGCAACCACTACTTGTAACAATTTTCACTTCTTGAAGTAACTCATAAATGGACCTTCAAATTTTCTCGTAAACAATGTCAATGGAAAGACCGCCACACACCAACTATGGTTTGAGTTTCCCCTAGATTCACTACCATCCCTTCAAAGTAGGACATCTCTTAACAATTCTTTTGTTGGAGTGAGCTACTGATATATGAGCCATTTCACAATATTCAATTAGACTTTGCATCATCAAGTGATGGGATTATAGAGCATTGGGAAAACTTCTCAAGTACCTACCATCCATGGCATGTGCATAGAATACCTTCTCAACCAGAAGAATAAAATGACCTTGTCACCCCTTCAAACAATGAAGATAGAATCCAAGATAATGTTCTAGATGAATGGCAGGTCTTATGTGGATTATACACAGGCATGCCTATTCACCTTAATGAACTAGAAATGCTTGTACATCAAGAGTTTGACTCAAACAATAATTGGGGGGAGGTGTAAATGAGTACAACACACAAAAGAAATAGCTACTACTTTTATACAATAAAATCAAGACTATGATCTAAGGTTACTTTGCACTATCATTAGTCTCAGGTTACTACATATTCTCATTTCATAAACAATTCTATGAAAAAAACACTTCAAACAATGATAGAAATTATAAACTAAATTAAATAGCAAGCTATGTTATTTGTACATGTAATAGTATTTATGTTATTATCACATCAAGTGGTAACTAGTCTTTCCAATCTAGATTTTCAATGGCAAGAACAACAACAAATTACAAATTACTAAAGTGCAAAATGATTACCAAATTGACATACTCAAAGAAACAATATGCTAAGATGGAACCACAACAAACTCAAAAAAGTAATTGGCATTGTAACCTCATTATTTGCATAGTAAAAAAAATTATTGGACAACTCAAAGAAGGATTAAATTTACATTCCAAATGGGAAAAATGTAACAATCTTTATCTCCTTAATCTTAACCTCTCTGTACAACTATCCATCTATGGTAATTTTTTCTAAGTTTGTGTTTTTAGTAGGCTTTTTTATGAATTTATCATTTTCCTCTTACTAACATGCAATACTGCAATTCTTCATTAAAATGTGTAGATTTAACACCACTTGCACTACAGAAATATAAAAGCTATTAGAAATTTTTTGATCAATTTTAAGGTAATTTTAATATTTTAAATTTGGTTTTCATAAATTAAACAGGCTTATTGGGATTTTGACCTATGAAAGGGAAAACACTTTCTTCTTCTAATTATATTGTAAAAACTTCTTACATTTTTAAAATTTACCAAGTTTCTAAGCCTAGCTACATTTAAAAATTAAATTTCATTTTTATTCCTAGGTAAAACACTTACATATGTACATAATAGATACAAATAAATTATAGCCAGATTCAATTGTAGAATTTCCCGAACTGAACACAGACACCAGAAAATAGTGATTTCTGAATCTACTCCTTTTTCAAGATAAGTATTCATGTTTTATTAAGTTTGTATGTCCACAACATTTTCCGTCACATTCCACACTCCTTCAACCCCCCAACCAAACATATAAAAATATATCCCTAAAAAGATATAGTTTTATATATAACAGAATGTAAACCAAAAAAACTTATAGTGGACCTACCAATATTAAACACACCCACAACCCTATACCAAAACCATATTAAGGCTTATATGGCACTGCTTTTACATCTAGAGATATTTTCACTTCTTGAAGTAACTCATAAATGGACCTTCAAATTTTCTCGTAAACAACGTCAATGGAAAGACCGCCATACACCAGCTATGGTTTGAGTCTCCCCTAGATTCACTATGATCCCTTCAAAGTAGGACATCTCTTAACAATTCTTTTGTTGGAGTGAGCTACTGATATACAGGCCATTTCACAATATTCAATTAGACTTTGCATCGTCAAGTGATGGGATTATAGAGCATTGGGAAAACTTCTCAAGTACCTACCATCCATGGCATGTGCAGAGAATACCTTCTCAAATAGAAGAATAAAATGACCCTGTCACCCCTTCAAACAATGAAGATAGAATCCAAGATAATGTTCTAGATGAATGGCAGGTCTTATGTGGATTATACATAGGCATACCTATTCACCTTAATGAACTAGATATGCTTGTACATCAAGAGTTTGACTCAAACAATAATTGGGGGGAGGTGTAAATGAGTACAACACATAAGAGAAACAGCTACTACTTTTATACAATAAAATCAAGACTATGATCTAAGGTTACTTTGCACTATCATTAGTCTCAGGTTACTACATATTCTCATTTCATAAACTATTCTACAAAAAATACTCTTCAAACAATGATAGAAATTATCAACTAAATTAAATAGCAAGCTATGTTATTTGTACATGTAATATTATTTATGTTATTATCACATCAAGTTGTGACTAATCTTTGCAATCTAAATTTTCAATGGCAAGAACAACAACAAATTACAAATTACTAAAGTGAAAAATGATTACCAAATTGACATACTCAAAGAAACAATATGCTAAGATGGAACCACAACAAACTCAAAAAAGTAATTGGCATTGTAACCTCATTATTTGCATAGTAAAAAAAATTATTAGACAGCTCAAAGAAGGATCAAATTTACATTCCAAATGGGAAAAATGTAACAATCTTTATCTCCTTAATATTAACCTCTCTGTACAACTATCTATCTCTAGTAATTTGTTCAAAGTTTGTGCTTTCAGTAGGCTCTCTTATGAATTTATCATTTTCCTCTTACTAACATGCAATACTGCAATTCTTCATTAAATGTGTAGATTTAACACCACTTGCACCACAGAAATATAAAAGCTATTAGAAATTTTTTGATCAATTTTAATGTAATTTTAATATTAGAAATTTGGTTTTCATAAATTAAGTGGGCTTATTGGGATTTTGACCTATGAAAGGGCAAACACTTTGTTCTTCTAATTATATTGTAAAAACTTCTTACATTTTTTAAATTTACCAAGTTTCTAAGCCCATCTACATTTAAAAATTAAATTTCATTTTCATTCCTAGGTAAAACACTTACATATGTACATAATAGATACAAATAAATTATAGCCAGATTCGATTGCAGAATTTCCCGAACTGAACACAGACACCAAAAAATAGTGATTTCTGGATCTACTCCTTTTTCAAAATAAGTACTCATGTTTTATTAAGTTTGTATATCCACAACATTTTCCATCACATTCCACACTCTTTCAATCCCCCAACCAAACATATAAAAATATATCCCTAAAAAGATATAGTTTTATATATTACAGAATGTAAACCAGAAAAACTTATAGTAGACCTACCAATATTAAACACACCCACAGCCCTATACCAAAACCATATTGAGGCTTATATGACACTCCTTTTACATCTAGAGATATTTTTACGTCTTGAAGTAACTCATAAATGAACCTTCAAATTTTCTTGTAAACAACGTCAATGGAAAGACCGCCACACACCAGCTATGGTTTGAGTCTCCCCTAGATTCACTACCATCCCTTCAAAGTAGGACATCTCTTAACAATTCTTTTATTGGAGTGAGCTACTGATATACGGGCCATTTCACAATATTCAATTAGACTTTGCATCATCAAGTGACGAGATTATAGAGCATTGGGAAAACTTGTCAAGTACCTACCATCCATGGCATGTGTAGAGAATACCTTCTTAACCAGAAGAATAAAATGACCATGTCACCCCTTCAAACAATGAAGATAGAATCCAAGATAATGTTCTAGGTGAATGGCAGGTCTTATGTGGATTATACACAGGCATGCCTATTCACCTTAATGAACTAGATATGCTTGTACATCAAGAGTTTGACTCAAACAATAATTAGAGGGAGGTATAAATGAGTACAACAGACAAAAGAAATAGCTACTACTTTTATACAATAAAATCAAGACTATGATCTAAGGTTACTTTGCACTATCATTAGTTTCAGGTTACTACATATTCTCATTTCATAAACTATTGTACAAAAAAAACACTTCAAACAATTATAGAAATTATCAACTAAATTAAATAGCAAGCTATGTTATTTGTACATGTAATATTATTTATGTTATTATCACATCAAGTTGTAACTAATCTTTCCAATCTAAATTTTCAATGGCAAGAACAACAACAAATTACAAATTACTAAAGTGCAAAATGATTACCAAATTGACATACTCAAAGAAACAATATGCTAAGATGGAACCACAACAAACTCAAAAAAGTAACTAGCATTGTAACCTCATTATTTGCACGGTAAAAAGAATTATTGGACAACTCAAAGAAGGATTAAATTTACATTCCAAATGGGAAAAATGTAACAATCTTTATCTCCTTAATCTTAACCTCTTTGTACAACTATCCATCTTTGGTAATTTGTTCAAAGTTTGTGCTTTCAGTAGGCTCTCTTATGAATTTATCATTTTCCTCTTACTAACATGCAATACTGCAATTCTTCATTAAACTGTGTAGATTTAACACCACTTGCACCACAGAAATATAAAAGCTATTAGAAAATTTTTGTTCAATTTTAATGAATATTAGAAATTTGATTTTCATAAATTAAGTGGGCTTTTTGGGATTTTGACCTATGAAAGGGCAAACACTTTGTTCTTCTAATTATATTGTAAAAACTTCTTACATTTTTAAAAATTTACCAAGTTTCTAAGCCTAGCTACATTTAAAAATTAAATTTCATTTTCATTCCTAGGTAAAACACTTACATATGTACATAATAGATACAAATAAATTATAGCTTTAATTTTTATTTTCTAGTATTTAAAATTTGGTAAATTAGTTTATACTTATAATTTTTTGGTGGACATTATCATTTAATTTTAAATAATTAAAGTATAATTTTTTATAAATTTTGTATACTTTAATTTTTTTCTAATCATTTTTAAATTTAATAAAAATAGTAATACTTAATTTCACATTACTATTTAACCTATTATTTAAACCTATAACATACACGAATACAAAAATAAATCTTAATATTATGTTTTGCATTGCATATAAAATTTGCTATTCACACTAAAACCACACAAAATTCACTTTTCAAATATTTAGAGTCCAATTTTTTTTTAAAATCTCTATCATTAACTCCCCCTTTTCCTATTGTTTATCTAAGACTACTAACATAAGTATCCCATAATACATAACAAAAGGATTTAAAATATTTTCAATTAAAACTAAAATTAAATTGAGTCTAATGTAACACAAATTGCAAATATATCATTTCTTTCAAAAATATTATTAAGAATTAAAAAAAATCATTCTTTACATTTTTACAATTTTAGTGCAAAATTTTTTTGCCCTTATAAATTAGTAAGCATGTTTAAACTCACTACAAAAATTTTCTATCAACATTATTTTAATTTACAATAACTCACACAACAAGAAGTGAAAGTCATTATCTAAACAACCAATCACTAAAAATAAAAAATCCTATTTCAATGTATCCTTCGTCTCCCTACCCACAATTGTGGTGTGCAATTGCTAGTATTTATTGTCTTATATTACTCGGCTGTGCCTTTTTACTCTATCTCCCATTTTTCTTCCATACACAAACTACGGTGTTACAAATCTTTGTAGACCTGTTATTATACCACTTGCAAATACCAGCAACTCTCGCAAATAAAGCCATGCACCAAACCTCTAGGAGGAAAGAAAGGAACAACAAGGCCATTCGAGTCATATATAGCCTGTCGACTCTATAGAAACAAGAATATCATTGTTCTCAATTTCCCAGCGAATGTCACTGCTCTCAATTGCCCTGCATATACGGAGTGACTCAGTGCACAGGCCATGGTCGTCCTCCCTGCCTCTCAATATTCGAACACATATTCTGCTTCCTCTGCTGCATCCGCTGCGCAGAAACTAAGGTAGACATTAAATTTCTTCTGCGCCAAGCTTCTCAATCTGGCGCTTCTACAAAATTTAAGATCCTTAAAGTCATTACTTCACCTTGAGACACAATTTAAAACTCTTTACTAAGAAGATATCTTCTTTCAAAGTTGTTAAATAGAATCTCTGTACACCAAATTAGATGTGCACCTACAAAGGATCTTTTACCTGTTTGACTCCCTCAGCTGGGCTAGCTTGACAACTGTATGATGAAAGCTTCCTAGGCCTGAGCACCCATCAAGGTTTAACCATTTAAGCTTTTGTAACTTTGCCACCGTGTAAGGAAGTCTTTGTAAGCCTGAACAATCATGCAAGTTCAGGTCCTGAAGTAAAATGTTACTTGTGTCTCTGAGTCATTTAATATGATTATGTATCAGCACTTGTTAAGAAAATCATGTGAATAGTTTAATGTTGCAGACACCTAATCTCAGTTTATTATTATTTGTGTTTGATCTCGAGCTTAAGATGCAATTGTGTTTATAATTTTCATGGAATGATGTAACCTCTCACTTGATCTTGCATTACAGCACTGCCAAATGCACAATCATTGTCTTAAAAACTGTTGTTGTCTTAAAAATGGACCTTACAATAGCAGGTTTCTTATTTTTAAGACAACATCAGGTTACTTATTATACTAAAACCAAGGCAAAACTTTTAACTATTTTCAATTCTCCGAATTTTCTCATTTGTATCTATCCATTAGTTTCAGTATAATAAGAAACATGTTGTTGTCTTAAAAATGGAGCTTACAGAAACAAAAGAAGACCTATTACTACTATACGTTTTGTCATTTTGCTTCATACTGGATATCTCCTCGCTCAAATTGTTGTGTTTGTCCACATTTCAGGCCATTGATGGATCTTATTAAGAATATTGATATTCTAGGACGGGTAGCTGTGGAGACCACATATTCTCGTCTTCACATAGCTCTTATTGCTTGTCTTGTCGTAGCCAAAGTAGTGGTAGCACGAGAAGGCAGTGCACAAATGGGTAAATGAAAAAGAAAAGGAAACTCTTTTTATAGAATGGTTATTCATTCCAACGATGTGGATTGTCATGATCAGATTCACATGAGTAGGGTAGCCTTCTTTCGTCTAGCTACTATCCTAAGGCTGAAAGGAACCTTGATAGATACGATACACTTGACATTAGAAGAACAACTTGTGATGTTCCTCCACACCCTTGGCCACAATCTAAGGAACCACAAGATTGCCCACAACGTTGGGCACTCAGGAGAGACAATCAGTTGATACTTCTACAAGGTGTTGAGGGCTATCTTAGAACTACACAAGGATTTCTTTGTACCACCTAGTCCAAACACTCCTCTTGAAATTAGTGGGAATGAATGTTTTGATCCATTCTTCAAGGTAATTCTTGTGTTGTTACAAATTTCTTCTATGGATTTTTATCCTTATCATATTATTGGTTGACTGTAGAATTGATGATTGTATCATATCGTATAGGATTGTATTGGAGCTATCGATGGAACCCATATACTAGTCACCGTCGATGTTGACATGCAGGGTAAATATTGTGATATAAAAGGAAACCTGTCACAAAATGTTATGGGTGTGTGTTCCTTCGATCATAAGTTTCAGTACTACCTTGCTAGTTGGGAAAGGTCTGTTGTGGATAGTCGTATTCTAGCTTCAGCTCTGTCAAGAGTAGATCCTCTTGTTGTTCCCCTCGGTAAGCCAAATCATAGTTTAATATACTCAAGGGTACAATCAATGTTTCATATTTTAATAATATACTTTGTTTATGTAGGAAAATATTTTCTAGTGGATGCTGGATATCCCAATGCACTTGGATTTCTTGCTCCTTATCGATGTACACGCTACCACCTGAAGGAGTTTTCAAGAGATAATCCAATAAACTCTCGACAAGAGTTGTTCAACCATCAACACTCCTCTCTTAGAAACTCAATAGAGCATACATTTGGTATTCTCAAGCAGTGTTTTCCAATCTTGAGGCATGCCACGTCTTATTCTATCATGACACAAGCCCATATTGTATTAGTATGTTGTATACTACACAACTACATTACATTAGAGGATGACATTCCATAAAAAATTAGCACCAAATAGGAAGATGATCGTGATGGGATAGATGTACCAATGCTGGAGACATATGGGTTGTCTTAGCATGATAGAGACCAGTGGGCACAATTCCGAGATGATATAGCAAGTAGAATGTGGGAAGAGTACAAATCCTGAGAATAGTTGTTCTTTTATGGGTCAAGACTACATGATGGTTTCCTTTTTCTTATATTTTTCTCTGCAAGTATTGGACTTGTATGGGTCAATGTATTTTATTTGAGTAAACTGATGTATGAAGATACTTTGATATACATGATGGTTTCCTTTTTCTTTCGTTTCTATCTGGTAGTATTGGACTTGTATGGGTCAATGTATTTTATTTGAGTAAATTGATGTATGAAGATACTTTGATATACATGATGGTTTCCTTTTTCTTCTGTTTCTATCTGGAAGTATTAGACTTGTATGGATCAATGTGTTTTATTTGAGTAAACTGACGTATGAAGATACTTTGATATACATGATGGTTTCCTTTTTCTTCTGTTTATATCTGGAAGTATTGTTCTTTTATGGGTCAATGTTTATACCATTAACAACAATATGTATACACAGCATGGCATACATAGAACTGATGATGAACATGGATGAAATTGGTAACACAAGCCAAATATCTTCTTCCTCAAAGAAGATAATGTGGACAAAGGAAATGGAATGCAAGTTTTTAGACTTGCTCCTCGAGCAAGTACAACTAGGAAGAAAAGGTGACGGAGGCTTCAAAAAAGAAGTGTGGACTGCCATTGAGAGGAGGTTCAACGCTGATATGAACCTCAATATTTCAAAGGACAACTTAAAAAATAAGCTGAAAACCTGGAAGCTTGCATATAGAGTGATGAAAGAGCTAAGAAATACAAGTGATTTCACTTGGAACGAAGCAACTCAGTGCATGGATGCCGAGGATAGCGTGTGGGATGAGCTTATGAAGGTAGGGTGATCTCTCTACTATTTTGATGGAAATAATATTGCCTTCTTTTAAAGTTAATAATGAAAGATAAAGAACCTAATCCATTTATTTATGCCAACATGCAAAGAAGAGAGTTCAAAAATGCCAAAGTGTATAAGAGGCAGCCCTTCCAATACTTTAATGAATTGGGTGCAATTGTGGGTAATGACATTGTTGAAAGTAATGCAGCTACGACGACCCTTGAGACTGAAGAAGGGAACCCTATGGAAGAGCCATTCAATGTGCATGATGAAGAGGACATTGGTTTCAGTATACATCTTGATAGTGTTGTTGATTTGGACGAAGACCCTTATCCTTCCAATCAGTCCATTGCAACTACAAGTGCTAGAGGAACTCCTACATCATCAGTAACAAGGGTGGGAAAGAGGAGGAAGGCAAGTATGGTCACTTCCTTGGATGCCATGTGTGAAACAATGAAGAAAATAAAAGAGGGCATGAGAAATGTTCACCTTCACAAAATTGATCAATTTGATCATGACAATGCTTTGACAGGCGCATATACCGCTCTCAAATCCTTTTTCTGAATTAAGTCAAGGTGTATTCTTGAGGGTATATGACACCTTCATGGGTGAACGTGAAAGAGCCAAAAGGTTCTTGTTGATGACTGAGGACAAGAGAGTGGAATAGATTGCAGCCACATATGGTGGATTATAGTTATTTTCTACATACTTTATCAAACTTTATCAAGAGTTGAAACTTTATCATACTTGTTCACATACACTGATATAACTGTGTTTTGGTTGATGATTGTCTATGATTGCTTATGGTTGATGATTGTTTATCAAACATAGTTTTTGTTTATCAAATATATTCTGAGATAATGAAATGTAAATTGGTTTCCTAAAGACCCTGTCACTGCCCGTAAGGGTACAACCATCCAACCTTGTCTATATTTTTATGATGTGACTGCATTGCATGTTCAAGATGTTGTTAAGTTTATCTACTGATTGGACTATATGCCAGTGGTTGTGAACATCAATCACAAAGTATCATTTCTTTTCCAGCTTGCCATTGTTTTCTAAGAAATTCAAAATACCAATTAGTGATTGCATTGGACTATTGCTCGGTGTGATTGCATTGCATGTTCAAGATGTTGTTAAGTTTATCCACTGATTAGACTGTATGCCAGTGGCTATGAACTTAAAGGTGCACCCCTATGTCTGATGCTATACGTTTGCATCGATTTGAATAATCATAGAGTTGTTGAGCATCATACTAAATTTTGAGGACCCTATATGTATAGTAGTTGACCAACGTGTCTTGTTTATGTACAAATCGAGGTTAGAAGTCAATGAAGAGAATGGATTTTTGGAGGCAAAGATGCATGCTCTTCTAATGATTGGAATGTAACATATGTCATGTTCATCTCCCTTATCCTGTAATTATTTCCTTTCAAACCACAAAATAAGACTTGTTGGAAACTTGTCTTTGTCGAATGCAGTTTATACGTTTATGTGTCATTATAAGCTTCTATACAATTGATAATATAAGAAAGGTCATGGCTAAGATACATGATATACATTTCTTCAATTGTAATTCAGAGTATTCTTTCAGAATGGGTCTAAAATGGTTGGAGGATATTTCTTACATGTTTTTCTTTTGATATTATATTGAGGGACAAACTTCCTAGAATGTATCTTTCTCTTCAGGTCCAAAAATTGTTAAATAAACAGGACATGGTTTTTGCTTGATACATCAGAAGCATCACAACTGATGCTCAGAATGTGTATCATTTTTATGGATGCAATTCAAATTGTGTGTTCTAGTAGGCAATATCTACACTAATTCTAAATCACTGGAAACTAAATAAGCTGGAGGGTATTGATCTCGATCTCAATCTACTCATGGAATTAGTCAGTGGATGTAAGAGTGTTTTTTAGATGGCTAGCAAGAAAAATTCACACCATTCTGGTTGGAATAGGGAATAAAATGATTGTGGCAAGTTTTATTACTGCAAACAGTCCTGGCATATTATATGTGGTTCATCATTTAAATCCAATGGCTATATGGCTTTATGTGGCTCTAAGTAGGCTTAATGGATCCTTGTGCCTCTATATTTCCAAATCATCAATTCTGTAGGAAACATAATTATGTTACTTGGCGTGTGCCCAATGGGGGTGTCTGGAGGAAGATTGTAAGGTTTCATGCTTTCAGTGACCATTCTCATTACCTCATGCACATGTTTAATGGCATTTGGTGTTGGAACTGAATACTACATGAAAAATGATCTACATGTCCCCATATAGTTGTCACTCCAATTGAAATCAATAATACATCATTACATTTGTTGCAAAAGGAGATGGGAGATGAAATATTTAAATATTAACACCTGGTAGTCACGTTAGGTTTATTAATTATGCATTAGCAAATAGCCTGTCTTATTGCTTGTATAAATTTTGTTACTGCTACCATTTTGTTCACTTATCAACTAGCACTTTTACAACCTATAACAACTCTCAATTTCTTATTTTGCTAATTACTTCCCTCTATCTGCTTTTACTCCTACCATGAGTATTCACCATGCCTGCATGCTTGTTCTTGAGTTGTTTATTGTTACCATTTATAGGATTGTATGTATGTTTGCTTACCATTTTACTCCAGCCCAACTTGGCCATGATAGTCACTTTGCTTATGTTATCATTGTAGTTTAGCAGATGGTCCAACATCATTATCATTTGGTCAAATTGTTAATGAAGATTTGCCTTATTCAATAATCCTAGTATTAGTGCTTATAACTTGTGGTAGGATGACATTAATGGACAAACAAGCATGCCCTCCATTGACCATTGTTTTCATTAAATGTGCTTTTATAGACATATTGTTGCATTTGTTAGTCTTGTTGCTTTTAACATATTTAAGTGGAATACATGAAGGAGTACCACATGATGAATGCTTAATTTAATGCATTGTTAAAGTGTACTTTCAGAACTATCCATTTCTAGTTCTTCAGACATGGTTTTATAAATGTGTTTTGGTATATGATTGTATTTTTCATGATTCTGTATGTATATACCCTAACCATCTTGTTATTACTCTTGCATTATGAAATTAAGTGGAATAATTCTACTTTGTTCAATGCTCTATTTCATCTTGAATTTCTTTTCATTTTTCATTCATTTTTAAAAACCACGTGATAGGTACAGAAATAAAAATGGATAGTTCTGAGACTACACATATGATGATAAAGTGAGACTACACATATGTTGACATTAAAAATGTTTGAAATAGCTTCTGGATTCGATTTTGTAGATATTTTTGGCATCAACGTTTCTAATCACACTCTGTGATCCTTCATCGGGATGGAAGAGAGCAAAATGATTGAAAGAAAAGTCCATCATTTTGGTCTATCGCAATCATTTTGGTCTCTTTCATCTTGATGATGGATCACAGAGTGTGATCCAAAACTATCTACACAATCGAATCCAGAGGCTATTTCAAACATTGATGCCAAAAATATCCACATATGTTGATAAAAAAATGAGCTATCTAATGATTGTTTACTGTTCATGTTTGTAAACGGTCAATATTTATGATGGTACTCCTTGGTGTATTCTATTTAAAAATAAACAAGTTTTAGTTTTTCTATCATGTTTACTTTGTAGATGCAGGATTGACTATCTAACAATACATAAAGTAATGGGAAGAATGAGCGAGATATGAGATGGTTGCTCATCGAATGTGGGGCATAAGGGTGTAGAGCATGTGTTTCCTTACGTTTTCTTAATTAACAGTGTGTTTTCACACCACCATTCAATTCATGGATATTGTTCTTCCACATCTTCTATCTGATGCTATAGTTGTGTCATTATATTTTTTGTATAAATTCGTAATATCAACATAAATAAAACTTTTTCAATTTGTACTGATAGAATATGGTCATGTTGTTATATGAATGAACAAAAATAGTATGAATGAACCAAAGTTTGTTTGATACAATGGTGATGGATATGATAAATGTCCCTATGTGTGACTATGGTGATGGAGTGCGCTACGTGTTGAGAAAGTCACAAACAGACACTAATCCAGAGCGTAAATTTTGGACTTGCATAAATAAGAAAAAGGTTGTTAATTGCACAATATTTAAATGTTTACAAAGAATAAATATTAGTCATTGTAGCGAAACTAACTTAGATTTATATTGTAGGATGGCAGTGGCTGTGACTACTTTCAGTGAGTCGATGACACCCCATCACTGTCTACATCATCTGCACCTTCTACACATATACCTATTGTGGATGACGAGTGCAAGTCTTGCAAAGTGCTCGAAAAAGCTATTGCAAAAGTGGAGGCTACCTATAAAGCCAAAGTCATGTTTTTACGATGTTTACTTTGTGCAACAATCGCACTATTTTGTTGGGTCATTATGCAGAAATAGATATATATGTGGACTATATGACTTATTTATATTTTGATGTGATATTGAGCAATGCTATAATTATTTTCTTGTTATAATATTGTTAAAGATAATGTATAAAATTATTTTAAAAAGTTAACTTTACTATTCATAATATTGAAAAAAAATTAAATTTTATTTATGATTTATTATACAAAAATATAAATTAATAAAAAAATATATAAATAAAAAAATGGACAAAATAAATAAAATATTAAATTAAAACATTATATAATAATTTAAAAAACTTAAATTTTTTCTTGTCAAATTCTAATTCCAATTCAAAATGTAGAACCAAACACAGAAAATGGATAATGTAATTCCAATTCCAATTTGAAATTGCAAACCAAACACAGAAGTAGGAATTTCTCAATTCTAATTCCAATTTCGAAAATGGCAACCAAACGCAGAAGAAGGATTGTCTCAGTCATCTTCCGGGTCAACCAAACGGTCCAAACTATCTTTCGAATACACAAAATTGAAATTTCAAAACCTGATTTTGAGATAATTAGGTTTTGACTCAAATTCATATTTTGCAAACAAATGGGGCCTAAAGCAAGTTGGGTACGTAAATAAAGTTTAATGCGGTCAAACACAGTGTAGAATTATGAAATTGAAGTGTTTAACACAAATATGGAAATGTGACCGCTAAAGCAAGACAGGTAATGTAAACTAGCAATCGCACCTTAGTGTGCAATGGGTACGCCATATTAATGTTAGAGGAACCAAAAATGCATTCATTTATTTGGTGGCAATATTGTGTCTAAAATTAATCAATTTGAATAGAAACATTGTATAATTGTCTTGTTAGTTTTTTATTTTTAAATTAAATGTAACTTTATTTTTAATTATAATTACTATTTTGTAAACAATAAATGTAGTGTTGTTCATTCTTTTACAATAGGATAATTAGACTCCATTACTAACAAGCTCATGCTATGTTTTTGATAAGATGGGATGGAAAGAGAGTTGGACCAAGAGACAAAGATAGAGAGGGATAAGAAGATATAAAGAAGATAAAGTTGGAGGAGGGGAATATGGAGAAGAGACAACTGGATAAATATGTGTAGCCCACCAAGTCAATATCAATATAAGTTTACCCTTCATACTTAAATATGTGTAGCCCACCAAGTCAATATCAATGCCTATTACATAGTGAATCTCAAGATTCTATTATAACTTGCCCTTAGACTTGTTGATGGCAAGATTAACTATGTTGAATGCTCCAACCCCAATAATGGCGCCCCTGATCCATTCCAATAAAGCTAAGCTAAGCTTTGGGTTTTTAAAAGTAAAGCACAAAATAACTTTTTAGTTGAGAATAATTTTAGTATTATCTTCTCATATTAATGTTTGACAATTTTGAAAGACAATCGTAAACATGTGTTTAAAGTCTTGATTGAATTTAAACATGAGAATGATTTCATGATGAATTTGTAATTGTTTGTGATGGTATATTTCCAATTTGCAACATGTTTGAGATTTGATTTCAATTTGAATTGAATTGTGTTGCAGTTCAAATTTTTTGAGTCTTTTCAAATGGTTAGAATACACAACCAACATTTCACTATTAATTCACAAAAAAATTAAAAACATCACTAATTTGTAGCCATTCACAAGTACAAGGATTCAATTTCAGAATCTATTGCACCACCTAATTATCATATAATTGGACATAAACATTGGTCAATGGTCAATATTTTCCATTCCAATATAGCTCATTTTTCCATCTAATAAAATTATTTTTTTCTCTTATTTCTAAGCTTAGATTCAAGATAACTAAATAATATCATGCAACAAACTTTAGAAAAGATCTGTGAAAATCCTAATATCATTTAACAACTAGAAATTCTTTGATCTAATCTATTGGTCATAATGAACATTACATTTGTTCATTTGATGAGGAAATTATGAATGAATCTTTACCTTTATAACAAAGTTTGTGCATTGAAATGTGCAGATAGAGCAAGGAGATAGTCTCACTGAGGACTATTCAGCCTTCAGCGACTCAAAGCAAAAGCGTTGTGCCATATACATAAACTAAAGTAGTAAGTAGTAAGAAAGTGATGAAATAGAGTGTTGAAATCTGGATAAGGAAAGCTGAGTAATGAAATATATATAAGTGAGATTAAGGAAGAAAATCTCACCATTGACTACCGGTTCTATTTTTCTTGGGTGGTAATTGAATATTCAAATTTGATAAAAGAAGAGAATAGTGAATTCTTCCCTGGTAAGTTGAGGACTGACTTTATTTCTAAGGGCAATATTTTTTATTCAATAGGCAGGCATTTAAGCAAACAGGATTGGAAGTTTATCCATGTAACTTGAGCTCTGGCTCAATATTTGAGGGCATATTTTCGTTACAATTGCAAGCAATTATGCAATGGGATTGGAAATTTGGAAGTTTATAACGACATCTGCTCTCTATTTTTCAATCCTTTTTCTATGAGTCAGTCTTATATGGTGGCATTGTGCTATAAATTTACATGGGTAGGCAAATACATTAATCAAAATAATTAAAAATGGATGGAGGAATAGTTTTTAGGTATGAGCACAATTATAAGTCACTGACAATATTATGCTTTTGTTACCCTTATCCAATGGTACCATTAAGTGGTGTAGAAGGGAACGGGACACAATTAAGAAGCGTAATAGGTTTTAGTGCTTATTGACCTAACATAAAATCTGATTGGTTGCTCTAATTTCCAAGAGCAATTTTTAGGTGCTAGATTTTCTTGAAAGACAATCCTGACTTAGTAGGTTGATGAAGTTAATTCCTTACACTTGATCATTAAGGTTAAAACATTATAGATACAAAGCACATTATTCCCACAAGGAATATCATACACTTTAGTGTGTTGTGACCTGCATTTCCACCCTTATAAAGTTAACTTATTTTCCTTGTTGGGAAAAGCAATTGACCATGGAGGGTCCAATTGCTAAGGTGTTGTCAATCTCGGGATTCTTAGCACTCAAACAGCTTTCAAGAATCTCGGGACAGCAATTGTGAACTCCAACCAGTTTATGGTTATTAGATAATATCATTGTTTCTTCTTTTAATAGTTTAGTAAATTTCTCTTCTTTTAGGTGAAATTCAATTCAGCTACCTCAATGAAGTACATATTTTTGTCAAATGCACATAGCGACTTGAATGCAGTAGACTCTGGAGCTCTGTTATAGATCCTCCAAGTCTGAAGAAGTGTAAGATTATTCCTCCAACAAATAAAATTATAGTGAAAGTGATACAGCTGCCAAAATAACACCATTGCAGAAATAAGAGCTCAAAATATTAGATACTTTTCCTTCCATTACCTTTTGTATTGGACATGCATGTTCCCTATCTTCCACACAGCTATCTTCTGAAAAGATGAAATAGGCAATATGAAGTGCTTTCGCGGTGGGTTGCACCAACCTCCTGCATCTCCTGGGAGACCATAGTTGGGTGGACAGAAGTTAGTTGCTGTAACTGTAATTGATGTCCCATGGTGGCAATAAACTAGATCATCTACACATTTTAGTTCAAAACAGGCACCACAGGACTTCCCGCCTAAAAATAGATCACTGCTAAGAGCCACTGTATTGATTCCATAGCCTTGCCTGTATAAATCTCCATATCCACAGGCACCTGCTGCAAAAAAAACTACAAATGAAATTCAATCCAAGAAAAATTAAAAAAAAAAACAAATGAAGTAATTGCAAATTTCAATGGAACCCATGCCGTTGACAACTGTAGATTCATAGAACTTCAGTGAAAATGAAGATGTAAAGCTACTTGCAGGAAAGCTCATGTTGGATCGTTTCAGGGAAATAGTGTTAAAAAATTTCATAGATCAGTGAGGAGATGAAATTATGATCACTTATATGTTGTTGGGATATGCCCTATCACTGAGCTATTGGTCAATCTTTGGTTCAGATGTGGCTTATTTTCTAACACCTCTTTTTAAGCCACACCATAGGTGCTAGGGCTCCAAGCCTGGTTTGGCTCTGCTGACCTGACTCTGATAATATGTTAAGTTTTCTCATGGACCAACTAGGAGTTGAACCCAGGACCACCCACTTGTTGCTAGAGTTTTCAACTCAGATATCACTCATGGAGTTGAACCCAGGACCACCCACTTGTTGCTGGAGTTTTCAACTCAGATATCACTCATTTTCTAACAAATTGAAGATGTCTAGCAAACAATTGATCCTTTGGCACTGGAATATTCAAGAAAATGAGCCAGACACAAACCTCAATAAGGAGCACACCAAAAACTCTCATCATAAAGAGAGCAGGTAACCAGTTGTGTAGCACCCCATCATGTAAATAAGAGGTCATCAGTTTAAATTTCAGTCCATGAAAAATAAAATAGTTTTAAAGTCAAACTAGGAGCTCCAAATACAAACACATGGCTTACAAGGAATATTGGAGACAACGAGCAACACCCAAACTGTAATAAGAAGCCCATCAAAAACCTAGGTCACAAAGAAGGTCAACAGAGTATCACGGCATGTAAGTGGGACGTCCTAGATTCAAGTACAACTAATGTATGAAAAATAATAAGAAATAATTCAGAACTTGATCTACATCTTGAAATGGGTATAAATCCTCAATTGGTATGGAGAGGGTATTTCTATTTACAAATATCTGATGTGCAAAAGAACAATTACACAATATTTACTCTTAGGTTCTCAACTAGCTCTAGAGCTTGATATACAGTCAGATTAGGGCCTACCTGCCCATTATTTCAGAAAGGGGATACAATTACACACATTCAACTTAAAAAAAATTGATCTGATAGGAAGCGGCATTTCTGTGTAAAAAAATTTGGGATCTGAAAGCTATTTATGAACTTGACAACTTGACTAGTAAATAGATAATGTCAATAAGGGTGGGGGAGGTCATTCATGCACTTGGTATTTAGGCACAGGACAACTGATAAGAAGAGAAAATGTGTAGGATCAAAAGGCAAAGTCCAGACGAAAATGTTTGGAAGTTGATTTATGCACTTGATCTTTAGGAACAGGGCATCAACTATTAAGAAGCGAACACTTGGAGGATAAAAAAAAATCCCCAGAAGAAAATGGTCAGAAGGTCATTTAAGCACTTGAGTTTTAGCTACAGGACATCAACTGATAAGGAGAGGAAGTTTGGAAGATCAATAGATAAAAGTAAAGAGGAAAATAGTTGGAAGGTTATTTATGCACATTATAATAATAGCTTTTTCTACTCCTGCAAATTCTATGCCCATTTAGCTCAGGTCTTAGAACCAGGACGTCAAATAATAAGAAGAGGAATTTGAATTTTTAGCACTATCCATTTCGAAACTATGTGCCTGTTAAGCTCAGCTCTTTAGGTTCAGGATATCAACTGATAAGAAGAGAAAATTAGAGGGTTGAAAAACTATTTATTGCCACGTCTAGTTGCTAATTCATCTAATCTTTTCTTCATAACTGATGGGTTCAGGATGTGATACCAATATGATTCATGCAAGGACATTGAGGTCTGGAATCGGTCACTCACTTCTTCACAATCATAAGGTTCAGAATTAGGCATTTTGGCACTTTTTCATAATCATCGGTTCATTGTTGATATAGCTAGGATCATCTTGATTCCTAGTCATTCTGGGCTTGGGTTGCTATCTCTTGAATCTTTCAATCAATTTTTGTCTCAGAATCGGTTAATCTTTCAAATCAAATCAGTTTCATACATATATCAAACATAGACTATTCTTTGAACCACTATGCTTTTCATAGTGATTCAAAGAGGGGCAAAATGTAATACCCCAAAAATGGGCTATAGGTTCATTAACCTCTTAAATCGACAAATTGATCGAAATCAACACAAAAGTCCTAACCTAAGACACATCTGCACATCAAGTCATTGAAATCCTCATTGATTTTATCTTAATTCTGCATTAGAGAATATTCCTTGAAATATTCCTATTTTATCCTAATTTAATTATCTTTAATTTAATAATTATTTGGCGATAAATCATATTTATCCTAACGTTGATTAATTGAATATGATGAATATTTAATTAATTAATTTAATTCTACCACTTAATTATTTAATTAGATTTAATTCTATTTATTCCTAATTATATTATTTAATTTTGACAATAAATCAAATCTCCTACGAATAATTGATTAAATATTTATTTAATTGATTAAATCCAAGTTGTCAATATTTAATAATATAGTTTTGAATAAAAGTTTGATTAAAATAATTGATTAACCCACAAATCAGTTATTTTTAAATTTAAAATTAGTTAAGTTGAAGATAAATCACTTTATTTATTTAATTAATTCATGATTATTTGTGCACATTCAAAGAACAGTTAAAATTTAAATCAGAAAATCAATTCAAGTTGTTATCTTTTCGAAACTCAACATCTATTTTGAGTTCAAAGTTGATCTAAACTTCTGATTTGAGTTAAAAAGTTGTTCTTGCATGATTTTGCATAATTTTATGAGTTATCTATTTCTAATTTCTTGTTAACTCAAAAATCAACTTGAGTTCATCAAGAGTGATTTATGACTTTTTCCATGCACCCTCAAGCCCTAGATTTCTATAAAATCAAGGCTTAGATCTTTACAAAAGATCCACATAATTTGCATACTTACTCTAGTGAATTGACATCAGAGGAATCATCAAGCTTCTTGCGAATTAGCATTTTGTGAGATCAATCTTGTTTTCAATTCATTCTAGTTTCATATTTCATATCATTGTTAGCTTAATTTGCATATCATTTCAATCCATTTAGATTAATTTATTATCAGCTTTTCTCATCTTATTGCATCAAAAATTAAAAAAATAGATTAATTTGCATTCATATTTTATTGCTTTCATCATTTAAATCCTTCGTTTAGGTGTTGCATTGTCACTGATCTCGATCTAATCTGAGAATACCATACTCGCACCTATAGAAGGCAGTAAATCACCTGGTTAGCTATATTGTTCTTAGTTTCATATTTAGATTTTTGCTAACCTCTAATGTTTTACTGAAGTGTTATGTTCATAGGTAGGTACAAAATTCACACACACACTGACAGGGTTAAGGATCTTCTAACAAGGATCACAAAACACTAGTACATAATATTAGTGCATGTTAATTCCCACCGGGTTTTTTACCTATTTGGATTTCCCGGTAACCATATTGGTGTCATGTGTTGATTTCATGTATGTATGGATGTTCATTTCAGTACTTAAGCATTTAAGTTCAGTTTAAAGATTAAAGCAAAAAGATAAAATATAGTAAACACTGATTCATCCCCCCCCCCCTCTCAATGTTCCCATTCCTAACAATTGGTATCAGAGCTTTGGTCCTTAACAAAGAAGTTTAACTACTTGAAGAGATCATGGACAAAGCAGAAATGAAACATTTGAAAAGAATGGTGAAAAAGTTGAATGAAGAAAATGCATCCTTAAAAGATCAGCTTGAAGAATTTGATGACAAATTGATTAATAATTAGGAAGTCTATAATGAACAAGTCAAAGAGAACCTTCAACTCAATGAAGAATTAAGGCTAGCAAACATGGAAATCTTGGAGCTAAGAAACACCAAAGAGAGCTTGGAAACAAAATTAAAAGAAGCAAAGAACCATATTGACAAATTGCACACCAGTTCTGATTTGATAGAATCTTAGTTGTATGCAAGGAGAGCTAAAGGAGATACTATTTGCATTAGATACAATGTAGCACAAAATTAGATTGACAACATGCGAGCAAGAAAGGATACACAAAAAGACTCTACTGATACTAAGAAGACTGAATATCAAACCAAAGATAATGGTGAACCACCTAAGAATGAGCGCAAGCTAGTAGACCGCACTTGTTTTGCATGTAACAAGCATGGACACATAGCGAGGAACTGTACAGAGGTAAGACCTTTTAATGGTTACTATTATTCATGCAATAAATTTTGTCATAAAGCTATGAATTGCAATACTAGTAAAAAGAATAGGATTCAACATGATTAGAGAAATCAGAATCAAACAAATATAAGAAGTTCTTAGAATGTTACATGTTAGATTTGTAACTATAATGGTCACTTAGCTAGACAATGTAAAATGGTGACTCATGTCAACGCGCCGAGGAATATAAGGCATCTAGTCATTTGTCACTCTTGTAACAAGGTTGGACACATCTCAAAGTTCTGTAGATCAAGGATGCAAGGTTAGGAAAGCCCTAAAAGGACCAAAGGACTAGTATTGGATCCCGAAGGAGAATTTAATTTTTTGAAAGCTTTAGATGATGCGAGCTTGATTTGGACAGAAGGAAAGAAAGACAAAGTTGATGAGTATGTATTGGATGCATCCATAGTGGACACACCCTCTACATTTGGATGAATGGCCCTCAGGGTCATAGGGGGAGCTAATTTAGCTCTAAACCCCTGCATGGCTAGTATAATCACTCTCTGAGTATGTACCTTTGAACTTAAGCTTTTGAAGGATAAAGGAACCTTCGTGCAAGAGTGCACATACTGATTGTTTGCAGAACAAAAGTTGGAAATTCTCAAGTGACAGCCTAGTTTATGCGACAAGCATTAATGGAAAAATTTTCACTTTAAGTACACAGAAAGCCTTTTGATTACTTGTTGCATTCGAATTCAGAGCATTTGGAGAGCAGAAAGAGCTTTAGAAGTTATTGAGAAGACTTGCAGATTGATCTATCAGGGATTAGCAGTGCATTTGATCGGTTATAGAAACCCTAGTTCATCATGTTGATTCAGAAGTCTTTAGATTATCTTACAGAACATTTGGAAAGCGATAAAAGAAGTAAGTGAGGGCCACTCCCATAGTATTTGATGTTGCAAAAAAGAAAAGATATGTGTTCAAGAAGCATCCATTTAAGTCTACCCTAGATGATTTAGAGTGAGCGTTCTCCCATACACCTATGGGTGTTATGCATGTCGAAGACAATAGGGCATACATTTACTGTAAGAAGGAACCAATAGGATTGGACAGATTAAGGGGGCACATGGAAACCATGCTAAAACCAGACAAAACCTTCTTGGATGAATATGCGAAGTGGAGTATGCTACGACATATGAGTTCTATGAGAAAGAATGGATTAAAATACTTCTGAGTAGAATTCATGATGACCTATTTTGGATAGGTGATGTGCCAGTAAGAATCACTAGTGACCTAATATATGAGATGATAGGCCTATCTAAGACTGGTGTTGTCCTTCCTGCAGGCAAGGATGTCAAAAAAATTATTGAGAAAACATGTCAGTCAAGGAGTGATAGGCATGGGGTGACAATTAAGCCTATTGAGCAAGCTGACATCAAAATGATGTCCATGATACTTGGATATAGGTTTCATCACACTAGCATGGTGAATAGTGTGTTTGTAGGCACAATTCTAGCAGCCATTAGACTTGTGAAGGAATATGGAGAGTTCAATTTGTGCGAGATCTTGCACACATAGTTGATTTATAATATCAAGGCAATCAAGCATGATAAGACCAAGATATTCAGGTTTGCATCTTTGATCATCTACATGTACCTTCATATAGTTGGGAAAGTATCAGATTCATATTTGGACAAGTCCATTCCAACCATGCCACATATATCTTACAAGGCGTCCACTGAGAGTACATTGAGAGATTACATAACATTGGAGTTGAAAACCTTCAGGGCCAAGATGCAAATGAGGTACAAAATTCCAGAAAACATTGTTGAGAAATACAAGGATACTATTTGTTTTATGGTTGAAACAGATACAACATGCATGGAGGCAGTTGTACCTAGAACAAAATGGATTCATCCACTTGGATATGAAGTAGATGAACAAGTTTTAGAATCATATGCTCAAGTATTTCTTTCATCTCCTACTGACCCTAATGAGCCAAGGTGGGGAACTTATGAGGAAAAGACAAGAGAGATAGATGCTAAACTTAACAGTGCTACAATAAAAAGAAAGGTTGCTAAAGTCACCTCAGAGATCTTGAGAATACATGGTGTGTCTCAAGAAGATCTAGAAAAAGAAAGACAATAAAAGATTGCATTGGAATTAGAAAGCGTAGATGTAGCAAAGGCAAAATCAGATGATCCCAAACTTAAGAAGGTGAAGATAGAAATATTTGATGAGCAGAAGGGTAAAACTGACATTACTCCTTCTATGCCCAAGGAAACCATTGACCTCACTGCTCCTCTTGAGTATAAGCCAATGCCAAAGAGGAAGAAAGAGATCAACACTAGTCATCCATCCTCAAGAGTCACAAGAAACAAAAGGAACTCACAAGCATCTCCTGAAGTAAGTTTCAAACCTAGTCTCAGTGTGCTAAGTACAAGAATAATTAATGAGGGAAGAATTGATCAAGTAGGGAAGTTTTATGAAAAATATAGTGAAATAGACAAATCTGAGATACATGGTATGATAGTCAAACACATGCTGAAGTTTAAGAAGACAGTCTTGGAACTTAAGACTATGATCCTCGACAATGTGTGGAACATCCTAGAATTCCAAAAGAGACAGGCTATTAAAGAAGATCTACAGATAAGGGAGAATTTAATCTTAGATGAAACCCTTCTTATGTGTGAGCTAGAAGAGAAGAAGTTACTGTTAGATCTGGCGAAACCTCACCTCAGGACCAAGACAAGAATGTTGAATATAATGGATAAAAACTATGATTTAGTTGCCAAAGAAATAGAGAAATCCTTTGAGAAGGTCTTTATGAACAGGCACATATATCCACCTACAGCACCCAAAGCACAAGTATCCATAAAGGAAGTCAAGGTGGAAGAGCCCACTAATGCATCAGTAACAAGTCCTTAGGATTCAACACCTATAGTGGAAACACAATCAGAGATAGATAAGTCTGGACCCATGATAGAGTCACTAAAAGATAGCACCATTATCATTGATAATGTAGAAATAGCCATGGCGGCCACAGATACTGAGCTGGATAAGTTTGAAGAAGCTTTTGTGAGCACACAAGAAGCTAAAATTTTATGTAGCAACTCACCTCCCACTCATCAAGAAGAAGTATTGATTGAAGATATAATGGATGAGAATGAAGAAGAAAAGATGGAAGAAAAGAAAGAAATAGAAAAACAAGAAGAGAGTAATGAACCAGTCAAGGTAAAACAAGAAATGATGGATAACACTCCCATCACTCCCTCAGCAGCATTGTTTGTACTCATGGAGAGAAGAAGACCTGATTAAGTTCAATGTCTTAGCTATGGAGAAGGCCAAGGAGAAATAAGTGATGAGGAATCCTCTCCTTGTAGAGCCAGTAAAAATACTGAACAATTTGTTAACTACAGACAAGAAAGTGTCCAAGGTACACTCTGTTGATGATGTAAGTGCAGTCATTTCACAATTCAAAAGCAATTTATCTAGCCTGGAAGAATCTGCATCTTTAGTTGCAGAGGAGGAGTACTTGAAGAAGAGATTGAGTGAATTAGTTAGCAACTATGCACTTGACCTAAGCTCACTAAAGTTTGGTCAAGCATCTTTGAAGGAGTTTGCAGCAAAAGGCAGGAAAATCATTGCTGACTGTATGAACCAGGACAAGCTGACTGGTGAACTATACAAGAAGATTCAAGAGGCTGAAGCTATGATAGACAGCATAAGAAAATTAGTGGAAGATCCATCAGTGGATGTGAACATGTGCAATAATGTCTACCAAGGTCAAATTGATAAAATTGAAAAGGCAGAAAAAGAGATGACTAAGATAAGGGGAAGGCAGACTCAACTAAGGAATGCTCTTGCGCCCTCATTAGACATACTAAATTAGAATATCAAGGAGATTGATGCCACCATGGTGACATATGATCAAGGTCCTAGCATTGATCTAGAGAAGATGGAGAAGCTTCAGTATGCTTTATGCACCCATCTACAAATTGTAAATTCACTGGTCACATTTTGGAAGGAGATCCAAAATCTGGAGATTGCATATCCAAATGTACTACCATATTAATTTTTTGTAGATTCAGTTTGTGAAACACCTTTATCATTAATGTCAAAGGGAGAGTTGTCTATAGAATATGGATCATAATATGTATAGGAAGATATAAGTGTATGTATAGAAGACAAAAAGTTTTTTGTATTAAGGGACAGTTAGTAACTTGGCCATATTCCTTTGTTACCATCAATAAAAAAGGGGGAGATTATTGGCAAGTTGACTATACTGATGTATATGACTTAATATAGAGTTTTCATTATGGCAACAAAGTCATATAGTAGTTTGGAGTCAACGCACTTGATAAGAAGATCAGGAATCAGCTAAGTGTTGAAGACTGGATAGTATTCAGAGTACCAGAGACTTAGAGCATCAGCGCACATGTGTATGATAAATTTTTCATATGTGCCCTAGAAGTTAAGTTGGTTAGACTATATTCATGCTTAGTCTATAAGCGCATAATCAGATATGCAAGTATGAGGAAGATACAGGTAGTTGAAGTTGCACAGCCAGTGTGTGCCAGTGAAGAACAAAGTAAGCAGCCAAATGTTATCATTTTGAGTTGTGATTATAATCTAATGATGTAAAGGCTATGTTCCCATTGTAATTAGGTTGCTGACATGTATATATGTTTTTTTGTAAACACACTTGAGCCAATTCAATTGGAAGTGTTGTATGTAATAGGTTTAAGGGCCGACCCAATTGTTTATTTTGTATGCACATATAAATATGAGATGTGCCCATTGTAATTGGCATGGAGGTTGATAGAGAGTTGTGATAAGAAGAGTAGAAGTGTGAGAAGATACTATAAGATGTATTAGAGCTTTTCAAGAGGTCAAAGCATCAATGCATCAAAGGAACTGATCTGACAAGTAGTGTCACAATAATAGTTCATCCAACAAATATAGTGTGTATTTGAGATCAAAAGGTTGTAGCCTTCACCACTTGAGCAGTGAACTCTAGGATAGTGCGTCCACTCCCCTAATAGGGACTATTGTAAAAGACTCCTAACAGGGTTTGACCCTTGACAAGGTCTACTATACTTAATACATTGTAAAGAAACTCCTAACAGGGTTAAGGATCTTCTAACAAGGATCACAAAAACACTAGTATAGAATATTAGTGGGTGTCAATTCCCACTAGGATTTTTACCTATTTGGGTTTCCCCATAACCATATTGGTGTCATGTGTTGATTTCATATTTGTATGGATGTTCATTTCATTACTTAAGCATTTAAGTTCAATTTAAAGATTAAAGCAAAAAGATAAAATATAGTGAACACTGATTCACCCCCCCTCTCAGTGTTCCCATTCCTAACAAGAAGAAGACAATGAAATACTAAACTAGTTATACAAGGATGAAGAATCAAGCACCCATGAGAAGTGCATATAATATATAAGCATTCCAACACATCAATATGGGAAAGGATTTTAAATTATGCAAAAAATGGGATACAAAGGACAAGGACCTTTAGGAACCAGAAACGAAGGACTCCTTGAACCCATTGAAATGACTTAGAGAGATGGAAAAGAGAAGACATGATTAGGCTACCTAGAACAAGGGTATACTCAAAAGAACTATCCTAAAGTCTATGATCAAATATTACAATTAGAGTCCCATAGTGATGAAGACTCAAATGATTGGGAATAGGATACTTTGTCATATGAATCATGTTAAGATAAAGGTATTGATGTCATTCATACTTATACTCCTAGCAAAGGAAAATAATCAATTGTAGAATAAAATCAGAGTCAAGCCTCAAGCTCAAGCCAAGTGGTTCTAGATAATGTACCAATTCAAGAAATTGAAATAAATCAATGGGTAGGAGAACCCTATGTACCATCATGGAGACCTGCTATGGAAGAATCTAACATTAGGTTTAACCCACAAGATTTTTACCCAATAGAAACCTTAGTGGATTCTAGTGAGGAGGATTTTGACCCTAGTTCTCTAGAACATCTTGAAGAGGCACATGTTATAGACTTAAGTGATACAATGTTTGAACCTTTAAACAAAGTTTTGTCCTTAAACCCTATTGGCCTAAACCAAAACATTGATCCTTTGACCCTCATCTATCCAGAATTAATTGAATAGGATTCCATTGAACCTACCATACTCCCAACATTTTTGAATGATAACTTGGTGTCCCAATACCTAAATGTGGTTGCACCTTCTTCTACCATGGAATATCAGGAAGGAGTGGCAAAGGAAGGTATCCAAACTCTCAATTCAATAAAAAATGAAAAAAATGAAAAAAATAAAAAATGGAAAGAATCTAATGTTGAAAACCACATTATGGTAATATTAGATCTAAAAGAGAAAGAAATATAGAATGATTCCAAAGGTGAAAACCCAATTGAGGCACCTAAGGAAGGGAGTTTGGATACTTTACCCAAGAACTATGAGGAAATATCTCCTATCTTGATTGAACCAACAGAAAGGTGAATATTGGATCAGAATCAGAATCAAGGATCATACACTTAGCAACATCTTTATCTATTGAGGAAAGAAAAGAATTAATCTAATTTTTCAAGGAAAAGAAAATAAATTTTTCATGGTCTTATGATGATATGCCAAGATTAGATTCAAATTTAATCATGTATCACTCAAACATAAAAGAAGCAGAAAGACCAGTAAAGAAAAAATTGAGAAAGATGCACCCACACATAGCTTTTCTTGTAAAGGTGGAGTTAGAAAAATTGCTAAAAGTTGGGTTTATAAGAGCCATTGATTATGACCAATGGATTTCAAACATTGTACCAGTTTCAAAAGCAGACATGTCCATTAGAATTTACACAAATTTTAGGGATCTCAATCTTACATGTCCTAAGCATGACTTTCCATTACCAAGTATAGACGCCATAGTGGATCTAATAGCGGGACATTCAGTGTTCTCACTTATGGATGGGTTTAGTGGCTATAATCAAATAAAGATAGAACCTAAAGATCAAGAAAAAACATCACTTACATGTGCATGGGGGGTATTCTATTGGAATGTTATGCCCTTTGGTCTAAAGAATGTCAGAGTGACCTATCAAAGAGCCATGACAACAATATTTCATGACATGATGCATAAGTTCGTGGAGGACTATGTAGATGATATACTTGTTAAATCTCATTCAAGAGAAGAACATCTACCCATATTAGAGATTTTTTTTGAAAGATTGGAACAATTTAAAGTAAGGCTAAATCCAAAGAAGTGTGCATTTGGTGTTCAATCAGGAAAGTTACTAGGGTACATTGTTTCAAGAAAAGGAATAGAGGTAGACCCAGCCAAAGTCAAAGCCATCATGGAAATCGAAGCACCTAAAAACATAAGTCAGATGAGATCTCTTCAAGGCAAGATCCAATCCATTCAAAGGTTCATCTCTCAATTGGTAGAAAAGTGCCATAATTTTACTCAACTCCTTCATAAGGACATAGTTTTCAAATGGGATGAGAAATATGAAGAAGCCTTCAACTTGTTGAAGAAATATCTAATGAACCCTCCAACTTTTATGCCACCTATAAGAGGCAAGCCTTTGATTCTATACATTTCAGTGACCGAACATTCATTAGGGGCACTTTTGACACAAGAAGATGAATTAGGAAAAGAAAAGGCCATCTACTACATAAGTAGAACTTTGGTGAAATATGAGTTGAAATACACCTTCATCAAAAGAGCATGTTTGGACATAGTTTTTGCTTCCCAAAAATTGTGCCCCTCTATGTTATCCCACAAGATTAGACTCATTGCAAAGATATATCCCTTGAAATATCTTCTTAGCAAAACAACATTGAATGGAAGACTAACCAAATGGGTCATGGTGCTAAGTGAATTCGACATAGAATATATGGATAAAAAATATATCAAGGGCCAAGTCATAGCTGATTAATTAGTAGAATCACCCTTACAAGATGACCATCCAATGCAAGTGGAATTTCCAGATTCTAAAATTGTGAATGTGGAAGCAAAAACATTGCAACTATATTTTGATGGTTCCTACACACAACATGGATCAGGAGCAGGCATCCTTTTGATTACTCCTCAAGGGTCTACAATTCCTAAATCATACACATTGCTATTCCCATGCACAAATAACATAGTTGAGTATGAAGCATTGGTCATTGGAATCAAACTAGCATTAGAGTGGAAAGTGACAAAACTACAAGTCTATGGAGATTCACAATTGGTTATCAATCAAATTAATGATGACTATCAAATGAAAGATGACAAGATGATACCTTACAAAAATATAGTTGAGAATCTCAAGAAATACTTCACTCTCATCACATGTGAGAAAGTACCAAGAGAGAAGACTAAAGTAGTAGATGCAATGGATACTTTGGCATCACTTCTCCAAATACCAGATCAAAGCGCCAGATATGAATTCCTGGTAGAAGAAGTTGAGCAACCCGCATTTGACCCTACCCATCCTCATACCATTTGTTTGCTAACCACACATGAATCACCTTGGTATGGAGATATTTACACTTAAAAGATCAAATCCTACCCATAGACCAAACCAAGAACCAAAATAAAAGCTTTATCTGACAAGCCACTTGTTATACCTTAATATTCGACACATTGTATCATAAGAGTCTAGATGGAATGCTTCTTAGATGTCTAGAGAAAGAGGAATTAGATATAGCCTTACGAGAAATTCATGAGGGGATTTGTGGGTCATATTTGAATGGTTTAACCCTAGCTAAGAAACTTCTTAGGATAGGATATTTTTGGCCTACAATGGAGAAAGACACTTGTCACTTTGGTAAAACTTGTAGAAAGTGTCTAAAACTTGTAGAAAGTTTCAATATCATGGAAACTTGATACATGTGCCTATGCAAGAGCTTCATCCTATGACGACACCTTGGCCATTTTATTAATGAGGTCTAGACTTAATAGGAATGATTTATCCACCATCATGAAATGGTCATAAATTCATTATTACAGCAACATAGTACTTTACCAAATGGGTGGAAGTTGTACCCTTATCAACTGCAATATGAAAGCAGATATCCTTGTTTATCCTAAACCACATAATATGTAGATATGGTGTACCTCATGCCATTATAATGGATAATGTAAATCATTTCAAAAATAAGGACCTAAAGGAGTTATGCACAAAGTTTCAAATGATCCACCATTCTTCATCAATATATTACCCCCAAGGTAATGGACAAGCCGAAGCCATGAATAAAAATATCTTAAAGATATTGAAGAGAACTGTGGACAATTCAGGTGGAGATTGGCATATAAAAATAAACTCGACCTTGTGGGCTTATAGGACAAGTATCATAATGCTAACAAGAGCTACACCATTTTCCTTAGTCTTTGGAACATAAGCAGTTTTACCTTTGGAGGTAGAACTTCAATCCTTAAGAGTATCTCTACATGGTTTGATAAGTGAGGAAGAGTATAGAGTTGCTAGGTTGCATGAACTATAACTGCTAGATGAGAAACAACAACAAGCATTTGATCACTTAAAAGTATATCAAAACCAAATGGCAAGGACTTATAACAAGCACATCAAGTCAAGAACATTCCAAATAGGTGACTTAGTTTTGCGAGAGAATCCCAAGAATCAAGTAGAAAGAGAAAAGAAAGCAAAATGGGAAGCAAACTGGTTAGGACCTTTTGTGATCATTTCATCTTTTGGGACTGGCACCTATAAGTTAGCTAATTGTGATGGAGAAGAGTTACAAGAACCGATCAATAGCATTCATCTCAAAAGATTCTACACATAAAGTAGATGAAAGAGGATAAAGAGAAAAAGAGTATCAGAAAATCAGATGGAAATCATCCTATTTATTGTACATAGTCAAAAGAGATCTTGAAAATACCAAAAAACATTAAAAAGAAGAAAAGAGCAAACAAATCAGAAATGCAGTTCAAAGATAAAAAATAGTGGAAAATTGAGCATGAGGAAAGCTAAAAACATTCATATATGATCCTCAAAAAGATGTTGTCTTGGTGAAAACCTAGCAAATAGGCTCCTTGATGATATGAAAAAGAAAAAAATTGAAAAAAGAGAAAATACAAAAAAAGAGAAAAAAGTGCCGTGGTGAAAACCTAGCAAATAGGCGCCTTGGTAGCAAAAAAAGAAAAAAATTTAAAAATAGAAAAAAAAGAAAGCAAGATCTATTCAATCAGTGAAAACTTGGTAAACAGGCACCATTGAAAGTCCAAGTCAGTCGCATACCTAGTAGTCATCCTTGTAAATATTGCAGTCGCCAGCATTTGTATATATTGCATATAAAACCTCACATTTGTATTTGCAAGTACCTAAAGATTTTGGTCACCTAATCTGCAAATTGTCCTAAGTCCCACAAACATCATCATATCAAATTGGGGGCAATCTATTCTAAAGGAGGAATGATTCAGCAAAAGAAAACTTCAATCAATCATCGAATCAATTCATCAAAAATGCAAGTGAAATGCTTAATCAAATCCTAATTCCAATCCAATTTGAACCAAACACAAAATTTGATTTGAGAACTTACATGAACCTATCTTTATCAGGATGAAAAGTATGAAATTGATAGAACTATACTTTAAATATGGATTTGAAAAACATTGCAAATTTTTTTTCTAAAGTGTTGACTTGATTGATGAAATCATGTCTTTCTAGCGAATCGATGAAAGTTTTTAAATTAGACAAGCTATGATGAAAGTGTGATATTTTATGGATTTCTGAATGACTGTCTTAAGATCAAAGTTTTAAAGAATGTATTATTTTTCTAAGGATGTGATCATCAAAGAATCATCAAGGACTTGTACATATGATGAAACTGAGATTTTTGTTTGTTTACGCAAAAGGATACCTTGGATATTTTGATGTTCAATATCATAATACCAAAATCCACTTGCAACATAGAATCCGACAAAATCGGTATTCACACTCTCATGATTGACTTCAATCAGTGATAGCCGTACCAGAAAGAGAAGGGAAAGCAACAAAAGAGGTGCAAAAAGTATTCATATCATCATGGTTGAACTAGTGATGGTTGTACTAAATTGGGATTCCAAAAACTACTCAATGATGAATATAATCTCCAAATTTTTGAATAGTGACAGTTAGTTGCATATGTCCTAGATTAAATACATTTAAAGTATTTTCTTTTCTTAGCTTAAAAATTAATTTGCAAGAGAAAATGAGAAAGGGGGTGTAGTCAAATCAAAAATCAAATGAGCATCAAAAACTATATGTGATCGAGTATGTTGGAAATAAAAAACAATAAAAAATAAGGTGCATTACATTAGTTCACGAGCATTTGTTAGATCCATGTTATCTTGTATTAGGTTGCATTCATCTTTTAAATCATTTTCATTAAGTTAATTGCATTAAGTTGCATTCATCATTCATATCTTGCATAAAGTTCAATTCATTAAGTGCATTAGGTTGCATTCATCCTTCAATTCATTTTCCTTAAGTTCATTGCATTAGGTTGCATTCATTTTAAAGCTCATCTCATTTAGTGTGCATTCTTTAAGTCATTCATATCAATCCATTAAGTGCATTTACCATTTCATTTATTAGTTAATGTTAATTACATCCATTAAAATCATTTTAATTCATCATTAGGTGCATATCATTTAATTCATTCATCACACTATCATGGCATGATATTCATTAACATCATTCATCTATATCACATATAACATTTAGGATCATTAATCATTAAGTATCCATAACCATTACACATTACATCATATAGGTCCATCACATTTGCATCCATAAATATCATTAATCATTACACATTATTAAATTCATATTACATCCATTCATCTATTCTATGTCATACATAAGACAACCATCTAAGCATAAATAGAACATATGCATCCATCATAAAAATGCATTATGAATAGAATAAAACAAAGCATATAGGAGATAGAACCATATAAATTTGCATATCATAGTAAAACACCTGAAACATGAAGTCCAACACATGATTACATCACATAAAGTAAATATATCAGAACTAAGAATCAAAGTCTATGGTACCATCATCATAAATCAATAGAGTATCAATGTCTATGATATCATCAGTGAAACATCTGGAAATCAAAGTCCATCAGAGTATCAACAAGTATCAACATGAGCAACATCAACTAATCAAAATAATACAACAAATTCCAATGTCTCGATATAAAAATGAGATCATCATATACATCATCAATGAATAAAGAATATATCAGATCAATATGGATCAACTAGCTGAGCCACCAGCACCATCACCACCATCACGACTAGGAACAGTATCAAGAGGATGACTCGAACCTATAGCCCATGCTAACTCATAGCAGCCATAAAATCCTGCATCATACCACTAAGCTACCTAACCTCCCATCTAATCTCAGAAACATCTGACTGTAAAGCTCGAACCTCTGATGCAGCCATCAGAGCCTCTGAACTAGGAACTTATGCAGAAGAAGTCTATGGTGGAGGCATAGAATAAGAAGTCATAGAAGAAGATGGCATAAAAGAAGATGGAAAATATAGTGAGGGAATGAAAGAAGAAGAAGATGGATGAGATGAAGAAGATGGCATAGAAGAAGCAGGTGCCTGTGCTAGAGAAGCCTATGGAAAAATTGGAGGAACCTGTAGAGGAGCCTAAGGAGGAGCCTATGTTGGCCTACCCCATGCTTGATCTAATAAAGCCTATGTGGCCTAGGCATCCAACTACCTCTGATGTATAGCCTTGCAACAACCCTATCTACCTGCCGGATCCTTGGCAACCTGGTGTAAAGCTCTATCCACACCATGACCCCTCACCTGATCACCACCCTTAGGAAGAATAGGAGCAATAGCAATAATTGGAATCAATAATCTCCCTGCTCTAGCTACTCAATGACCCATTCATCCCCGACGTGCTTGAATCCTACCTCCACCCCTACCACCATCCCCATCTCCACCTCCATCTCCACCATCATCCTCAGACTCCTCATCAATACTAGGTACCCACTCAACTGAATCTGTGAATCTCAGAAATGGGTTCCAAATGAACTAATCAGCATAATCAAATGTCATCCCAACATCAACAACATGCTCCTGCATATCCCATGGTAAATGATCCAGATCCTCATTCTCCTACCTCGCTATCCTCAAATCAACAATAGGACCCCATAGTGATCTCTTGGCCTAAACCTGGGCATATATGGCTACACCCTATGGCATACCCTAAATACGCCCATACTACCATATTAATCTCTAGAAGAAAAATCTCTCAATGATATGTGGTGTCCAACCAATCATCCAACAAGGACTGCACATATAGGGAATCTCAGTCACATCCTTTGGCCACAGCTCACAACCTAGGTAAGGATGCCATATAACCTGATCTACATCATCGATAACATGACACAAATAATCCAACTTACCCATATGGTTCTACACTACCATGCCCTCATACATCTAGGAAAATGGCCATCCCCAATCATGCTAACGTGTTGTAATAGGTCCTGTCACTAGGAGATGCTCCCATGTCCAAAGCTGAAGTAAAATAGCTCTTGCTGAAAGAGTAGAAGAATCTCTATACACTATTGTATGCAACTCGTGATAGAGATGCACCAAGACACAGGACCCCCAATCAAAATGTCGAGGCTGAGCCATCACATCCTCCAAAATAGGACCCCAACTGACTAAAAATCCATGCCCTCATCGATCTAGTATGAGGAAACCTCCAATCAAGGCACCCAAAATTGCTGGCAAAACTGGGAAGGAGTGGAACTAAGACCATTGAATGTGATCATCACCAATGGTTGGATCTTGGAAGACCTGCTGACATGCTGCTCCATCATACACCTGATCATAGAAAACCAACTCTCCTCGAGTCAAGATACGCAGGATATAGTAGACGTCCTCAAGGGTGATGGTCATCTCACCCATTGGTAAATGAAAAGTATTATGGTCAGAGTGTCAACGCTTTTCCATAGCGGTAAGAAGACCCCAATTCCCTCAGAATTGAGGAAGAATGAGAAGGAAAGATAACCCACACCTTCCTATATGTCTCTGATCTGGAGAACTCAAGTCATCTATCATGCTGAAAGGACAAGGTTATAAACCATGAATGACCAGTGACTTAAGCACTGCCTGCAAAAACCAAGTTAAATCACATCAATTTTAAAATCAGTTATCATTTGAATTATCCTAGCTCAATCAAACATTTACAAACAAAATATCAAACCAAAATCAATTTTCCTGATTCTATTAAGAGCAGATGAAAAATTCATCATCATCCATCATTTAAATCTAGATTGATGATCAAATATTTAGACTATAACTGACTCAAATTGACATCTTATGACTCACTACAAAATCAAGTTTATTACCTAAACCGATCAACCAATCAATGACATTGAACAGTTTGGAAAACTAAGGCATTTATAAATTTTTCCTATCAAGGTAAAAGCGTTATTTTAATGTTTAAAAGCGCTAAAACTCAAAAGTGCTACCAAAATTATCAAACATGCTAAAAAGTTGCATACGTGCTAAAACTATTCAAAAGCGCTACTTTAAATTTGAACGTGCTATTATAGGAATCAAATGTGAAAATTCATACAAAAGCACTAAACTAAAATTCGAAAGCGAATTGTGCCCTAGATACTACATGTAAAAGCACTTTTCCGCAGTGTGGAAGCGCTAATTTAGAAGTGCGAAAGCACTAAAAAACATGCAAATGCGCTATTAAAATGTGTAAAAGTGCTATTTCATTTTGAAAAAGAAAAAAACTAGTGTTTTAGACTAAAAATTTCAATTTGTTTAAAAATTAAAGCATGAAATTAAATACTAAGAGGTTCAGGCACTTATCGAAGGTCCGTGGATTGGTGGCCGTAGATATCATTAACCACGCTCAAACCTATGCTCAATTGGGATCACCATCGCAAATATCTCAGAAGGAGTCATAGCAAAAAGTTAATGAAAAAGTGAAAAAAAATTTTTACTCCTTTATATAGGCCAGTTTGACCTAAAAATGGTATCTTCGACCAGAAAATGCTTGGGGACCCAAATTTTTCACCAAATCTACCAAATCAAGGGCATTTGTCATCACTCAAATGCAAAAACATTATCGGAAATGAAATTGAAATTCATTATAAATTGACCTAATCATTGCAAAATGACCTAAACTGTCAACCTTTTCAAACATCTATCAAATTTCATTTCATTTCCGAGGGGGCATACACTCGAATAATCAGAAACAATAGCAAAGTCATCGAATCAAGGGCACAACCATAAAATTAGAGCATAATCTTTTATCAAAAAAAATTTCACTTATCAATCGAAAGGGGCATCAAACATCATATCAGATCAAATCAGGTACCATATCAGGGAATTACCATCAAATCGACCATCAAGACATCAAAATCAATCAAAATTTATCAGAATTTGCATCTTATATCAAACATCGAAATTGACCATCGACGAAATTAGGACTTCACATCAGTTGAATCAGGAGATTCTTTGAATCGACATGCTTTGCATGTTGACTCAAAGAGGGGCATTTGTAATCACCTGAAAATGGACAAGATTATTTAAGTGAGAAATCAAGGCTACAATCAACACAATTAAATGCAATCAAATCAAATCAAGATCAAATGAAAGATAAATTACAATTGAACATTAATCCAAAATTAATTGAAAATCAAAAGCCATAAAATTAATTTAAATCGAATAAATCATGATAAATCAATAAATTATGTAATTAATTTAATTAATTACATAGTTCAATTTAAATCAAATCAACCCATTCAAAGGGTACACATGGCTAAACAAATTAAATAAAATCAATTGATTAATTCCTATTTTCTCTCAACACCACATGGGAGGAAAAAGCCTCAACCAATAGAAATTGAGAACCAAGCTCACATGGATCAAGCCTAAAATGAATCTCAATCACTCACTTAGAGGAAGAATCTTGTCCACCCATCTTGTCTTCTTGTCCCAAGCTTTGAAGACAATCCATTTAAATTGTCGCCAAAGGGTGGAACCAAGGACTTAACCCCAACTCAATCATGATCAACTCAACTACACCCCCTACCCTTGCCAAAATCTATAAAAGCAAGGCATAATTCACTCATAAATCATTCAAAAATCTGAGAATAACATCAAACCTCTTGCAATTTAAAGTTAGAAAGGCAATTTAGAGCTAATTAGTTGTATTTCATTTGGAATTGAACATTTAGCTTTGTTTATCATATCATTGTCATTTTAGGACTGTCACTAATGGAGGCTTTTTAAAAGCTTTATCATTAGCATCCCTAAATAAAGATCCATAGAGTGCTTAATTGCCAATTTTTAGGTTAAATAGATTGCTATTTGTGGTAATTTAGTGTTTATTTTAAATTATTGATGATACTAACCCTATGAAGGTACTTTTTCTAGTACACACTTTGTATTTTAAATAGTTTGCATTTAAGATTTGGATTTACATTTTAAATAGTTTGCATTTAAGATTTAGATTTCCATTTTAAATAAGTTTTATTTTATATTATTAAGTTTTTCATTTTAAATAGTTTTCAATTTTACATTACTTTAATTTCTTTAGTTTCCTAAATGTTTCATTTAACAAACTAAAAAAAATAGAATTATTGTTTTGAAAATTAAGCAAAAACAAGTTTTACAGGGACCCGAAACCTAAAGATACAATTAGAAAATTAGAATTATTGTTAATATTTTATATTAACTATCAATTTTATCTTAATATTTTTTAAATTAAAAATATATTTCAAATGTTAATGTTTATGTAGGAATGTCTAAAACGTGGAACACAATGATGTCATATTTCAAACATTACAATGTGGATGATAATATCGTCATGTTAATGAAATTTGTATTCAATTAATCTTAATAGTTTTTAAAATTAGATTAAGCATACATTAGTTTAATTTATTTTGTTTCTTAAATGTTACATTTTTTAAAAAATGTTTTCTTTTGCATTAATATTTTAATAGTTTGTATTTTTTACACCATTAACATAAATTAATAGCTGGTCGAAATAATACCTAACCAAAATAATAGGAAGACAAATGACAAGGCTGAATTAACAGGACCCGAAATAATAAGACCTGAAAAAATAGGGGTGCCACATGGATGAAGAATAAATTTAAAAATAAAAAATAAAAAATTTAAAATTGAAATTTGAAAAAAAAATGAATTAGAAAAGACACATTTTGGAGAATATGAAGACACACTTTTAGATTATAAAAGAGTGTCTTCTTATTTTATTTATTTTTTGTTTTATTTGTTATTTTACAGAGTACGAAGAAGTGGAGAGTTTTGGAGGAGCCAAGAGTATATTGAATTTTGGAGCAAGTGTTTTGCAAGTGAGATTGATATTTTATATTTTGGTTTTGTATTTTAGATTTTCATAGATTTAATTTCAATTGATTAGTATGTTTTATTTAGATTTGTATTAAAAATAGTTTGATTTACATTTGCACATTTCATTTACATTTGCATATTTAATTTATATTTGCATGTTTGATTTACATTTCATTTGAAATAGTTTGCATTTAAGATTTAGATTTACATTTTAAATAAGTTTTATATATTAAGTTTTGCATCTCAATAGTTTTCAGTTTTACATTACTTTAATTTGTTTAGTTTCTTAAATGTTTCATTTAACAAACTAAAAAAATTAAAATTATTGTTAACATTTTACATTACAAGGTCAAACTAATAGGAAGACAAAATGGCAAGGCCAAAATAATGGGGCCCAAAATAATATGACTTGAAAAATAGGGGTGTCACATGGATGAAGAATAAATTAAAAAAAAATTAAATTTAAATTTGAAATTTGGAGATACAAAGAAATTCAAAAAGACACCTTTTGAAGAATATGGAGAGGGGCTTTTAGATTAGAAAAGAGTGTCTCCTTATTTCATTTTTTATTTCGTTTCATTTGTTATTTTTGCGAAATACGAAGAAGTGGAGAGTTTTGGAGGAGCCATGAGTAGATTGAAGTTTGGAGCTTGAGTTTTTTGCAAGTGAAATTGATGTTGTGTATTTTAATTTTGTACTTTAGTTTTTCATAAATTTAGTTTCAATTGATTAGTATGTTTTATTTAGATTTGCACGTATCATTTACATTTGCATATTTGATTTAGATTTGCATGTTTCATTTAGATTTGTATGTTTGATTTAGATTTTTATTTTAAATAGTTTGCATTTAAGATTTAGATTTTCTTTTTAATTTATAGTTTGTATTTTAGATTTAGATTTACATAATAAGTAAGTTTTATTTTATATTAAGTTTTATATTTCAAATAGTTTTCAGTTTTACATTACTTTAATTTCTTTAGTTTCTTAAATGTTTCATTCAACAAACTAAAAATATTAAAATTATTGTTAAAAAATATATGTATTAACTGTTAGATAACTGAGAGGGGGGGTGAATCAGTTAAATCAGTTATCCTATAGTCCCAAACTTTTAGATGTACAAATTCAAATTTTTTCAACAACTCAGTAACATAAGATAACAAACTATCTGTTCATTTACCGAATATTAGTAATTCCAAAACTATTTATACCGATTAATCAAATATGCAATATGTAAATTATGATATAAAACAATCATAAAAAAATAACACATAACACAAAGATTTAACATGGAAACCATGCTAAGGGAAAAACCACCTGGGACCGGTAACCCAAAATAATTCACTCTTCTAAAGTGAGCTTGGTTAGGAGCTAACTTTGTTAAAGGTTACAATGCACACTGTGAGATGTGACCTTGTTAGAGGATTTAACACTAACAGTTGAGTTTTGACCAACATTCACTATGGGGTCAACAAGAAAACCTTCATACATTCCAGGAATGTCATAGTAGAAAATAAGACTGTTCAGTCCACTCGGTTAAGAGATTTTTTTGTAACAATGGTTAAACTGATATAGTAGTGATTTGATTCAAATAAAACTCAATTTGCAAATATTCAGATCTATGCTAAGCTCATATAAAATCTTTTGATCAATAATCAATTCCCTTCCTCAAATTCTTCAACTTACTTCACTCGGTGTATGTATCTATGATGCTCGGTTATGTCTATAGTTCTACTCGGTTCTATCTGTAATCAGTTTGATCAGGTATGCATGAAAATATTTTCATGCGTAATCTTCTGTAGTCTCTATTCATTTGGCATTTCTAACAATAAACTCATGTCTCTTAAATAGATAAGTAAACCATTTTCATATCAGCCATAGGATTTTGCCTCTTAATCATCATCGCTCATTTTGCCGCTTAAACCTTCCTTGGTGGATGTGTCAATAACATGTTTCATTCATATCCCTTAGATCATCTCCTAATTTTTTCAGTCGTGGATCTTATAACAAACTTCATCTCTTACCTCAAAATCATAAGCAATTTCTAGCTCATCAATTTCAGTCGGTTGTTATAGCATTTAATATTTTCATCCATACTGAGTTAATACTGAATTATACTGACCACATTGACTTATTCAATTCTGATTTCTTCTTCATAATTGAATAATGCAACATGCTTAAGTCAACAACATAATGTCATAGACTCATCAATACGTTACCCAATGTATACCCTATCCTTATCTGTCATATCCATCTTCTCCTTATGTAGATATCTCATTTCTTCACCATTTCTTCCTTCTACAGATGTTCAAATGTTTGTAACTATCATGATAAGTATAGTCAAAATTAGTTGACATCAATGACAACATATCAACTAATTTAATCATCTTACATGTCACTTTTCTAACTCGATAACCTCCCGAATCTTCATCAAGATATTTAATCAATTGTAGATCATCAATCTCTCCCTTTAGCATTGATGGAAACAAAAGCAATATGAAATATGTCATACCATACCAAACATTTGTTCTACAACTATATGGATAAATGTTGTGGGTATGTGCAGGATCATGGTATACCAAAAAGTGGCAATGTGAAAAATGTTAGAAAGTAAAGTCCACCAAAATAACTGAGAGGGGGGGGGGGTGAATCAGTTATTTGATAATTATAATTTTTATCAACTTCAAAATCATTTAACTATGTAAGCAATATAATTACCAACCATAGAAAGATATTCATACACAATAACACAATGACACAAGATATGTTGACTAGGGAACCTCTTGATCAGAGAGTAAACCCCGGTGGGAATGATGCCCATAAAAGATGCACTAATATAAATATTCCTTGTGAAAGGATGGAATCTATTAGGAGTCTTATGAAATACATTTAGTACATATGAATCCCGATTAGGAGATTTTGAATCCCTGTTAAAAGATTCTAACCCTATTAATAGTCATGGAAGACAGAAGGACCCACTACCCAAACAACTTCAATGGCAAGATCACTGAACACACTATCCAACTGACCTTAAGATTATTCAATAGAATAATATGTTACCTTCTTTCTCACTATGCCAAACCGCACTCACTACTACATCAGATCTCAATTTCAGATCTCTGTACTTCACATGTCTTCCTTCACAATTTCGCTTTCACAACTTCATTAGCTCTCTTCTTCACTTCATGTATACATTCACATTCAACCATAATCAACCATATATTTTTTACACTACAAAAAGGAAAAAAATTTCTTCCTTTATACCACACTCAAATAATTACAAATGAGTCGGCACACAATTACAGAATAAAAGTTTTCACACGCTACATCAAAATTACACAAAACTGTCAGCTTCCAAATACAATAATTCTCCACTCCTGCGACCTCAAATTTTGCACTATCATCCACATTACTATCAGTGTCTCTAGCTTCCCTTTAACTATGTAAAACCAGATTCAATCCCGATTATTAGATATTGTCCGATTTCCACAAACCGCTACTCAGGAACACTGCCTAAATACTGCTTCCACCAAAATGCTCATAACTTCCATGAATATATGAATTAATATATGTTCTCTTAACCAACAACATATAACATATCAAAGAGTATATCCTCAACATTGCATAGCTCCAACTGCAATATCACGCATGCGCTAATCCAAACACTGTCTGCTTCTCTGCAAGTCTCTAGAAGATCACTGCGTTGACATCAATGACAATCATAGTCATGAGTGCAACAACAACTACTACAGAATGACAGCCAAGCATTCATTCCTAACAATCTCTCCCATTGGCATTGATGGCAACATAGATGAAAAACATCCAATGTTCCAAAAATCTAATACTACAACACTGTTGCATCAATCAAATCAAATCTTGCTTCATTTTCCTATTCAGTTCTCTCCAACAGATGGTACAAATGATTTTTCATGTACAATTCTCCTCTACTGAAATAAATGACAGAATTTTCATCATTATGTCAACAAAAACTCTAATGTGAAAAGACACTATTCAGAAAATACATTCTCAAGAGTCCTCATGACTCAGCTCAGATACACATACTCCCCCATAGAGGAAGTACCAACATCCAGTCTAGAAGAAAAATAAGGCTTATATACTACTGGACGGATGCAACCAACTACATCATTACTCAAAAGTAGGCCGGGGCATAACTCCAAGCATAACTCTTAGATACTCAAATGTATCCTTAGGCAAAGGCTTAGTAATTATTTCTACTATCTGTTCCTTTGTGCTTATGTACTCCAATCTGACTTCTTTCTCAACAACTTTCTCTCTTACAACATGATACTTGATCTCTATATGCTTTGTCTTAGAATGTAATACATGATTCTTAGACATACTAACTGTGCTGGTGTTGTCACAATGTATGACAACAGGCTCAACAAATTTTATTCCAATATCCTTCAGCATTTGCTTCATCCAAATTATTTGGTTACAATTATTTGCTGCTACTACATACTCTGCTTCTACTGTGCTCTGTGAGATACAATTCTACTTCTTGCTTAGCCAAGAAACTAATCTTCCTCCAAGAAAAAATGCTCCACCACTGGTGCTTTTCTTATCATTAACACTACCTCCCCAATTAGCATCTGTATATGCACATAGGGTGAAATCATCAAATTTTTCATACCACAATCCATAGTCCATTATGCCTCTTAAATATTTCAGTATCCCTTTTACTGCTGCATAATGCGATTCTCTAGGTTCAGCTTGTAATCTTGCTACAATTCCAACTGAATGTGCTATATCAGGTCTTGTATGTGTCAAATACTACAATCCTCCAATCATAGATCTATATTTCTTCTGTTCAACTACTGGTGTTCATCTATGCTAGATAGTTTATGTCCAGTTACCATAGGTGTTCCAACTATTTTACAATTCTCCATTCCAAATCTTTTCAACAAATCATTCAAGTACTTTGCCTGACTTACAAAAATACCATCACTATTCTGTGTTATCTGCAATCCCAAAAAGTATTTCATCTCACCAATCATACTCATTTCAAATTCAGTCTTCATTTCATTAGAAAATTTTTCACTAGCTTCATCTTCTCCTCCAAAAATAATGTCATCAACAAAAATAACTACAACTAAAAAACCATTTTCAATTTCTTTTGTGTATAGATTGCTATCAGTTGTTCCTTTTGTAAATCCCAATTTTAACAAATACTTATCCAGTCTTGCATACCAAGTTCTAGGTGCTTGCTTTAGTCCATATAATGCTTTCTTCAGTTTACATACCATGTCTCCTTCTTGAGTTAAAGGAAAACCTTTAGGCTGCTCGATGTAGACTTCTTCCAATTCACCATTCAAAAATCCAAACTTCACATCCATCTGATATACTTTGAATTTCTTAAAAGCTGCATAGGCCAAAAATATTCTTACTGCTTCAATTCTTGCTACTGGTGCAAAATTTTCTTCATAGTCAATTCCTTCTTGCTGTGAGTATCCCTTACATACCAATCTTTCTTTGTTTCTTACTACTTCTCCTTGTTCATTTATCTTGTTTCTGAATACCCATTTAGTTCCAGTAACATTCTTGTCTTTAGGTCTAGGGATCAATTCCCATGTCTTGTTCTTTTCAATCTAATCTAGTTCCTCTTTGATAGCATTAATCTAATGTTCATCTTCACAAGCTTCACTAATAGATTTAGGTTCAATTTGAGAAATCAAACATAAATGTACCTTATTCTATGTCAGAACTCCTCTGTCCAAATTTCCAATAACTTGTTCAATAGGATGATGTCTTGATAGATACCTATTTGGTGTCATAGTCTCAAATCTTGCTTCAACTGTAGATTATTTTCTAGATTCTTCTCTAGTTTCTTCAGCATGACTCTCATTCAACAATTCACTATTAGTCTCATAGAATAATTTAGTAGTTTTAGTGTTAGGCTTAAGATGAGTTCCTTCATTAGATTTATAATCAAGCATTCTTTCCTGAATTTTAAAATTTTCATCAACTTTAACATTTGTGCTCTCAACAATAGTCTTAGTTCTCTTATTGTAACATCTATATGCTTTTCTCTTCAAAGAATATCCAAGGAAAATACCTTCATCACTTCTAGGATCAAATTTTCCAATGTCATCATCTCTCTTTATATAAGATTTTCTTCAAAAAATTCTAAAATACTTAACTGAAGGTGCATATCCAAACCATAATTCATAGGGTGTCTTGTCTGTATCTGCTCTGATTTGTACTCTATTCATTGTATACACTGCTGTGTTCACTGCTTCTCTCTAGAATATCTTTGCCAAATCCTTCTCAAATAACATAGCTCTTGCTGCTTCAGTCACTGATCTGTTTCTTCTTTCTGCAATACCATTTTGTTTAGGTGTTCTAGGGGCTGAAAACTGTCTCTTAGTGCCATTCACTTCACAAAAGATGTTAAACTCTCTAGAAGTAAATTCTCCACCTCTATCAGATCTCAAACATTTAATCTTCATTCCAAATTCATTCTCAACTTTATTCTTAATGATCTTAAACTTATCAAATGCTTCAAACTTTTCTTTAAGAAATGCAATCCACATCATTCTTGTAAAATCATCAACAAGAATCATAAAATACCTTTCTCCATAGAATCCTCTAGTCCTGGTAGGACCACTCAAGTTTGTATGAACAATCTCCAACTTCTCTTCAGATGTGAACTTCTTACTAGGAAATAAACTTATCTTGTGTTTAGCCATAACACATTCCTTGCAAATCATGTTAGTAGGCTTCATAATTTTATGCAAATCCCTTACTACAAGTGTAGTACTCACTTTCACAATGTTATCAAAATTTATGTGACAAAACCTTCTATGCCATAACCAATTGTAATCAATATTAGTAATCAAACATGTCATCTTAGTAGGATTCAACTGAAATACTTTACCTCTGGTTCTAGATCCAGTTCCAATCAGATTTCCATCTTTATCCATTATCACACAAGTTTTCTCAGTAAACCAAACTTGATATCCCTTATCAACTAACTATCCAACACTCAAAAGATTATGTTTCAAACCATCCACAAGGTAAACATCATCAGTATTAGTCTTTGCATCAAGAGTAATAGATCCTATACCTTTAATCAAACAAGATGCATTTTTTTCAACTCTCACAACTCCTCCATCATAATTGTTAAACTTTATGAACTTTTTCATATCTCTAGTCATATGATGTGAACAACCACTATCTATAATCCAATCAGCTTTCTTTACAACTTGGGAAACTAAGGCTTTTTCTTTCTTAACATTAGTTTCAGGATTCTCTTCTTTAATTGCTACAAATCCTATGCAATGATTATTCTCAGTATCACTTTCACTTAGAGTTCTTTCTATACTAGCTTCAAGATCTTCATCATTAGCATAATAACATTCCTTAGATCTTCTAGGCTTGAAATTATTTATGTTCTTCTTAACTCTCTTAGGATACTTAGATGCAAAATGACCATATTCTTGACAAGTCCAACATTAAAAAATTTTCTTACTGTCTGGTTCTCTCTTCACAAGTAAGGCAATACCTTCTTCAATCTTCCTATCTTTTTCATTTCTAGATCTGCTGCTACCAGCATAATCTTTGCTCACACTAATGCTTCTTGAAAAAGTAGGGCGCATGCTAAGAGCACTGAATGCTGTCTCCATTCTAGGTAAGTCTCCTGATAACCTCAAGTTCATTTCTGCTACTTCCAATCTTCCAAGAAGAGTCTCTCTTGTATAGTTTGTAGTACAAGGTATAACTTGTTCAATCATCTATGTTGTCTACTTAAATACATGATTCAATGTCCTCAAAATTTTCCATATCACTTCATTCTCTATCTTTGTTCCTCAACAAGATTTTAGCCTTGCAACAATTTCTGACATTCTACCAATATAGCTTCTAACAGATTCATCTTCCATCATTCTAATATCTTCAAATGCACATATCCAATTATGAAATCTAACTCTCTTTGCATGTTCATCACCTTCAAAAGTAGAGTGTAAAGCTTTCCAAATTTCATGAGATTTTTTCAAACATTTTATCTGACTGTACTCATTCTTTGGAAGGGCTGTCAAAAGTGCTTCTCTTGCAAGTATGTTACACATGAATAGATCTCTCTCATCACTAGAGCATGTCTCAAGATTATCTTCTTCAATGATATTCTTATCATTCTTTGTAATCAACCAATAACCTGGTCCTAAACACAATAAATGTGTCTTCATCTTCTCTTTCCAGCTGTCAAAATTTACTCCATCAAACTTAGGGATTTCTTTCCTAAAATTTTCCATGGATCTCCTTAAGCTATTAAAATTCTCTTTTAAGGACCTGCTACTCTAATACCAATTGTTAGAAAGTAAAGTCCACCAAGATAATTGAGAGGGGGGCCAGGCTGAATCAGTTATCTAATAATTATAATTTTTATCAACTTCAACAACATTTAACAATGTAATCAATATAATTACCAACCATAGAAAGATATTCATACACAATAACACAATGACACAAGATATGTTGACTAGGGCACCTCTTGATCAGAGATTAAACCCCGGTGGAATGATGCCCACAAAAGATGCACTAATATGAATATTCCTTGTAAAAGGATGGACTCTATTAGGAGTCTTATGAAATACATTCAGTACATATGAATCCCGGTTAGGAGATTTTGAATCCCTGTTAAAAGATTCTAACCCTGTTAAGAGTTATGGAAGATAGAAGGACCCACTACCCAAACAGCTTCAATGGCAAGATCACTGAACACATTGTCCAACTGACCTTAAGATTATTCAACAGAATAATATGTTACCTTCTTTCTCACTATGCCAAACCACACTCACTGCCACATCATATCTCAATTTCAGATCTCTGTACTTCGCATGTTTTCCTTCATAATTTTTGTTTCACAACTTCATTATCTCTCTTCTTCACTTCATGCATACATTCACATTAAACCATAATCAACCATATATTTTTCACACTACAACAAGGAAAAACATTCCTTCCTTTATACCACACTCAAATAATTATGAATGAGTTGGCACACAATTACATAAAACTGTCAGCTTCCAAATACAATAATTCTCCACTTGTGTGACCTCAAAGTTTGTGCTATCATCCACATCAGTATCAATGCATCTCTAGCTTCCCTTTAACTAGGAAAAACCAGATTTCATCCCGATTATGAGATATCATTCGATTTCGACAAACTGCTACTCAGGAACACTACTTGAATATTGCTTCCACCAAAATGCTCATAACTTCCATGAATAAATGAATTACTATCTGCGCTCTTAACCAACAACATGTAACATATCAAAGAGTATATCCTCAACATCACATAGCTCCAACTACAATATCACACGTACGCTAATCCAAACATTGTCTGCTTCTCTACAAGTCTCTAGAGGATCACTGTGTTGACATCAATGACAATTACAGTCATGAATGCAACAACAACTGCCATAGAATGACTGCCAAGCATTCATTCCTAACAAAAAAAACTTATTTTCACTCATCCAAAAGCACACAAATGCATATGTTAAATTTTTAGTAGGCCTGGGTGTCAGTACACCTGGCCAAGGCAAAAGCCAAATCAAAAGGCTTAATTGGATATCTGATCATATCGGATATCTGATATTTGCTAGTAAATATAACTCTATACCCCAGCCGCATTCAACATTTTCACTTTTAAAACATGAATGAACATGGTTAAGGGTTTCAGATATTCTCTTTGCAATTGCCTATCTGATTCTTCTAAAATCTAAGGTAAGTCCAATCTTCAAATTTTTATTGTGTTTATTGTTTTTATTGTTTTTAATATAAATTTGTAGTTTTATATAAAAATTAACCATTTAAATGAGTTTTTGTATTGTTTTTTAAAATTCATTGTAATTATCTATTTGTTTTTTCATTTTAATCAGACATGAAATAAAAAAAACCCTCCTATTGATCCCGTAAACAATCCAGAACCACCTCCCAACAATCCCCCACCTCTAGAAGACATACCTGTCACAAACCCTTTCCGTTTAGAGGATCTAATAGGAGATAATCTAAATGAACTTAGAGGATTTCAAACCACCTATGCCAATATCCCCACATTGCACCCCATGTTTATGACATTGAACACAATTATTGAAAACATGGATAAACTTACACAACAACATAGTGTTGCACTTTTTTGATGCGATTCCATGCACACCCAATTTGACGATGGGCTTGATTATGATCAAGTCATGAACCTAAATTTAACAAAACATGACATAGGTAATCTTTTTTCTTATCCTAAAATTGATCTAAAAGTAGACCCTAAAAAAACCAAGTTGTCAATTAAATGGTGCACAAACAGTGCAATACATGAAAACTTTTGGGACCATTGGTGGATGGTTTTTGATATACCACCTCACAAAAATTTGGATGTCCCATTTTATTTTATTAAAAAATTGTATGCTGAATTTGTGCTCAGTCACAAGGTGAATTATTAGAGTATGAGACCGAACTAGGGTATAGGTTTAGGTGCTCCACAAGACAGACCATGGGCACAACAAGTGAAATCCCGCACATATGTCCCCCCTCCTGAGATTTCACCACCTCCCACAGTGCAACATCCAAACATTATTGCTGAGGCTAACTCACAAACTATTTGAGCCATTCACACCTTGAGTGATCTACTGGTTATGTAGAGCATGACATTGTTACCTCCTTATCCTGATGCTTTTTGTGCTTCTACATCCTCCACAAGCTCACATGTTTGTGTGCCCCACACTTGCATTATATGC